>CM021101.1:525719506-525742357 GCA_007115665.2 Sequoiadendron giganteum
CTTCTATCTCCTCTCCCCTCTCTCCCTTCCACTCTCTCTTTCTCCCACTCTCCCCTTCTCCCTCCCTCTCTATCTCCTATGCTCCCCCTCTCTCCCTTCCCCTCTCTCTTTCTCCCACTCTCAAAAATATACTAAGAAAACCAAATTTCACATAATGCGAGCATGTTTTGTACTCCACTAAAATGGAAAAAAACTCTATATACCCATGATTTCAAGGCCCACAGTTTGCATATTCCCCTGGTTTTGTGCGTGCTTAGACAAAAAGTAGCTTTTTGATGATGTTGTGTAGTGTGCAAGTATGTTTTTCACATTCCATCACCTTTTCCATGATCTTTTTACCACCTTTGCATGAAATAGTAGAGTTTCCATGTTGAAAGACATATAATATCAATTGAAGTTTGAATTCCATTGAAAACTGATATACAATTGAAGTTTGGAAGGGAACAAGCTTTTGAACAAGTCAAATTGTTGTGGAGTTTGAAGAAAGAAGAAGCTAAGGCTACATAATTGGGTTGAACTCCTCCATTTGAAAGTCTGGCTTTTAAGGTATGTGAAGTCTTTACACATTTTATTTCATTCTATTATGGCTTCCTTTCATTTTTGTTTATCATTATAACCTTAGGTTGTCAATGGACATTTTAAATTACCATTATATACACAATTATATACACTTGCCAATTACCATTTTAATCTTGATGCAAAGCATCTACCAGGATCCACAAATCATCAAGGGTACTTCTGACCCTAACTTAAATTGAAGAAGATCAACAAACAAACTCAATCATCTTTTCATCAAAACATTAGAACTTGGTTTCAACTCTTTTTCAGACTCAAAAAAATAGATTAACCATCATAAAATTGATTGTAACATAGCATAAAGCTGATTAGAAACTCATAACCATTCATGAAAATTCATCCTTTAAGACAACTCCAAGCCTCTCCCATTCCTCCAAAGTGTCCAAACACCTTCCAATACCTCTACACAAACTGATGCAGTACAAAGGAAGAAATCAACACCTTTCTTGACACACTTATTCAACTATATTTCTCTTCACAAAACATTTGATTCGTATACTCAAATTAGCATTAAGAGTTCCCAATTCCTTAAGGCTCTTCAAAAAACCTTGAAAATATTGAAAATAACTGATTACAATCAACTAGGTTCCTCAAAACATCAACCAATTATTATGCCATTCACAAGTTGTCTTAAATCTTCCATAATGGCACCATTGTTTACAAACACAAACTATAATCTTAAGGCACAACCAAACCATTATTTTCTTAATAAATCTTTGTTTGAGTTAGTACAACAAAAATGAAACCTTTCAGAAGTCTTCCCATACACACAAACTTAGTTCCTTTGTTCACTGTCCACATTACTAGTAGCCAAGCATCTGCAAACTATCACATGTATCTCCCAAACCATGCACACACTTCAAACTGTGATACTCATTTTTTATGCAGAGTTAGAGGACCCAAAACCATTGAAGATGTCAACTTGCCTTCAAGAGGCATCTAACAAGATTAAAAAGGCCTAATGGACCAATCCCACACTCCTCCAAGCTGGACAACAAACAAAAACATTATTTCCCACATTTCACCCTTGGAATCTAGTTATTGTGCAAAACCAGTTTTGGGCCCTGAACTCCAAAACTTTCCAAAACACTAGGAAAATAAAAGAATTATTCTAGCACCAATTTCAGAGTTGCAAGACATACCTTAACCCATCACATGACTCCTTTGGGACAACTTTAAGAAGACTGACCTTTTCACTATTTTAGGCCTCCAAGTAGGGAAATTTTACAAAGGAACTACCCTTAGATCTTCACACCAGACTTCCAAACCCCAAAAAATTCTTTAATTAGGTCTCAAAACAAGATAATTTCTAGGTCTTAGGACCTTACCCACTCAACTAGGCTTCCAATACAAAAACCCTCATTTTTCAATGCAAAGAGGGGGGGTTTATAGAAACTCCTATACCCGTGCCTTCCCAGACCATTCCAAAGCATCAAACATCTTTAAAATACCCTACAAAAGGTCAAAAGTTCATTACATAGACCACTCCTTCAACACTTTTCAAAATCACTCCTTGGTTCCTCAAATTCTCATGGAAAAGTGCTTGTTTGAGCTAAGAACCCCATCCTATTGTCATTAGTTTCATTCCAAGGCATGTTCAACAATAAAATAACCTACTATTAAAATGTACATGCCATCCCACCTAGAAAAAAGTCATAACAGTAGGTGGGATGGTCATTTCATAATTAAATCCTACTCAAACCCTTGATTGGCTTGAAATGAGCAGTTTCAGAAAATTGTCAATTGATCCCTTCAAACATAATGTTAAGCCCTCAGAACTGGTACATTAGAGAGTTAAGACATGTTCCTACAATATTATATTATTTTTCTATGAAGGGGAGCTGTATAGATGCATACAAGTGCACAAAAGTGCAATAAAACCAGTGAATTTTTGCAAAAAAGAATTTTTTTATCAAAAAAATGGATTTCAAAATGAACAAAAAATCCTCCCTTTGAGCCAATGGAGGTTGTTTAAACCTTAATCAATGACAAACAGCTCCCCCCAATTCCTATAACTAACAAACAACCACCTTTGAAAGCTCATATAACCGGTACATGGAAAATGTCTTTAATGACCCTCTTACAACATGAAGATACCCAAAATTGAATCAAATTTAAAAATGGAAGTATAGATTGTCAAGGTGCTCCTACACCACAAAATTATCAAACACTTACAATGCTATTACACTCATTAGTTTTCAAAATCACCATCATGGTTATCCACTTTTAGTTAGGAATGTGCTTTGGCCAGCCTAGTGCTTCCATAATTTGTGCACATTTGTCTACATGCTAGGTAAACTTTTGTACATGATGATTGTAAGTATTATTTAAATGAAGCCTTAAATAACATATAATTTTCAATTAAATTCAATGGATACATTTCTCAGGAACTAATATTCATCTCATTACCATGGTACAGATAAAATTATCTGCCATGCCAAAGAAAAAGACAAAGAGGAAACTAATAGATGAAGAGAAGGAAACCTTGAAAGGAAAGGAGAGAGTTCCGGTGGTGACATATTGTGAAAAGAAGAAATTGGAAACAATTGATGAAAACAACCCGATTGTAGAGGAACCTCAACCATCAAGAAGAGAATTAGAATTGGTAGCACAATAGGTACGAATGTGAAAGCATCATTGTAAGACAGATTCAGATACTGTAGCTGGAGACACACCCTCTACGATAAGTGAATATGAAGGGACACCATTAAGCACAAGCGAATATGGAGGGACACCATCTAGAATAAGTGAATATGGATGGACACCATCTACTACAAGTGAATATGGAGGGACACCATGTACTGCAAGTGAATATTGCTGGACACCATCCAACACATCTCAAGTTGAGAGTACATCATCACTCAAAATTGACGAAGAAGGTATGCCATCATACCAATGTGAACCTCAAGGTATGTCTTCTTCTCCACCCTCGATTGAAGGTACGCAATCTAGCCCACCTCAATTAAATATTGATGAAATTCCTAATGTTGAGATGTATGTACCTAGGAGAACACCACCTAGAATTTTGCGTAGAAAGCCAAAGTATTTGATTAATATTGATGATGATATTTTGCAGCACATGGAAGGTAAGATTTCAAGATGAACTTGTAGAAGATATTCTGATAAGATTTGGGAACGATTCTTTGAAAGGCTAAATGAGACTACAAGATGTCAACTATTTTTTGAAATGATGTGGGGTGTAAAGTATAGGAACATCATGAAGACTCTTGGGTTGAGAACATCGAATGCATCAAGTGAAGACACTATTGTGAAGAATATAATGGATGCTTATGAGAGTGTGGGTAAGACCTCACGCTCAAAGGATAGTAATGTCACCTAACGTGTCATTACATCAACTTTGGTAAGCTATCAAACAAAGAGAGCTCGTCTAATTAAAAAGACTAGTGAACAAATGGGAATTAGTAGAATTTTTTTATCAAAAGCCATTCAAAGGTGACAAAGAATTGAGGGCAATGATACAAATGAATTATGGGAATTCTTGGGGAGACTATCACGAAAAGATAAAGAAGTTGTCCAAGCCTTGAGAACACTAATTGAAGAGTATTGGAAGAATAACACAAGGCCATCTCCAAATCAAAGGGATGTGGTAAGAAGGAGAATTGGTAGTTGGAATCATGAGCCACATCCAAAGCATTTTTTGGATATGACTCAAACCTAATTTTTTCGGAAATTTGAAAATGATTATCCTCAAATTAATATTTCTCAAAGATTTTTTGAAATGCTTAAACCTTTTTATGTCAAGATAAATCACACATGCACTACTTGTTGTTGTAGACTACATATTGAGTTTTCTAACCATTATGATGTTTATCGTTCTATATGTTTAGATTTGCATACTAATGATGTTTTGTAGGATTGTGGCATAGAAGCCCCACCAAAATATTCAAGAGAGTTCTTATCAAAAAAATTATGTGAAATAGAGGATGGCCAGATATTCTATAGGACAACATGCTTGGATGGTTCATGTGAGCGTTGCGGTGGCTTCCAGTGTATGCCAGTATGTCAACATATGGAAAGCATAGATGAGGTGGGACATAAACTAGTAGAGTTCGGGAAGTATAAAACAATGGCATATGCTACAAAAGATGGGTCCCAAGCAAAAAGGTGTGATTTGGTTATTGAGAAGATTCCATTGTACCAATTTATGACCACATTTCATGACAATATACTATCTAAGTATGCAATGCATACCCATAGAGCTCGATGGTTGGACATGTAGTTCAAGCTATGCAAGGACACCTTTCTAGTTGGAAGCATAGTATCCATGGTTGACTTTGCAGAGAACTACACTCTACAGCCACAACATGAGGTGCAGTCATAGTATTACAACTCCACACAAGTTTTGATATTTGTGCACATAACATTCATTCTTGCATCTGATAGTACAAATGAGCAAAGGAAGGTATTGAGGGAGTACCACTTTTACATTAGTGATGATCGTACAAATTCTCTAGAGTTTGTGCAAGGTTGCTTCCAAATGTTCTATAGTGGTTTGGCTTAGAGGGGCATAGAATACAATCAACATATAATATGGTCTGATAACTATGCAACACAGTTCAAGAACTCACACATGTTCTACTGGTTGTGCAGGATGCATGTCATTACAAGTGTTCAACATATGTGGAACTTTTGTGAGGCTGGACATGGAAAGGGGGAGCATGATGGTGCAGGAGCATGCATGAAAAGAGCATTAGCATGAGAAGAGTTAAAAGTATAAAGACAGTGCAAAGTTGATAGATGCAAAATCAATCGTCGAGTGGTGTAATGCTTTGATGGGTCTAGGTAATGAAGGTACGTCTTCAGTTCATAGATTTTTTTGGTTAATGGATGATACTAACATTGCACCATATGAATACTATTGTACACTAATAGGATCGAGTGAGGTAAACTCTTTCCTTAGCTCAAATGCAGGTTCATGGAGTATCGATACACGAAAGATGGCATGCTTTTGTTCTTCATGTACAATGCAAGCCTAGAATGATTGTGAGTCAGGGGAGTGGGTTGACAAATGGTTCACAAGTTATCTTAGCCCACTTCACATGTATCACCCTCTGACAACATTGGAACTAACACAGATGGAATCATCAGTCGACTTTGACCATGTATCAGATCTAGCTCAACCAAGTGATATATCTACTTTCTTAGTTGTTGAAATTCCATATTGTTATCTTACTTTGTACTGTATTCGTAATGTTGACAAATTTCAAGAGATTTTTTGCACATATCAATGCAGGGCATGTTTATGTAGTTATTGCAGATGAAGACAATGAAGAGGGGACAAACTATTACTTGTGTCATTGTGTTGAGACCAAAAAAAATCTGGAGGCCCCAATTATAGATGGAGAAAACATCGAATACCCTATAGGCTCAATTGTGGTTACTGGAACATGGCTTAGAAGGTACCCACATTCAAGTGTTAAACATTGGCTATTTTAGGACTTTGACATGCATTGTAAGATTCTTCATTACTCGAACCTTGTCGTGGCATCCAATGTTCATTTGACCAAATATGGGGGTCGACCTTTGAACAAGACCTTATGGAAGGTCCGTGAGTCTGACCATGAGGCAATACTTGACACAATAAAGAGTAGAGAAGACACAGATGGTTCATTGGATTAATTTTTAAGTATATGCACATTGGTTCTTATTAATTTATACTTTTATGCACATTAATTTATTTGATGCCAATGCTATCATCTTCTTTTACAGTGATTGGTGTCCCCTTGCAAAAAATGCAGATATATGAGCCATCCAAGGGAATGTCAGCCAAAAAAGCAATGCAACATCCTTATTTTGATGCTTGCATGCAACATCTGTAAGTGCCTTCCATCTATTTTTATTTAATTTCCATTTTGGATGCTCTTTATTTTTCTCTTTTACTTTGCGTATTTGTAAGTAAACTACTAAAAATTGATTGATCTTTCAGTGCAGAAAATGCTGATTTAAGAGCCATCAAAGAGAATCTCAGCCAAAAAAGCAATGCAACTTATTTTGATAATTTTGAAAAATCTCAATTTTGATTTCAAGCCATTATAAGAGAGCGTGTGAAGATTAACGAGGGAATCTCAAGTCACTCATTTGAATTTAACCTCATAATGAGTACCTATGATGTAGACATTTAAAGAGAATCTTGAATGTATGAGTGACATTGTAAAAGATTTGAGAGAACGAAGTGCCAAAGGCATTGTAATAAGATTTAATTACATAATGAGATATACTCAAATATTGTAAGGTTGGAGTTCATGTTTTGTGTAGTAGCACCTTGTTCTGTAAATGCCTTGACTAGGAAAATTTGCAAACTTTGAATTTTGAAATGTAAACAATGTGAAAAAGGTCATAAAAAGGTCATGTAAAGAATTTGTACACATTTTTCAGCAACTCATGTGACCAAGAAGACTGTTCCAACACGTTCGAATAGGTATGTTTATGCTAGGAATGGTCCTCTTTTGCACCGAAACATGTAGAATCGCTCCGAGCTATGTTCCACCGGATTGATCCCTTAAGGGTCCAAAGAGCAAAATGGCTGCAAACTTCAACATTCTATTACTCGGATTACGTGATACTTAGAGAATTCTCGTCTGATCCTATAGAAAGGTGTTGGGCACCTCTAGAAAAAACTCTCACTGTTTTGGCTATCTTGGAGTGGTTTTCTCGTGGCAACAGATTTTGACTTGATGGAAAAAGCATCAAATGTAAGCAGTGCAAAATTGCAAAGTGGTGCAACTTCCGTTCTACAACTTGTGTGACCAAGAGGACTATTCCAACATGTCCAAATAGGTATGTTTATGCTAGGAATGGTCCTCTTTTACACCGAAATATGTGGAATCGCTCTGAGCTATGTTCCACCGAATCGATCCCTTAAGGGTCCAAAGTGTAAAATGGCTGCAAAATTTAGCATGCTATTACTTGGATACCGTGAAACTTAGAAACTTCTCGTCTGATCCTACAAAAAGGCATTGAGCCCCTCTAGAGAAACCTCTCTAGGTTTTGGCTATCTTGGAGTGGTTTTCTCGTGGTGGTGGATTTTCACTTGGTGGAAAAAGCATCAAATGCAAGCAGTGCAAAGTTGCAAAGTGGTGCAACTTCTATTCTACAACTTGTGTGACCAAGTGGACTATTCCAACACATCCAAATAGGTATGTTTATGCTAGGCATGGTCCTCTTTCACATCGAAACATGTGGAATCGCTTCGAGCTATGTTCCATCGAATCGATCCCTTAAGGGTCCAAAGTGCAAAATGGCTGCAAACTTTAGCATGCTATTACTTGGATACCATGACACTTAGAAAATTTTCGTCTGATCCTACAAAAAGGCATTGGGACCCTCTAGAAAAAACTCTCTCGGTTTTTTCTATCTTGGAGTAGTTTTTGCATGGCAGTGGATTTTCACTTGATGGAAAAAACATCAAATTCAAGCAGTGCAAAGTTGCAAAGTGGTGCAACTTTCATTCTGCAACTTGTGTGACAAAGTGGAATATTCCAACATATCCAAATATGTATGTTTATGCTAGGCATGGTCCTCTTTTGCATCAAAACATGTGGAATCACTCTGAGCTATGTTCCACCAGATCGATCCCTGAAGGGTCCAAAGTGCAAAATGGCTGCAAACTTCAACATGCTATTACTTGGATACCGTTACACTTAGAAACTTCTCATCTGATCCTACAGGAAGGAGTTGGGACCCTCTAGAAAAACCTTCTTGGTTTTGGCTATCTTGGAGTGGTTTTCTCGTGGCGGCAGATTTTCACTTGATGGAAAAAGTGTCAAATTCAAGCTATGCAAAGTTGCAAAGTGGTGCAACTTTCGCTCTACAACTCGTATGACCAAACTAAATATTCCAATGCATCTGAATAGGTATGTTTATGCTAGGAATGGTTTTGTTTTACACTAAAACACGTGGAATCGCTCTGAGCTACGTTCCACCGGATCGATCCCTTAAGGGTCCAAAGTGCAAAATGGATGCAAACTTCAGCATGCTATTACTCAAATACCGTGATGCTTAAAAAATTATCATCTAATCCTATAGGACCATATTGAAACTCTCTACAAAAACCTCTCTATCTTTTGGCTATCTCAGAGTGGTTTTCCAGTGGTGGTAGATTTTCACTTGATGGAAAAATCATCAAATGCAAGCAGTGCAAAGTGGTGCAACTTTCGTTCTGCAACTTGTGTGACCAAGAAGACTATTCCAACATGTCCAAATAGGTATGTTTATACTAGACATGGTCCTCTTTTGCATTGAGCTATGTTCCACTGGATCGATCCCTTAGGTTGGAGGAGTCTAAAGTTGCAAATTTGTAAGTTTCTGAAAGCAACAAATTTGAAATGATATTGAATGACCCACTTAGCACTCATTGCATCTAGGTGATGCTCACAGAGGTGAGGCACTAGGCCTTCCTGGGAGGTCACCTATTCCAGTATACTCCAACTCAAGCGCTTAACCATGAAGTTTCTTCCCCAAGGTTAAGCCCACTTAGCTTGCAACCCCATTTACAAAACCTTCAGCAAGTGTTGTGCCTTATGAAACATTCATTATAGATCCCCTTTAGCTCATCAATTGATAAGTAGGAGGTATTTTCTACAATGTGTCAAATTGTGATATTCCTATTAGGATTCCATTGAGCAGTCATTTGTAGTATTAGATATTGCACTAGCTTCTACAGTATTGCACATGATTGTAGACAGTTTCAAAGATCTAGATGACATCAATAGTTCACATTACTCAAGAAGGATGAACATCTTAAAGACATTTGCGAAAATCAGGACAAGTAAACTTCTTGTGGACTTAGGGTTGCAATATTTGATCTACAACATGTTCCACCATTTCTTCAGTAGGATCAAGAACACACATGTAATGAAGGTGTGTTTGTAGCCATGAAAGATTATGGTTTGAACTATCCAGAAGAGTGATGTTTTATCTCGACCAACCATATCTATACCATGGTTTGTTTGGAAACAAGGATGGGTTCTCTCTTCATCGACATATACATTATTCCTCGATGTGTTCACACCAGTGTTACAAGACTAGGACTTGCCTAAGACTTGACAAGCCATTTTTTGACTTGGACTCGGGCTCGGAGCCTAGACTCGACAAATAGAAAAACCTAAGAAATTCAAAGATTTTTAAGGATTTAAAACTTGTTTCATGCACCCTTTAATAAATAAACCTTAAAGACACAATAACATCATCAAATAGAAATTACTACGATCCCATACACAAACATACATCAATCACATAAGTATAAGTACAAATTTTAGCTGAAGGAAATAACACATTTAGATATATAAATATTGCGATATTGCTATCAAGATTCAATTGTGTAGTTTTACAAGTCAAACTCATTGACCCATGATTCATCAGTAGTGGTTCACAAGAACCCATCTCTCATGATAATGCATGGTTCATAGGGAGGAAGATAAATCTTCATACATTTATTCTATCACAAATGAGATAAGTGCTTTGTTTCATGAAGGTCATGAGACAACCATTAATGGGGAGTGGATACATTAAGAACTGATGGAGAATGATAATGGCTTCAGACCTACTATAAAGGAAAAAAAAATTCATTTCAATGATGCAAGAGGTTTTTGGTTTCACTACCAAAATGAGCCTATGAAGAATGCATGTGAAACTCCTTTTGACCTTGAGGGTGTTCTTACTCCATCTCAAGGATCATGCATTGAAGATGACATAGATCAATGCTAGGGCTAACCAATTAATAATTATACACGTGAATAAGTCAAACATGTACATGTCAATAAGGGAAGTACAAGTACTCAAAAACACGTAAGCCTCAAAAAGTATACACACAAATACATAGTATACACAAATTAAAACAAAGTATATGCATGAATATAAGGTATATGCATGAAAACATGTAAGCCACAAAGTATACATTCGAATGCACGTAAGTCACAAAGTATACACGTAAGTTGTAAAGTATACACTTGAATACACGTAACTCATATCTATTGAACCATCAATTTAGGATGCAAATATGGATAGGCATCGATAAAAGATATTTGTATTAACCAAATAGCCATGTAGGTATACATCAATATATGTCAATATAAGTATGAAATATATGTACAAAATAGCCATATAGGCTTATGAGAATGCCATCTAGGCATACAATGTCAAATATGTCCAATAAAAAATATGTACAAAATTTCCATGCAGGCATACAACAAAGGACTCTGGAATCAAAAGTCATTTCTCTCCATGCCTTGGAAATAAAATATTTCCCTTTCCTTTTCGCTCGGATGACGATAGGTCTGTTAGTAATTTTTGTTGCGCTCGTGGAGTGCTCCTACTACTCCTCCTAGGGTTTAGTTCATGGTGAGCATACAACAAAGGACTCTGGAATCAAAAGTAATTGCTCTCCATGCCCTGAAAATAAAATATTTCCCTTTCCTTTTCACTCGGATGGTGATAGGTTTGTCAGTCATTTTTGTTGCGCTCGTGGAGTGCTCCTGCTACTCCTCCTAGGGTTTAGTTCATGGTGAAGTTTTAACTGTTACAATAAGTAAAGACATGAATATATAGAAATTACATTATAAAAAATGATATATTTGACAAAATAATCACTTACATCCATCTCACAATCTCTCTCCATGAGGGAAATATTCTCACACCGATGCTCAGGCATGCTCAAGCCCTGTATAAATCATACAAATAGAAATTAAACTACGTGAATCAATAATGGTTTGATTTTTCACTAACTAACATCTATAACAAAAAATGTAAATTAAAATTTACTAATTTGCCTCATACCTCTTCTTTCAGAGCCATCGAGGGTTGTATAGTAGATGTCACATAAATATCCATTGCCCTCGTCACATTCAGAGGTGTATCGCCTCGCAACAACTGAAAATAAAACAACAAATTATTCAACATAATCAACGATGTGCATGTATAAACTACACAAATCTATTAAGTACTTGATTCATTAGTTAAACTCTTTATTCTATTACCTGCGTGAAGGTTTGAGTAAATCCACCGCCACTAGGAAGTGTTCCATCAAAACCTCCAATATTAGTCTATTCAACATCCAAAATTGCATATTAAATTACCATTCGTAAAACAATGCCATTAACATGCAATAAATTTATAATTGTTTGCTAGTTACATACCCTAGTGATAGGTGTACTACAGAAATAGGCTAGTGGGGGGCCACTGTATCCAGTCTCAACACTTTGACCCTGCAATTTTATTAAAATCATAAAACATTTTTAGTTAATATTGCATTTCAAAATCAAAATTTAATAAATTAAATTCAATGAACACATGCACTAACTTTTACCTGACTATCAATGCCATATGCCTCATGCAAAATGTCAGCTGCCCTCTCCATCTCCATAGTTGCAGATGGATCCTGCATACCAGTCTCATGAGGGTTGGTGGGGTCATGTGAACAAGTAGCCCCACAAGATTTACACATATGTGTTTGAAGGCCACCACTCGAAGACTCCCCTAGATGGCGCTGTAGAATAGGGCTAGTATGATGGATGACACTCTGGGTCAAAGTGCTGATTACCTATAATGTCTCTACGTTAGCACTTTCCTTCATGATAGAAGGCATAACAATGTGCTCACGAGGTGGACTAGCGAGAGCTCGTCTACCTTTCCGTGTAGGATCCAGCTGTGCACCAGGTCTATCCTGAGCTGACCCCCCACCTCTCCCCTGGAAATCCCTCATATCAAAATAATTTGGGATTTTGTTCAATATGAACTCACTGTATAGTTTCCTAAGGAAATATTACGGGGCATCGAAATTGTTGCACAATGGGTAATCGAAGACCATGTACCACCTATCATAAAACTGGTCCCTAATCTGTTGGTGGTGACACCAATGGATAGGTAACCTCTTCGCATTGAGGGTAAGATTTTGATTTGTGCGTGGGTCGGTGAATAATGAGCACAAATCACCTTTTGTAATTTTTAAATCTTTCACATCCTTGTATGATAGTTTATTTGCATAATAGTCCCTATCTACCTGCCTCCTATCTTCCCATCCAGTTATTTGTTTGCTAATTGAATCTAAATTTTTTAACATATCTTTCAATGAATTTGCTAGGGTCATTCTTTCTGTGGTTGAACCATTTGGATCACTCAACCTATTGATCAAACCCTCATTTTTTTTTTTGTTGTTGTTCTCAATTTCACTCATTAAATTTTGTTGAGTGCCAGGAGGGGGTTGAGTGATTGGTGGAGGAGGTTGATGTTGTGGTTGATTTTGATCTTGAGGATTTTGAGGGTTTGCAAGTTGATTTGCATCTCCTAAAAATTCAAACAAATAGATATCAATTCAACCTAAAACTAACAAATTAAAAAAAAAAACCGTAGAATCCTTACCTCTCACAACTTCTCGTCATCGTGGCACCATTGTTGTGAAGAAATAGGGATTGTTGGTGAAGAAATTCACCTCCTAGAATGCGAGTGCGACATTGTGGGGTTTTTGGCCATGGGTGCAACAAAAAAACTAGTTGAAATGCAAATGAGAGATTTGCATTTGTTTTTTTTCTTTTAATAGTAAATAACACTCTTGCATTATAATGCACTCGTGTTATTTGTTTGTAGTTGCTGAGACCTAGCCTAGGCTTAACGAAGACATAATGCCAGCACGTTATAACGTGCTAGTGTTATGGTTTTCAAAATTATTTTTTGAGGGTGTCCACGGAATTACTACCCATTTCCATGCACCCGCCCGAATGTGATATATAAAAATGAAACAAAATCTTCCATTTTAAGGGAAAAGTCTCTAGAGAATTCAATGCTAGGATTTAGCTAACATGAGAAAGATGGAGGGCTCTGGTGAGTTGAGGACTCATAAGCCCTCACACCTTTCCATGTGAAAGATGAGGTGTCAAAAGGACAGGTGATGTGGAAAGAGGACATGTGAGGTGGATAGAGGACATGTGAGGTGGAGGTACTTGCAAGTACCTTGAGATTAAGAAAATATTTCCTCAAAAAGGAAGTTCTTGTCCCCAGATGAGGATGATGGTGACAAGTGAGGAATTTTAGAAAATCCTCTCTTATTATCATGGAGATGAGAGAAGTTGTTGGGGGAATAAATACGAATTTTAAATTTACATGATTGGGGAGTACCTTGGGGATAAGACAAGGTCCTCATGAAGGAGACCCTTGTCCAATGTGATTAATGTGATTTATGAAGGAATTTAGAATTTCTCAACAACCAACATGGGGAAGAGAAATGCATTGAATGAATAAATATGAATTTTAAATTCACATTGGGAAGAGGTCAATGCTTAATAAAGAAAACACTTATGAAAGGTTAATTTGGAGGACATACCAAAAATGACAGGTGATTAGATTAAGGTTGTGCAAACATGTGATTAAGAAGATTAATGAAGGATTAAAGACAAGTGGCCAAATATGGAGGATATGACATTAATCCTGATTAAGGATGTGCACATCCTAATCATGGAATAATTAAACTAATCTATATTAGAAGAAGATTATGGAGGATGTGACAAGGAGAGAGAAAAAAGGGAATTTAAAATTGATTTAAACTCAAAAAGGTAAATGACTAAATTAAATAAATTGATATATTTATTTAATTTAGAGAAGAAATGATGAAAGATAAAGTATTTAATTGTTAAATTAAATAATTTAGAAACCTTAGAGGAAGGGGAAATATTAATTAAATAAGTCATTTAAATATTGATGAAATAAATGAATAAAGGATACAAATTTGACCATATGGGAGTGGTCAAATTTGGATGTCTACATTTTTATCCTCTTTGAAATATTGTTATAATAACAGTGTTTCGAAGAAAAATAAAATGCAGATGACTCTATAGAGGAAGCAACTAGAAAATGATGCCCCAACATGGGAGAAGTTGTGTGAGCTATCCAAATGGAGGGAAGTGAAGGGAGATGCCCCGATCTTGCAAGAAAGTGACTAAGAAGGAGGAATGGATGAACATGGTAGGGTATGAAAATGGTAGGGTATGCCCCCTTAAGAGGGCGGTTGGGGAAGAAAAAGGGGCCACAAATGGCTTCTTGATATGAGAAAATAGAAGGTACCATTGGATAGAGCTCAAAAAACCATGAAGATTGACTTTTGAATGGAGTCAAAAAGACACACGGTGTGCAAATGGCGGCCCCGAGAAGTTAGAGGATTAGTTGAATTAAAAGAGGTTTAAATAAAGAGAAAAAATACCCTTAACTTAAAAAGGTTAAAAAAGGATGGAAATCTTATATATAGTAATTTTAGAAATTACTATTCCTCATTTGCACACTTGGCAATAGAGTGAGAGAGAGGGAAAAGGATAAAAAAGAGACGAGGAGACAAGGATATTGAAGGTCTATGATGATGATATCATCCACTAGGGGATGAGGTATGATGGTTCTTCCACGAGCGCACGGTTCCATGCCAGGTTAGGTCCAAACCCCTCTTTGTGATTTTAAGCATTTTCTGGTTGATTGTTGAGTTTTAATGCATTTTAAAAAGGTGGGTTTTGGGATTGGGGTAGTTTAGTGAAATGGGTAAAGGAGGAAATGTCAATTTCACCCATCAAGTAGGAAGAATCGCCTATTAGAGGTAGTGGGGAAGGGGGGAAGATTTTACCAATGAATTGGTAAATGAGCCTAAAAAATTAGAAAAAGTGCCCAAAAAGGGTGGGAGGGAATGAGTGAGTGGAGGGTTTGTCCTGGAATCGGGAAAATCCACCAAAAAGTTAGGTTAGTAGGGGAAGGGTGACTATGCCCAAGACAGGGGTGACCTCACCTGGAAGAAGGACAACCCTGCCCAGGGAAAGGTGGTCACACCCGAGGAAGGGTGGTCATGCCTCAAATAGGGGTAGCCCCACCTTGAATAGGGGCAACCTTGCTTGGGGATGAGCAACCTCGCTTGAGGAAGGGCGGCCCCACCCCAAAGAAGGGTGGCCCCGCCCGAGGATAGGCTCGCCCATCCACCGGGCAGGTTTTCCCTCCCAAGGGCAGGATCACCCATCCATAAGGCAGGCTCACCTCTCCAAGGGCGAGCTCGTCCAAGGGGTGGGAAAAAGGGCCGGGTAGAAAGAAAAGAAGAGAAGAAAAAAGGAAAAATTGGGCAGGGATTAAGAAAAGAAAACAAATTTGAGAAAATTGGGTAAATTTGTCCAAAAGGGGGGGGGGGGGCATTAGTGAGAAGAGAACCTAGGGCCGGGAAATGAAGAAGAGGGATAGATGAAGGAAAGTATGAGATGACTGACATGTTGTGTGATATGGATGTAGTGGTTCAAGAGTTTGTGGACACGTGAGAGGTGATCGAAGGTGTTGGAGGTGACGATAGCAGCCATGAATGAAGCAAACCATAAGGCTTTTTCATGAGTGGGGTTGCTGCATTTTCTAGGATACTAGATTAGTAGAGCTCATCGGGCAATGTTGACATCCCTTATAGAGTGCTGGAGTTCTGAGACCTTGACTTTCCATCTCTTGACGTGGGAGATGATTGTGACCCTGGAGGATGTGTGGCACATACTGAGGCTACCTATAGTAGGCCACTTGGTGAGCACATTGAGATCAGAGGGGGCAATGCTAGATCAGACCCTATGGGTCTTGTTTGGATGAGATGACCTTCCTGTGTAGAGGAAGGGGTTGGATGTGGATAGGTGCTTGGGGTTGGGGGTACCACCGCTACCACTATACTTGTGTGGATTGATTAGTGGATTACTGATACCATACATGAGAGGAAACTTCTGCAACCTTAGCTACATGGAGGTGATTCGACATATCATCAAGAGGAGAGAGGGGTGATCCCACAATAGTGGTTTACAATTTTTGGCCAAACTGGACACTAAAATTATTATTTTTAACTAAATCTTCACATTCGGGCACCTATAGCGGCTAAACCATGAGGAATTTGAAGATGATGCAAACTAGAGTCTCATCAAATTTTTTCTATAGATTCTAAAACTATTTTTTCCAAAAAAATTGGAATTAGATTGCATTTCTTTTTCCATCTCCCACGAAAACTAATTTTTTCATAAAACAACATTTTTAAAAAGTGACGCACACCGTAATACACATAAATTTTTTCCATGAAGCATAAAATTATAATTCTTTCAAATTTAGATTTGTAACTCCAATATCTAGTGCTTCCACTTGGTTAGATAGTTTTTTATTGAATATTTTTTCTTTAATCAAGTTTCAAAGTCAAACCAATTACAATTTAGACATAGCGCGACTGTATAACATGTAACTTTTTTTGTATATATTGAAATTCAATTTTTTTTGTTGGATCAAGGACTTCAATATCTAGTGCACTCATATTTTTCAATTTTTTTTTGATAATCTTATATTTTTCCACATGTGAAGAATTACCTTCATTTTTGATGAAAAACATATGTTTAATAAAACTAAAAAAACAAATACATAATAAAACCAAAACATAGTAAAATTATATTTGTTGCATAGATCGTTCTGAGGACTACCATAATCATTTCAAATAAATTTTAAATTAATTCATTTGATCCCCCAAAAGGTAAATCAAAAGTGGTTTTTTATCTGCATTTTGATAGGTGTAAAGGAGACTCATTTATAGGTATGGTTTAAAACTAGCAAGGCTCTATCCAGGGAGGTTTGATCTAAGGTAATTTGATCAAACCCTCTTCAATTGGAATCCTTAAATATAACTTTTTAAGGCTTAAATCATTATATTTTCTAAAAACATGTGATTTCATGAAAAAATAGTTCCTCTCAAAAATTGTAAACTAGCTTTGTGGGATCACTCGAGGGGGAGTTCGGATAGGGTCCATGCATCTTGGCACAATAGTATAGAGACATGCATATTGTGTGCTACCGAGAGGCACTCAGGTGATACAAGTGATGTTGCTACATTATGGGCTTGGGATCACATTAGTGTGGCCAGTCTAGACATGGTGAGAGCAGGGTTGGAGGATTTGATAGTACCAGTGGCATACTAGTATGATACAGAACACGAATAGTAGAGGCATTATCAAGGCTTCAAAGATCTGGATGGATGGAGGAGGATACTAGATGATCTTCATGAGGAGCATATAGTGTGGAATTCGTACATGACATGATGGGTTTTTAGATGAAGGAGAGATGAGGAGAGGCACAAAGGATATTTCTATACCAGATGCTATATAGTTGGGAAGGAGCCACATATAGTGGAGGCACATAGGGTAGATAGGGTGACCAAATAGTTTCAGCTTCCATAGGACATTTCTCACGGACCAAAGAGATTTAGACGGATCTCGCAAGAGCGACTATGGGGGAGTTGATTATGCCTAAGTTTGCGAGTGATCATTGGGAGACATTGCAGTTGGTACCCTATCCGGGTAGGACTAGAGGGAGAGCAAAGGTGGGAGTGATAGTTAGATTCTCTGCATGGTATGCCCGTCATCGACCCCCACAAATTATGCCATAGGAGCCGATTACAGAGGCACTAGGTTTTGGACCAGAGGATGAGTTGAGACTGACAGGGAAAAGGAGAGGGAGGAGGAGGGGACAGTAGAGGAGAGGGCAAGAGGCATCTGGAGTAGGAGGTCAACAAGAGAGAGGATAGGAGGATGTTGAGGCAAGAGGTTAGCAGAGGAGGGTGAGGAGGAGGGGGAGACAACAAAGGAGAGCCTAGGTGGAGATCAAGGCAAAGGAGGAGAGAGATGAGGCAGAGGTGCAGGTGATGGAAGAGAGAGATGAGGTAGGGGTGGAGGGGATAAATGAGAGAGATGAGGAAGAGGCGAAGGTGATGGATATGGATGTTCATGATATTCCCCCATTGGCCATGGTACCACCTATAGAACAGGATCCGATTGTACTATTGAGAGGGGCTGTGGCGAGATTACAGATCATCGAGCAGAGACTGAGGGATATAGAAATTGTGAGGTAAAAACTGGAGGCCGAGGTGAGCATGCTATGAGTAGAGGCGGTGAGAGTTTGGTTAGAGGGTGAGAGGTATTTCAAGGCTATAGCGGATGCAATGTTGCAGTATGAGGAGGAGGTATGGGTAGAGAGGGATAGTCTACGAGTCGAGGTGAGCTAGCTATGAGAAGAGGTGACTCGGATTGAGGGAGAGGTGTCGAGAGAGCATGAGGAGGGGGTGGGGGGGAGATGGGAGTGAGACAGGCTAGAGGTAGTGGTGACTGTACTATAGGTGAGGGGACAGTGAGAGATTGAAGGAGTGATAGAGCAGGTATCAGCAGAGACCTTGGCGAAGATGGAGAGGGACATGGATGATTTAAGGAGGCAAGTGGAGGGGCTACTAAGAGAGAGGAATGAGTTGAGAAAGGAGTGAGATGAGCTCTATGATAGAGTCAAGATAGCAAATTAGATAGTGGGAGACATGGGGCTGATGTAGGAGAGAGAGGAGGCTATGAGGGCCAAGGTACATACCTTTCAGATAGAGGGGGATGCAACATAGACACAGGTGCAGACCAAACAGGGTGAGAGGGATGTGACAGTGGCATGAGTACAGGTTGTAGAGAGAGAGAGAGATGCAACATAGGCTCAGGCATAGGTAGCATAGGGTGAGACGAGAGCAGAGGTATAGAGATTATAGGCATAGGTACAGGCCATGCGGGATGAGAGAGATAGGGATATGGAGCAAGTGTCTCAGATGGGAGCAGAGGTTGGGTAGTTGCAGTTAGCACAAGATGCATGGGCATAAGAGAGGAGATCCATATGTGGATTCTGAGATAGGTACAAGGCAAAGCGAGATTCAACCAAATATCAGGTTGTAGAGTGGGATGAGTACATGTGAGAGGCCAGCTACTATATGTTAGCCTATTTTATAGCAGTGCTAGATCCAGGTTAATGGGTACCTACCTACATTCGACCGAGGCCACATATGCCAACCCCATCTCAGTTAGCAGGGACACATACCTATGGATACAGTAGCTGGAGAGAGAACCCTCCATGTAGAGGGGGAGTGCCAGACTCACCATAGAGGTCAGATGTGGGTAGTTCAGAGTAGAGAGGACAAATGACAAGTGATAGAATACTAGTTTTTGATAGGTGCAGGATGGGTGTACAATACAAAGCAGCAGAGATCAAAGTTGATCCAGAGCCTTGTACTTGTACTTTATTTGATGATATATGTGACAAAAATGTATTTTGATTATATGATGGACATTATTATGGACTATGTCATGGACATTTTATTTTGATTTTTATATGATATGCGATAACCCTTATTGACACGATGTGAAGTTTATTCATGATGGATGATTTATTTATGCATATGTGTATATTCATGGTTTTATTATGGATGATCATTATGATGCAATGTATGTATATGTCTATAATGATATATATTTATGCCTATATGGGTACTATGGATGATATGTATGATTTATAACGTTTATGATGCAGGATGTGATGAATGATTTATGATTTTATATGCTATGGATGTGGATCTAACAATTTGTGATGAAGGTGACGATGTATGGGAGATGTTGATGATATGGAATAAGATGAATATGCTAATACAATGAATTAATAATAGAATGAATCTAATATGTGTAGAATAATCAATTAAAATTAATCTAAACAACTTAAAATGATTATAACATGATAATTCACATGGGATAAAATGCAACTTAATGAGCCTAAAATGTGGGATGAAATGCAATTAAATTCCTTAAAAAAACTAATAAATAAATGAAATGCAACGTGAACATGAGTGTAAATAAGGACTTGCATAATGATGGAAGTGAAGGATATATTGAATTTATTTGTGGATTATGATTTCTTTAGCTTATAAAAAAGAGGAGATGAAGGGTGTGAAACTGCACCCGTCAAGAACCATAGGCATCCTAAGGAGAAAGGGAAATGGAAGGAATCAATTTTTGGACAGCTAAAATCACAAGTCATGGGTTGGAGAAAGAAGGGATGGAGGATACATGCAATGCAATGGAAGAGAAAATGAAATGCAATCCTAATGCAATTTGCTATTTTTAGAGCACAATTTTTTTCTATAGCATAAGACACTAGGTACCATGGTATGTGAAACCAAGGCGGATTAGTGTCTAATGCATACACAAACACAACAAACAAGGAGGATATCTCAACACCCAAAAGTTGTAATGACTTTGGTCAGGCCAAGTATTGGGATAACCATAAGCACAAAAGGATGCCCCAGCATAACACAAGACATTAGGGGTCTTTGTGGATACTATGTAGGACAATCAAGAAGACAACAAAAAACAAAGATAAAGATATTCCCCTATGTTAACCAATCAAACACACCATAATATGATAGATCATGGCGGCCTTGACAAGTGATGATAGGGAGCTCAAATGATAAATAGAAAACAAAAGTATCAAAAGATTGCAATCAATTTTAAAAAATCCTTTGCCATAGGATCGAGAGGATGGATGGGGTTGATGAGGTCTATTAGGAAGGATACATCCTGTTGAGACCAAAGACAAATACTAAACTAAAAGATTGATTATGACGTAGGAGACTCCAAAACCAATTGAATCTTATGATACGAATGTATCTCATTTGTGAAGAACCAGCTAGATAAGGACATACTTGGTGACATGACACAAGGAATGAGACACAAGACACAAGACTAACACACCCTAAAGACCTAGGGGTTGGGGGTTGATTAGAGACTAGCCTTTCCTACATGAAAGCGCAGAGCACTTGTAGTTCAAGAAAAGATTATGGATAAAAGCATAAAGAGGACAATGAAGATAGATGATGGAGGACAACGACCAGATTGACAAAAAAAAGAAAAAGAAAAACAAAGCCCCGAGGGTGGATCAAATGAGCGACCTTACCTATGTGAAAGAATAGGGGCAACATAGTTCGAAAAGGATGAAAGACCAACAAGGGATAAGAGTGAAATGGGGAAAATGGGGACAAATGATGAATGATCGAAACCAAATAGATGAAATTCCATGGGAGTGGATCAAATGATCGGCCTTTCCTACATGAAAGTGCAAGGGAAACGTAGTTTGACGAGGATCAAAAGATCGAGATGACAAGATGGGATCTAAATGAAGAACGACATGATGAAAGAGCCTAGATGGAAGTGGAAGATAGACAAAATGACGAGACAGATGACACAAGCTCAAATTAAGATAAAAGCTTAGGATGAAAGATAGCCAATGAAGTTCATCCAATGCTCAACCAAAATATACCAAGTGATCGGATGATGAATACAAATGGAAGGATAGGATCAAAAGGATGATGGGGATATGAGATCAGGATGGGTGGAAACATAAAATAACTTCGACACAAGGTAGATAATGATTAAGCCTCATACAAATGACACCTGTGGCTAGGTTTTCACCAAACGTACTTATCCAAGGCACCACCAAGGGTGGTTTTCACCATAGGATGAATTATTTCTCTTTACTATTTTTGGAATTTTTTTTCTTTTGATTTTTATTTTATTTTTTAGTATTTTTGATAATGTTTTACTTTTTTATTTGTATTTTTTTGGATTTTTGCAGGATAGGATATCCCAGCTAACTTAAGTGTAAAACCTTTTCATGTGCATGATATTAATGGGCTCCTCTAGGGGATCTCCTTCAGGTGTAGCAAGTCTGTACCCCCTTGATCCATATTTTACTATGATAACATAAGGACCCAACCAATTTGCTTCAAACTTTCCCTTCTTTTCTCGATTCTGCTAAGTGTGCTGATTCTCCTTGTGTCACCAAAAAATGTATACCTTTGAAGAAAAGGATAATTTTGTGCCCGTTTTGGTCCTACTTTAGGTCCAATTTCATCAATTATCACCCTAAAACAACATTTTTAGGCCCCTAAGTTTCGCTAATTTTGACTTGGAGGCCTGTTGTACCCAATGGATCATTCAACCCCTGACAAGCAATATCAAAACCATTCAAAAATCACCATTCCCACTCCAAAATCCCTTAGTGGGACTAGGTCGCCCAAGTTGGCGACCTAGTGCTTTTTGAGGATTTTTGAAGTTTTAAGTGGGAAAATGAATATTTTATCATAAATTCCTGATGGGTGTTGGCTTCTTAGGTCAAAGTTCTCAACAATTAGGTATTTTTACTTATATATACTTTTTTTTAGGTCATTTTTCCACTCTCTCTTAGTCATTTTTCACATCCAACTCCAAGAGTCAAGTGCAAAACATCTTCCTCAAGAAGACTCATCTCTCACACAATAAAAGTTGAAACTTTTAGACAAAAAACTAGGGATTTTTGTAGGTCTTCAAGCTCACTTCACATCCAAGATCATACATTGAAAAAGGTTGAAGATAGATGCCTATGGCGATTCATGGAGAAATCTAGGTTGAAGAG
>CM021101.1:525742457-525949957 GCA_007115665.2 Sequoiadendron giganteum
AAGATGCAAAACACAAAGAAATGCAAGGAGAAACAACACAACACCACCTCACGATTAGCCTAAGTTGAACTTGAATAAAATAAAGATGAAACAACAAATATACCTTATCCAAGTTGATATTTTTGGTTGGCCCTTTGATGTAGCTCGAATGTGTGCTCTTTGATGGAAAATATGATGAAAATGATATGTAAAGTGATCTAGATTGCTAGATGAATGCAATGAAAGATGTGGGTATTTTGGTAGGTGAATGCAAATGGAAACTTGATGAATGCAGCAATGGAGGTTGAATGCAAGTATGCAAGTGATTGAAATGTTATATGCTTGAGAGTATAATGCTTGAATGAAAATCATGTTATGAATGTGATATCAAAAAATGAGACAAAATCTTCCATTTTAAGGGAAGAGTCTCTAAAGAATTCAATGGCTAGGATTTAGCCAACATGGGCAAGATGGAGGGCTGTGGTGAGTTGAGGACTCACAAGTCCTCACATCTTTCCATGTGGAAGATGAGGTGTCAAAAGGACGTGATGTAGAAAGAGGACATGTGAGGTGGAGAGAGGATATGTGAGGTGGAGGTACTTGCAAGTACCTTGGGATTAGAAAAAGATTTCCTCAAAAAAGAAGTTTTTGTCCCCATATGAGGATGATGGTGACAAGTGAGAAATTTTAGAAAGTCCTCTCTTATCATCATGGGGATGAGAGAATTTGCTGGGGGAATAAATGTGAATTTCAAATTCACATGATTGGGGAGTACCTTGGGGATAAGAAAAGGTCCTCATAAAGGAGGTCCTTGTCCCATGTGACTGATGTGACTTATGAAGGAATTTAGAATTTCCCAACAACCTACATGAGAAAGAGAAATGCATTGAATGAATAAATGTGAATTTTAAATTCACATGGGGAAGAGGTCAATGCTTAATAAAGAAAGCACTTATGAAAGGTTGACTTGGAGGACATACCAAAAATGACAGGTGATTAGATTAAGGTTGTGCAAACATGTGATTAGGAAGATTAATGAAGGATTAAAGACAAGTGGCCAAATATGGAGGATGTGACATTAATTCTGATTAAGGATGTGCACATCCTGATCATGGATTAATTAAACTAATCCAGATTAGAAGAAGATTATGGAAGATGTGATAATGAGAGAGAAAAGAGGGAATTTAAAATTGATTTAAACTCAAAAAGGTAAATGACTAAATTAAATAAATTGATATATTTATTTAATTTAGAGAAGAAATGATGAAAGATAAAGTATTTAATTGTTAAATTAAATAATTTAGAAACCTTAGAGGAAGGGGAAATATTAATTAAATAAGTCATTTAAATATTGATGAAATAAATGAATAAAGGATACAAATTTGACCATATGGGAGTGGTCAAATTTGGATGTCTACATTTTTATCCTCTTTGAAATATTGTTATAATAACAGTGTTTCGAAGAAAAATAAAATGCAGATGACTCTATAGAGGAAGCAACTAGAAAATGATGCCCCAACATGGGAGAAGTTGTGTGAGCTATCCAAATGGAGGGAAGTGAAGGGAGATGCCCCGATCTTGCAAGAAAGTGACTAAGAAGGAGGAATGGATGAACATGGTAGGGTATGAAAATGGTAGGGTATGCCCCCTTAAGAGGGCGGTTGGGGAAGAAAAAGGGGCCACAAATGGCTTCTTGATATGAGAAAATAGAAGGTACCATTGGATAGAGCTCAAAAAACCATGAAGATTGACTTTTGAATGGAGTCAAAAAGACACACGGTGTGCAAATGGCGGCCCCGAGAAGTTAGAGGATTAGTTGAATTAAAAGAGGTTTAAATAAAGAGAAAAAATACCCTTAACTTAAAAAGGTTAAAAAAGGATGGAAATCTTATATATAGTAATTTTAGAAATTACTATTCCTCATTTGCACACTTGGCAATAGAGTGAGAGAGAGGGAAAAGGATAAAAAAGAGACGAGGAGACAAGGATATTGAAGGTCTATGATGATGATATCATCCACTAGGGGATGAGGTATGATGGTTCTTCCACGAGCGCACGGTTCCATGCCAGGTTAGGTCCAAACCCCTCTTTGTGATTTTAAGCATTTTCTGGTTGATTGTTGAGTTTTAATGCATTTTAAAAAGGTGGGTTTTGGGATTGGGGTAGTTTAGTGAAATGGGTAAAGGAGGAAATGTCAATTTCACCCATCAAGTAGGAAGAATCGCCTATTAGAGGTAGTGGGGAAGGGGGGAAGATTTTACCAATGAATTGGTAAATGAGCCTAAAAAATTAGAAAAAGTGCCCAAAAAGGGTGGGAGGGAATGAGTGAGTGGAGGGTTTGTCCTGGAATCGGGAAAATCCACCAAAAAGTTAGGTTAGTAGGGGAAGGGTGACTATGCCCAAGACAGGGGTGACCTCACCTGGAAGAAGGACAACCCTGCCCAGGGAAAGGTGGTCACACCCGAGGAAGGGTGGTCATGCCTCAAATAGGGGTAGCCCCACCTTGAATAGGGGCAACCTTGCTTGGGGATGAGCAACCTCGCTTGAGGAAGGGCGGCCCCACCCCAAAGAAGGGTGGCCCCGCCCGAGGATAGGCTCGCCCATCCACCGGGCAGGTTTTCCCTCCCAAGGGCAGGATCACCCATCCATAAGGCAGGCTCACCTCTCCAAGGGCGAGCTCGTCCAAGGGGTGGGAAAAAGGGCCGGGTAGAAAGAAAAGAAGAGAAGAAAAAAGGAAAAATTGGGCAGGGATTAAGAAAAGAAAACAAATTTGAGAAAATTGGGTAAATTTGTCCAAAAGGGGGGGGGGGGGCATTAGTGAGAAGAGAACCTAGGGCCGGGAAATGAAGAAGAGGGATAGATGAAGGAAAGTATGAGATGACTGACATGTTGTGTGATATGGATGTAGTGGTTCAAGAGTTTGTGGACACGTGAGAGGTGATCGAAGGTGTTGGAGGTGACGATAGCAGCCATGAATGAAGCAAACCATAAGGCTTTTTCATGAGTGGGGTTGCTGCATTTTCTAGGATACTAGATTAGTAGAGCTCATCGGGCAATGTTGACATCCCTTATAGAGTGCTGGAGTTCTGAGACCTTGACTTTCCATCTCTTGACGTGGGAGATGATTGTGACCCTGGAGGATGTGTGGCACATACTGAGGCTACCTATAGTAGGCCACTTGGTGAGCACATTGAGATCAGAGGGGGCAATGCTAGATCAGACCCTATGGGTCTTGTTTGGATGAGATGACCTTCCTGTGTAGAGGAAGGGGTTGGATGTGGATAGGTGCTTGGGGTTGGGGGTACCACCGCTACCACTATACTTGTGTGGATTGATTAGTGGATTACTGATACCATACATGAGAGGAAACTTCTGCAACCTTAGCTACATGGAGGTGATTCGACATATCATCAAGAGGAGAGAGGGGTGATCCCACAATAGTGGTTTACAATTTTTGGCCAAACTGGACACTAAAATTATTATTTTTAACTAAATCTTCACATTCGGGCACCTATAGCGGCTAAACCATGAGGAATTTGAAGATGATGCAAACTAGAGTCTCATCAAATTTTTTCTATAGATTCTAAAACTATTTTTTCCAAAAAAATTGGAATTAGATTGCATTTCTTTTTCCATCTCCCACGAAAACTAATTTTTTCATAAAACAACATTTTTAAAAAGTGACGCACACCGTAATACACATAAATTTTTTCCATGAAGCATAAAATTATAATTCTTTCAAATTTAGATTTGTAACTCCAATATCTAGTGCTTCCACTTGGTTAGATAGTTTTTTATTGAATATTTTTTCTTTAATCAAGTTTCAAAGTCAAACCAATTACAATTTAGACATAGCGCGACTGTATAACATGTAACTTTTTTTGTATATATTGAAATTCAATTTTTTTTGTTGGATCAAGGACTTCAATATCTAGTGCACTCATATTTTTCAATTTTTTTTTGATAATCTTATATTTTTCCACATGTGAAGAATTACCTTCATTTTTGATGAAAAACATATGTTTAATAAAACTAAAAAAACAAATACATAATAAAACCAAAACATAGTAAAATTATATTTGTTGCATAGATCGTTCTGAGGACTACCATAATCATTTCAAATAAATTTTAAATTAATTCATTTGATCCCCCAAAAGGTAAATCAAAAGTGGTTTTTTATCTGCATTTTGATAGGTGTAAAGGAGACTCATTTATAGGTATGGTTTAAAACTAGCAAGGCTCTATCCAGGGAGGTTTGATCTAAGGTAATTTGATCAAACCCTCTTCAATTGGAATCCTTAAATATAACTTTTTAAGGCTTAAATCATTATATTTTCTAAAAACATGTGATTTCATGAAAAAATAGTTCCTCTCAAAAATTGTAAACTAGCTTTGTGGGATCACTCGAGGGGGAGTTCGGATAGGGTCCATGCATCTTGGCACAATAGTATAGAGACATGCATATTGTGTGCTACCGAGAGGCACTCAGGTGATACAAGTGATGTTGCTACATTATGGGCTTGGGATCACATTAGTGTGGCCAGTCTAGACATGGTGAGAGCAGGGTTGGAGGATTTGATAGTACCAGTGGCATACTAGTATGATACAGAACACGAATAGTAGAGGCATTATCAAGGCTTCAAAGATCTGGATGGATGGAGGAGGATACTAGATGATCTTCATGAGGAGCATATAGTGTGGAATTCGTACATGACATGATGGGTTTTTAGATGAAGGAGAGATGAGGAGAGGCACAAAGGATATTTCTATACCAGATGCTATATAGTTGGGAAGGAGCCACATATAGTGGAGGCACATAGGGTAGATAGGGTGACCAAATAGTTTCAGCTTCCATAGGACATTTCTCACGGACCAAAGAGATTTAGACGGATCTCGCAAGAGCGACTATGGGGGAGTTGATTATGCCTAAGTTTGCGAGTGATCATTGGGAGACATTGCAGTTGGTACCCTATCCGGGTAGGACTAGAGGGAGAGCAAAGGTGGGAGTGATAGTTAGATTCTCTGCATGGTATGCCCGTCATCGACCCCCACAAATTATGCCATAGGAGCCGATTACAGAGGCACTAGGTTTTGGACCAGAGGATGAGTTGAGACTGACAGGGAAAAGGAGAGGGAGGAGGAGGGGACAGTAGAGGAGAGGGCAAGAGGCATCTGGAGTAGGAGGTCAACAAGAGAGAGGATAGGAGGATGTTGAGGCAAGAGGTTAGCAGAGGAGGGTGAGGAGGAGGGGGAGACAACAAAGGAGAGCCTAGGTGGAGATCAAGGCAAAGGAGGAGAGAGATGAGGCAGAGGTGCAGGTGATGGAAGAGAGAGATGAGGTAGGGGTGGAGGGGATAAATGAGAGAGATGAGGAAGAGGCGAAGGTGATGGATATGGATGTTCATGATATTCCCCCATTGGCCATGGTACCACCTATAGAACAGGATCCGATTGTACTATTGAGAGGGGCTGTGGCGAGATTACAGATCATCGAGCAGAGACTGAGGGATATAGAAATTGTGAGGTAAAAACTGGAGGCCGAGGTGAGCATGCTATGAGTAGAGGCGGTGAGAGTTTGGTTAGAGGGTGAGAGGTATTTCAAGGCTATAGCGGATGCAATGTTGCAGTATGAGGAGGAGGTATGGGTAGAGAGGGATAGTCTACGAGTCGAGGTGAGCTAGCTATGAGAAGAGGTGACTCGGATTGAGGGAGAGGTGTCGAGAGAGCATGAGGAGGGGGTGGGGGTGAGATGGGAGTGAGACAGGCTAGAGGTAGTGGTGACTGTACTATAGGTGAGGGGACAGTGAGAGATTGAAGGAGTGATAGAGCAGGTATCAGCAGAGACCTTGGCGAAGATGGAGAGGGACATGGATGATTTAAGGAGGCAAGTGGAGGGGCTACTAAGAGAGAGGAATGAGTTGAGAAAGGAGTGAGATGAGCTCTATGATAGAGTCAAGATAGCAAATTAGATAGTGGGAGACATGGGGCTGATGTAGGAGAGAGAGGAGGCTATGAGGGCCAAGGTACATACCTTTCAGATAGAGGGGGATGCAACATAGACACAGGTGCAGACCAAACAGGGTGAGAGGGATGTGACAGTGGCATGAGTACAGGTTGTAGAGAGAGAGAGAGATGCAACATAGGCTCAGGCATAGGTAGCATAGGGTGAGACGAGAGCAGAGGTATAGAGATTATAGGCATAGGTACAGGCCATGCGGGATGAGAGAGATAGGGATATGGAGCAAGTGTCTCAGATGGGAGCAGAGGTTGGGTAGTTGCAGTTAGCACAAGATGCATGGGCATAAGAGAGGAGATCCATATGTGGATTCTGAGATAGGTACAAGGCAAAGCGAGATTCAACCAAATATCAGGTTGTAGAGTGGGATGAGTACATGTGAGAGGCCAGCTACTATATGTTAGCCTATTTTATAGCAGTGCTAGATCCAGGTTAATGGGTACCTACCTACATTCGACCGAGGCCACATATGCCAACCCCATCTCAGTTAGCAGGGACACATACCTATGGATACAGTAGCTGGAGAGAGAACCCTCCATGTAGAGGGGGAGTGCCAGACTCACCATAGAGGTCAGATGTGGGTAGTTCAGAGTAGAGAGGACAAATGACAAGTGATAGAATACTAGTTTTTGATAGGTGCAGGATGGGTGTACAATACAAAGCAGCAGAGATCAAAGTTGATCCAGAGCCTTGTACTTGTACTTTATTTGATGATATATGTGACAAAAATGTATTTTGATTATATGATGGACATTATTATGGACTATGTCATGGACATTTTATTTTGATTTTTATATGATATGCGATAACCCTTATTGACACGATGTGAAGTTTATTCATGATGGATGATTTATTTATGCATATGTGTATATTCATGGTTTTATTATGGATGATCATTATGATGCAATGTATGTATATGTCTATAATGATATATATTTATGCCTATATGGGTACTATGGATGATATGTATGATTTATAACGTTTATGATGCAGGATGTGATGAATGATTTATGATTTTATATGCTATGGATGTGGATCTAACAATTTGTGATGAAGGTGACGATGTATGGGAGATGTTGATGATATGGAATAAGATGAATATGCTAATACAATGAATTAATAATAGAATGAATCTAATATGTGTAGAATAATCAATTAAAATTAATCTAAACAACTTAAAATGATTATAACATGATAATTCACATGGGATAAAATGCAACTTAATGAGCCTAAAATGTGGGATGAAATGCAATTAAATTCCTTAAAAAAACTAATAAATAAATGAAATGCAACGTGAACATGAGTGTAAATAAGGACTTGCATAATGATGGAAGTGAAGGATATATTGAATTTATTTGTGGATTATGATTTCTTTAGCTTATAAAAAAGAGGAGATGAAGGGTGTGAAACTGCACCCGTCAAGAACCATAGGCATCCTAAGGAGAAAGGGAAATGGAAGGAATCAATTTTTGGACAGCTAAAATCACAAGTCATGGGTTGGAGAAAGAAGGGATGGAGGATACATGCAATGCAATGGAAGAGAAAATGAAATGCAATCCTAATGCAATTTGCTATTTTTAGAGCACAATTTTTTTCTATAGCATAAGACACTAGGTACCATGGTATGTGAAACCAAGGCGGATTAGTGTCTAATGCATACACAAACACAACAAACAAGGAGGATATCTCAACACCCAAAAGTTGTAATGACTTTGGTCAGGCCAAGTATTGGGATAACCATAAGCACAAAAGGATGCCCCAGCATAACACAAGACATTAGGGGTCTTTGTGGATACTATGTAGGACAATCAAGAAGACAACAAAAAACAAAGATAAAGATATTCCCCTATGTTAACCAATCAAACACACCATAATATGATAGATCATGGCGGCCTTGACAAGTGATGATAGGGAGCTCAAATGATAAATAGAAAACAAAAGTATCAAAAGATTGCAATCAATTTTAAAAAATCCTTTGCCATAGGATCGAGAGGATGGATGGGGTTGATGAGGTCTATTAGGAAGGATACATCCTGTTGAGACCAAAGACAAATACTAAACTAAAAGATTGATTATGACGTAGGAGACTCCAAAACCAATTGAATCTTATGATACGAATGTATCTCATTTGTGAAGAACCAGCTAGATAAGGACATACTTGGTGACATGACACAAGGAATGAGACACAAGACACAAGACTAACACACCCTAAAGACCTAGGGGTTGGGGGTTGATTAGAGACTAGCCTTTCCTACATGAAAGCGCAGAGCACTTGTAGTTCAAGAAAAGATTATGGATAAAAGCATAAAGAGGACAATGAAGATAGATGATGGAGGACAACGACCAGATTGACAAAAAAAAGAAAAAGAAAAACAAAGCCCCGAGGGTGGATCAAATGAGCGACCTTACCTATGTGAAAGAATAGGGGCAACATAGTTCGAAAAGGATGAAAGACCAACAAGGGATAAGAGTGAAATGGGGAAAATGGGGACAAATGATGAATGATCGAAACCAAATAGATGAAATTCCATGGGAGTGGATCAAATGATCGGCCTTTCCTACATGAAAGTGCAAGGGAAACGTAGTTTGACGAGGATCAAAAGATCGAGATGACAAGATGGGATCTAAATGAAGAACGACATGATGAAAGAGCCTAGATGGAAGTGGAAGATAGACAAAATGACGAGACAGATGACACAAGCTCAAATTAAGATAAAAGCTTAGGATGAAAGATAGCCAATGAAGTTCATCCAATGCTCAACCAAAATATACCAAGTGATCGGATGATGAATACAAATGGAAGGATAGGATCAAAAGGATGATGGGGATATGAGATCAGGATGGGTGGAAACATAAAATAACTTCGACACAAGGTAGATAATGATTAAGCCTCATACAAATGACACCTGTGGCTAGGTTTTCACCAAACGTACTTATCCAAGGCACCACCAAGGGTGGTTTTCACCATAGGATGAATTATTTCTCTTTACTATTTTTGGAATTTTTTTTCTTTTGATTTTTATTTTATTTTTTAGTATTTTTGATAATGTTTTACTTTTTTATTTGTATTTTTTTGGATTTTTGCAGGATAGGATATCCCAGCTAACTTAAGTGTAAAACCTTTTCATGTGCATGATATTAATGGGCTCCTCTAGGGGATCTCCTTCAGGTGTAGCAAGTCTGTACCCCCTTGATCCATATTTTACTATGATAACATAAGGACCCAACCAATTTGCTTCAAACTTTCCCTTCTTTTCTCGATTCTGCTAAGTGTGCTGATTCTCCTTGTGTCACCAAAAAATGTATACCTTTGAAGAAAAGGATAATTTTGTGCCCGTTTTGGTCCTACTTTAGGTCCAATTTCATCAATTATCACCCTAAAACAACATTTTTAGGCCCCTAAGTTTCGCTAATTTTGACTTGGAGGCCTGTTGTACCCAATGGATCATTCAACCCCTGACAAGCAATATCAAAACCATTCAAAAATCACCATTCCCACTCCAAAATCCCTTAGTGGGACTAGGTCGCCCAAGTTGGCGACCTAGTGCTTTTTGAGGATTTTTGAAGTTTTAAGTGGGAAAATGAATATTTTATCATAAATTCCTGATGGGTGTTGGCTTCTTAGGTCAAAGTTCTCAACAATTAGGTATTTTTACTTATATATACTTTTTTTTAGGTCATTTTTCCACTCTCTCTTAGTCATTTTTCACATCCAACTCCAAGAGTCAAGTGCAAAACATCTTCCTCAAGAAGACTCATCTCTCACACAATAAAAGTTGAAACTTTTAGACAAAAAACTAGGGATTTTTGTAGGTCTTCAAGCTCACTTCACATCCAAGATCATACATTGAAAAAGGTTGAAGATAGATGCCTATGGCGATTCATGGAGAAATCTAGGTTGAAGAGGTGCAACTAGCCACCAAATCACTCCTAAAGACTAATTTCAAAGTGCCTCCATCTACTTTCAGTCGATTTGCAAATTTTAGGTTTGCATCCCATTTGCATTCCTTGTTACTTTGATTTACAATGGTGTACGGTTTCTAGGGTTGAAGTCTTGCATCATTCCAAATCTATTACTTGCATCTTATTCTAGCATAATAGAATAGAGTTTTGCTTTATTTCAGGTTTTCCTAGTTCTAGAAACACTTAAAGCTAGGGTTTATGTAGATTTTATATTCTATTACAAGTTTAAATACAAACTAGGGGTTTGAAAAAGGAGAACCCCACATTAGAAACTAAAATATCTTCTGTTTTGTAGGTTATTTTGCACATCTGAGTCCAGATTCCTGTGAAGAAACAAAATATGGATCAGAGGCCTTCGTGTCCACTTTCAGTTTTTTAGAAAAGATGAAAGGGACTAGGTCACCCATAATGGCAACCTAGTCCCACTGGAGTTTCTCGACACTAAAAGTTGCAGATTTGGAGACCCAGTTGAAAAAAATGGCTTCCAGGACGGTTTTCCTAAAAAGGGACTAGGTTGCCCCACTTGGTGTGTGTCCCAGCTGGTCCAAAACTTTGATTTTCTAGGTTTTCTAAGGCTTCCAGAACTCCCTCTTTGGCTCACATCAGTTTCTAGGTGCACCCATTTGATTTAATAGGTTATTTTACTTAGTTTAATCTTCTTTTAGCATTGTTGTAATACATCATGTGTTTTCTAGCATTATAGAATCTCTTAGTTTAGGTTAAGTAGTTAGCTTTTCATGTTATATTTCAACACTTTTAATATTCCATTACATATTCAATCCCCAACATTGAATGAATCAAAAGATTTAATGCCTACTAGTGGTAAAGGAAAACCCTCTTCCTTCTAGGTGAAACCCTAGAGAGTTGTAGAGGACCCATTCTTTTACCCCCACACAAAGCATTAAATTTCGTAGTTCATTTTGGTGAACCTGCATTTCAACACATTACATACTTTTGATTTCAACTGCATTTTCATACTAGGAGCTCTTTCTTTATCCTTGCATTGAATGTTCCATTGTTTAAATAGGCATCCTAGGATTTTCCATCTTGCATTAGTGAAAAAGCATCATATTTGGCATTCATTTCCTTGCATGATATAGAAATCTAGCTTATATATTATGCCTCTACACATTACATTCCAAAATCTTGTATTTTCATCAAAAAAAATAGAAAAATCTCCAAAATACTCATACTAAGACTAAGTTGCCACTTTGGGCAACCTACTCCCAGTATACATTTTGCTTTAGTAATTCCTACATTTTCTTTCCAGATTCGATACTTTATGTTTCCTTTTTTTTATTCCTGGTTCTAGTTTTGTTATTTTCTATTATATGGTTATTATTAGCTTAAAATGACATTTATGAGTAGCATTAAAGCTTTACATGTTTCATTTTATGCTTTAGTTTCTAGTTCTTTCAAAGTCAATTCCGTGAAACATACACCTGAAAACATAGACAACTCTCATGATACAATGCACACACTTCTTCACTATAGGAATACTATATCATCTAAAACTTTTAGTAGCGATGATTTCGATAAGTTAGACGAAGCCCTTAAAAGCTTCCTCTCACTCACTTCATCCACTAAGGTTCGTGATGATATAGTTACAACTTCCCCACCCTTGTCTTCCAAACCTTTTAGTTATGGTGATATGGGTATGTTAGATGATGTCCTCCAAGATTTCATCTCCCCTAATTCATCCACTATGGTTTGTTGTGATGACCAAAATTAAACAAAAGATGTCAATGCCATCCAACCTCAATTCATTCTTTACCCACCCTCTCCTAAACCTCCAACTCCTTCCCAACCTGAGTTTACCCTTTACCCTCCTAAGAATAATATTGTTTCCCATGCTCATTATACCCGTAATAACCCACATCCAAAATAACCATCTCCCTCCAGATCCCTAACATTACCCAACCCCATCTTACTTGTGGCTCCTCATTTCAACTCACAACTTAAGGAGTATGATTTGGTTGAACAACTTATAAACAGTCTCGCCAAGATATCCCTTTGGGATCTCCTTTAGAATTCCCCTAACTATCACTCTATGCTTCAAATAGCATTGCAATAGATCATAATGATCCATCCTGATACAAATGCTAATGGTGTGGCAGCTCTCCTAAACAAAATGAATGCAACTAATGTGAATATTAATTTCTATCAACATGAGCTTCCGCCATAAGAATTATGAAAAAAATATGAAGCATTTATGATTATAGCCCATTATGATCGGATAGGGATCAAAAGGACCCTTGTTGATAATGGCTCTACGCTAAATGTGTGCAGTGTGAAGATCTTGATCGGTTACATGTGTCCAAATTGATCACAAATCCATTATGATTCCTTATCCGATAGAGATTTGACAATGCTACAAATCAACCTCTTGGTGTCATCACCTTACCAATTACTATCGACATGGTTACGTTGCAAACCCCTATCCATGTCATGCCCTATGATCTTTCTTATAACCTCCTCTTGGGCTGACCATGGATACATGAGATGCATGCGGTACCCTCCACCCTTCATCAGAAAATGAAATATGTCTATAATAACAAAGTTTATCAAATTGACATCGCTCCCGAACCTGAGAGTTGCTTACAACTCGAAAAGGGCACATCGAGTCCTCTCCATAACTTAATTCCTACCTCTAATATTGCCCCTTACGAGAAAACCCACTTGAAGATAAACCCACGTTTAATTTGCTTGGTGACGATTGGGGCTCTTTAGAATTTACTCCTTCCTTTATGGGTGAGTGTAGTGTCATGCACAAAGCGGATACCCAAAAAAAATTACATTTTCCTCTCTTCCCAATAAGAGGAGCACCCTTCCCACACATATACCTCATCTCTTTTGGAAGAAAATGCCACATATACAACAAATTTTGGTGAGATAGATCATCAACAACCCCCTAACCCACAAGAAATGGAAAGAATTTATGGACGTGGTTATGATCTTGTGAAACAATTGGGTTAAAATGGTAAATGATGCAGCAAGCATGAGCAAGGAATCTGTGTACCCATTGAACCTAATACGTAAGGAACTAAGACCGGTCTAGGGTTTTCCTTTTCTAAAGCTACAAAAGAAAATCAACGACCCTCTCTCAACATCAATACTATATCATGCACATCAAGAACCAACCTTACGCTTAAGCAACCTAAATTTCTTGATGTGGATTCTCCCCTCTTCACCTATGTTCATAGCGATGATGATTTAAAACAATTGTTAGGTGCTTTGGATAAGACTTGTCGCTCCATGAGACATGCCTCTTGTGCTAGGTTGAGTTTTGAGTCTACCGTTAGTAAATTAATGAACCTCACACTAGCTTGGAACCATATGATCCCCAAGTCCCTACATCTAATGCACTCCCTTTAGGGGATAACCTCGACATACCAATGGATATCGATGACAAAGACAAAATCATTATCATCGGGAAGTGCCTAGATGATGAAGTACAAGAGGATCTTGCAAACTTGCTTCATACCTTTCCTAAAATATTTTCTTGGAAATATTCTGACATGATAGGAATAAATTCCCAGATAGTTACCCATAATATTGTCCTTGCTGAAAATGCTAAGCCTGTTTGCCTAAATATTTGAAAAATGAATCCTAAGGTAGCCTTGCATGTTAAACGAGAACTTGAAAAACTCCTTGATGCAGGTTTCATTTGCTCCATTGATTATTCTCCTTAGATATCAAACATTGTCACGGTGGAAAAACCTGATAATAATGTTAGGATATGTATGGATTTTTGAGACTTGAATAAGGCCTCTATAAAAGATGACTCTCCTCTTCCTAAGATTGATATGATCATGGATTCCACTGCTGGACATGCTTTTTTATCCTTTATGGATGGATTTTCAGGGTATAATCAAATCTTCATTAACCCACAAGATCAATACAAGATGGATTTTACATCCGCTTGGGGAACATTTTGTTGGGTTATGATGCCTTTTGGTTTAAAGAACATTGGAACTACTTATCAATGAGCAATGACCTTAATCTTCCATGGTTACATTCACAAAATCTTAGAAGACTATGTTGATGAAATTATTTCTAAATCCTTAACCCGCCAAGATAATGCGAGTGTCCTTTGCCAAATATTTGAGTGTATGCGTAAATATAACATGTGCTTAAATCCTAAAAAGTGTGTCTTTGGCGTATATAGTTGTAAACTTTTAGGGTTTATCATATCTCACAGAGGCATCAAGGTGGATATAAAGAAAATTGATGCTATAATCAATATGCCACCTCTTTGTAACATTTCCCAATTGCGTATGTTACAAGGATGAATACAATCCATTCACTATTTTGTCACATGCTTAGCCAATCTAATGTTACCCTTTATGAATCTCCTTAAAAAGGATGTCAACTTCGATTGGAATAATGATTGTAAATAGGTCTTTGAGAGTTTGAAATAATACCTCATAACTCCACCTATTTTACAACCAGCTACACCCAACAAACCTTTCATCCTTTATATCATTGCTTCTACCCATGGTCTTGCTACCTTTTTGGCTCAACTAGATTCCAATGGTAAATAGTATCTTGTATATTATATTAGTAGAATGCTCCTTGATTACAAGACTCATTATTCCACAATTGAAAAACAATGTCTAGCTCTTGTATTCGCTACTAGAAGTTGTGACATTACTTAATCAACGCTGAAGTACAAGTGATGACAAATTTTGACCCTCTAAGGCATCTCTTCAATAATACAGATCTTTCAGGATGTCTTGCTAAATGGGTCATGTTGTTAACTGAGTTTTACCTTAAGTTTATTGCTCATAAAAAAATCAAAGGCCAAGCCTTAACCAGACATTTAGTTGATGCTCCTTCACAATTAGCATTACCCACCAATGAATCTTTCCCTCATGATAGTGTGTTTATTATAGACCTTCCTACAAGGGAATTGTACTTTGATGGATCCAAGTGTAGAACATGCTTCGATGCTAGAGTTATCTTAATTCCACCTGTTGGTAAGCCCATTCCCTTATCCTATCATCTCAATTTCCTATGTATGAATAACACAATTGAGTATGAAGCGTTAATTGCTGGGTTACGCGTTGCTCTTGTCCTAAGGGTTAAAGATATTAAGATCTATGGTGATTCACAATTAGTGATTAAACAAATCAATGGTCTCTATCAAACTAAACATGATAAAATTTCACAATATAAGGATCTCCTTCTCAATCTATTAGAGAAGTTTGACTCCTTTATCATTGATAACATCCCTCACAAAGACAATCACCATGTGGATGCAATGGCTAGTGCAACCTCTCTTATATCTCCTCTAAACCTTTCTGAACAAGTCATATTTACAATTCATCCTATTATGAAACCCTCCATTAGCGATTGACCTACTGATGTATGTCCCACTTTCCCAGATAATTAGTGTGAATGGTCTGATGCCATCTACAATTATCTAAAAGATGGTACCATTCTCAAACCCACAACTAGAAATACTCGCCTTCACCTCAAAAATTTAGCCACTAAGAATATCATCCTTGCTAACACATTTTACAAAATATCCTTTGATGTGATCCTTCTATGATGCCTCAAAGATTCTGAAACTCATGTTGCCCTCAAACAATCCCATTCTGGTACTTGTGGAGGAAATTTTGGCGGAAAAACCTTAGTGCAAAAACTCCTTCGCATGGGATATTACTGGAAAAACATGGAAAAATATTGCTATGCGTATGTTAAGCGATGTCATCAGTTTCATGAACATCGTCATTTGATCCACACTCCTGCTTTAGAGCTTCAAGCCCAAATACCTATCTGACCATTCTCTGTGTGGGGCTTGGACCTAATTGGTAAAATCTCCCCACCTTCTATTGAACATACATTCATTATTACTGCTACCGATTATTTCACTAAATGGGTCGAAGCCATTCCCCTCCGATCCACAACCGCTGATGTGATATGTCATTTATTATTGGAACATATTTTCACTCACTTTGGCATTCCTTCCATGTTAGTCTCGGATAATGGTACTCCATTAAGAACAATGATGCGAAGAAGTTCCTTGAGACCTTCCATATCCAACATCAATTTTTAACACCTTACTACCCTCAATCTGATGGTCAAGCCAAAAGTACTAATAAAATCCTAGAGAAAATCCTTAAGAAGACTGTCAATCAAAACCAAAAATATTGGCATACATAATTGCAATATCCACTATGGGAATATCACATGAGTGTTCATTCTTCTACAGGAAATACCCCTTTTAACCTTGTTTATGGCACTGAGGCTATCCTCCCTTTAGAGTTAGAAATCCCCACGTTGAGGATTGCTCTCCAAAGTCTCCTTGATAATGACACATATGCGAAACAACATCTACATCAACTTGAAATGCTTGATGAACAACACATCAATGCTCTTGAGCATCTTCAAGCTTATGCTAAATAGTTGTAATGCAAAAATGATGTTGGTGTAGTTCCTCAAACCTTTAACAAAGGTTATTTGGTCTTATATGAAAACCAATGCAACACCACCGCCGATTACACCGACAAAGGTAAATTCAGTCCTAATTGGTTAGGCCCCTATGTGTTCGATACGAATTACGGATCCGGTGCTTATACCTTAACCGAGCACGATGGTACTCCTCTTTGAGATCCAATTAATTCCATGCATTTGCATAGGTATTATGTCCAATCCCCTTTTGAATGGTATGAATTATAGAGCAGTGTTGTTAAAGCTATCAAATTTTATCCTATTGGCTTTCTCATTGCTTTGTTCTTGACAAATCATTATGCATGTGTCCTAAACACTAAAGTGATTATTAAATTCATTTTTATAATTACTTTAGATTCTATACTATTCAATTTTCCTCCTTGTGTGTTATGTTACTTTAAAATCATAAGTGCATAACATATTTAATATTTATGTTGTATCTAACATACATTAAAAACATGTTTTAATTAGATCACATACATTCTGTTAATTCATGTTGCCATTTAATATCCACACAATTAAACTACACCATATAAAATAAAAATGCATATATATACATATATCAAAAGTCTTTTATATATATCATCATAATATACAGTGTCACTGAGGACTATGATTACCAGATCCCTCAGGTATTTGCGCTGCATCGATAGTAGGGCACTAAGAGACAGTCGTGCGTGATCATGACCATTATCCACTGAATCTGAGTGCATACTCCAACCTTCCCATCCATGTAAGTGCCAACTGATGCTTACTTGGTATCCAGTCCCTCTATGCCCATAATTGTGCCACCTCTCTCTCCAGTCTCTCCACCTCTGCTGGAGGCCATGACGACTACACTTGTGGTACAACTCTCACTTGACAGGCCTACCTCCTCAGGCCCTCATAGGCTACCCACAACCTCGTGAAGGGTCTCTGACTCTCGCTCCGCAACCCGCACGTAGTCAGTATCCATCTCCTCTTTGTTGAGCATCGTCGACACTATCTCTGCGGTTGCTTGATGTAGGAAATCTCGCCAACCCTCTATAGGCCATACAAAATCACACAAGAATCTCATCAATAAAACATCATCATATAAATATATATGCATTAAATTACACATTAAATACATCTCTCAAAATTAAATATCATTGCCTATGTCTCTGGTAGAATGTGGAATGTCCACCTCATCTTGTGTAGGGGACATAAATGATGTGCTCGCCTCCCCTCATCTATAAGTGTTGGCACCTGTTGTTTCTACTGTCTGGGATCTAGTCATATGTACAGGTGAGACCTCTCCCTACTCATATGGGTTCTCGGCTAATACATCATTGTCATCACTCAGGGGTGGCTCCTCTAATCTCTCCTCCTCCTCCTCCTCCTCCTTATCCTCATCCTCTCCCTCCTATCCATCATAATTTGGGTTTGCATACTCATCATACTACTCATCAATAATATCTATAAATATTTTAGCAGCCCCGTACTGTGTCTCCTCGGCCCTGTCCTCTCTCTCTCTCCTCCCCCTCATCTGACATAGGCTCTACCTCTCCCACTGGCTCATCCATCAGGAACAATGGCTCTAGTTGCGATGCTCTCCACCACTCCTCATGGTCCCATGTGGTTAAAACATCATCAACATCATCCACAGGTGGTTGGTCATGATTCGAATCATCCAAGTCACTCTCGACGACATCATCTAGTGTAAATCATGCAATATCCCTTGGCCTCCGAGCACTCCAAACATACATCTTGAATGATGATCATGGTTGTGGTGGTATCTGTACCTGCCAAAATTTCCTCATAACCCGATCATAGTAGAACAACCACACTATGTGATCATGCCATCCTACCAAGAACCTGCTCATTTGTAACCTCCTAAACTGTCTAGTATGATCTGGCCACTATAGAATGAGCTGGTACGACCTCCATAGGATATCCTCCTCATCTAGTTGATCGAATCTCACTCTCCAAAAGTGCAGATCACCCTACTACCATAATCAGTGTAATGGATAGCCGAATTCCTGAGGATAGCTACTGCTGTCAGATATGGAAAGCCAACTGTGGATGCTAAATCTGCAAAATGTTAGTTTCTTGACAAGCCCTTTCATTCAAACAAAACATAACAAATTAAGCATCCCTATGAAATATTGCATCATGCTAGATATGCTAAATGAGACACTAAAACAACAAGAAAGACTAAATGAAGCATATAAAAACATGAGTGCATACCTATCCCATAGTGGATTGGTGCACCTTTGATTTGTAAAGGAGCCCTTTGATAAGCCTCAAGATGATAAAAAAAAGATGCAAGATAATGAACTCCAAATGGATATAATAAGAATGCTCAAATTGTGGATGAAAAATGAGAAGAAAAAGCCATAAACTTATAGATGAGATTGAGAGAAGAAGAGGCAAAGTGGATGAATGTGGGATCAATCCTTAACCAATGGCTAAATGCCACTTGTCAAGATGTGAGAGGATGAAGGGTGAGCACATTTTGGTCATTGTACAAGTAAATGGTTATTAGGTGAGTTTAAAATTTGAAAAATAGCATTAAATGCATATGGTTGAGAGATTTGGGGGGAAATTTGTATGGACAAGAAAGTCAAACAAATGGAGTTAATGAGGGAATATTCCTTGGGAATATGCCTTGTGAGGGAAAATAGAGATTTAATAAATCAAAATAAATGATTTATTGTGCAAGTTGCATTATCTAGAGGATGTGACATGGATTAGAATTAGTTTTAATCAGGGTTTGATTAATTTAAAAGGAGGTTAGTTGATTTGACCATTTTGACTTAGACTTTTGGATTGAAATAAATCAAAATGAGAAGAAAATGATTTGAACTTTAATTAAATAAAGATTTTGATGTATTTAACTAAAGGGGATGATGTTAGATAAAATCAAATAAATGTCAATTTATTTAATTTAATAGAATGACCTAAGAGATTTAATTAAATAAAATGAATTATTTAATTAAATAAAGACTATAGAAGCTAATTAAATAAAAATTGACTTATTTAATTAACAGGAGAACTTTAGAAGATTAAATAAAGTTGATTTATTTAAAGGAGGAATTAATCAAATAAATTTATTTATTTGATTAACAAAATTTGATGTTAATTAGTTAGATTTAGATGCATGATGATTTTGCATGTCTACATCAACTGGTCATGTACATAAGATATGATCTAAGCACCATACCTCTAAGAGTGTGCAGTGTACCATACTATCCAACTCTTGGAAAACAAACCGACCAAGGTCATAGTACAAAGGTTCTAGAATGCATCATCCCCAGGAGTAAACTGTTCGATGCTCTGCCATGCCTCGGACTAGATGTACTAGTCCACCCTCCAGATGTGTTGCTCACCCATCTGGCAAGAGGACCAATGCTATTATATGCATCATAATAAGTGTCACCATTGGCACTGGTGAATCAAGTAACATCACCAACTCTATCTGCCCTGCAACTCTGTCATCATGTGCGGGACCGCCAAGGTAGTACTCCATATCTTCCTGCTGCTCTCAAAAGGACCGTCCCCTCTGTAGCTGCACCTGTTCCCCCCGAATAGGGACTCAGAGTATGCGATAGACATCTTCTAATGTAATGGTCATCTTTCCCATCGGTGGGTGAAAAGTGCATGTATTAGCATTCCACCTTTCACATAATTCCGTCAACATAGCATCATGATATCTCATGGGTGACATGAGATATTCCCAATAGATCGCCACTACCTGCAGATGCTCCATCTCTGGTACTGATAGGGCTGGAGCCAAGTATCTTAGGAAAATCAGCTGTCTCTCACCTAAATGCTATCATGAAAGAGTGGGTACCTATACAAATTATCACAATATGCTATCTAAATCATCCGATTTCTTCAATTTTACTCTAATTCATCATGCAAGTGTGCTAATGTTGTTCTAGTGTGCTTTTCCTATAGCCCTAAACACTTTAGAACCCTTTTTGGACACTTCATGAAGAAATGAGACACTTTGCAAAGAAAAGGGACACTTTGCGAAGAAACGAGACACTTTGCAAAAAAAGGGACATTTTGCAAAAAAATTTTCTAGGGTCCTAATACATTCTAAATATGCATTAAATTCATCCTATAATTGAACAATCACAAATCAAAGACTCTAGAATCAACTAACCTCATGCTGGTGGTTGCCGCTTGCCACCTAATCCCGTAGTATGTCCAATCTCACAGGGGTGAAATCACATTTGCTCGACATCCTCTCGCTCTCTCCTCGTCACTTTTCAATGCTACAAAAGGTAAATGAGAAAGTAAGTTCATGTTTACTATTTTTCATTTCTTTTTAACTAACTCATTTTTACACACATGTGCACAATCATACCTTTTTACTTTGTTAGCCTTTTAGTGTGCTTTTTCATTCACACCAACATATCGAGTGCTAGTGAACTCCATTTTTGATGTCGTTGGTTGCATCTAAATTGTGTTTCCATGCCCTACATCATCACTCACCTATAATTATGAGGCATGGTACTTGGAAATTCCCTTTGATATGTGTGCTCTCATTCGATGTGGTTAGATGGCTACCTTGATTCCACCTCCGTAAAGCAAGAAAAATCAAGGGGGGGCATACATCTACCCTTGAATTTGATCTTTAGGGGTTAGATAAGAGGATTTCTAAGACTTCTAATGAACTTGTGTTGCAGGATGCAGTTCCTAACATTGTGGTTTTACAGATAACTACACCGGGGGCTTCATTCTCCCACCTTTTAAATGAGTATCCTTTTATGAAAATAAGGTGCATTGTTTGTTTTAGAGTCCTTTAGCTTACATATGCATGTAGAGTCATATGGACGCTAAAGTGGGGGCTAAATGTGTCACCAAAAATTGTATACCTTTGAAGAAAAGGATAATTTTGTGTCCGTTTTGGTCCTACTTTAGGTCCCATTTCATTAATTATCACCCTAAAACAACATTTATAGGTCGCTAAGGTTTGTTAATCTTGACCTGGAGGCCTGTTATACCCAAGGGATCATTCAACCCCCAACAAACAATATCAAAAACATTCAAAAAGCACCGTTTCCACTCCAAAATACCTTAGTGGGACTTGTAACATCATAGTTTTTCTGCAAATAACTAGAATAACAAAGTTAAATCTTAATCTAAAATCTAATAAAAAAGAACGAGGGAATAAACTAAATAAAACTTAAACAATTTAATGGAAAGCTCTCACCGAATAACATTCACCCCTTCGAATTATCTTGATTGTTCTTCTCCATTTTGCCTTTTTAGTATTCTTGCCCTCAGATTTCTATGTTTGAATGCAAGTATAGCTTTGTTGAGTGTCTAAGAAAAATATCGAATAATAGTCTCTTCTCAAAAGTGAATGATTTCGGGAGGAGGAATAATGATAATGACAGGCCATTTTATAGATTTTGGGTTTTTGAACGATCAACTTAGATTGAAAGAGAGATCGACGGATGAGATTGATGAATGCCATGTGATGTGAGTTCTATCTCAGATAGAACATGAGCTAGAACACGAGTTAGAACACGAGTTCAAGAAAGACTGAAGATATAGACTAATTTAGAACGTGAGTTAGAACACGAGTTCAGATCTTAATCTCCAAAAATAGAAGAAATAGACTTTGTATGCAAAAGCCACAGTTGGAACTCGAAGACTAATGCATTCGAATGCAAACAAGAGTTAGAACTAGTTAATCAACTAGTTGTAATGGAGAGTCTTCTCGCAGAGATAAACTGGTGTTGAATTCAAAGATAATTGGAGAACTAAAAATAGATCTCGAGTCAGAAGGTGAGTGAATGAATTAGATAACTGAATGATAGAGGAATGTGACATAATTAATTAAATAGGAATTAAATGTTAATTTAATTCAACATTCAAAAATAAGAGACTTTAATTAAATAAATAAAGTAATTTATTTAATTTGACTTTTGAAAAGGATAATATAAATAATTAAATAACAAATATTTAATTATAGATAAAGGGGGTTAAATGAATAATTAAATAAAGATATTTAATTATAGTTGGAAAAGTATGATAAAGGGTAATTAAATAATAAATAATTTAATTGATAGATAAAGGGGGAAGAATTAATGAGTTTGCAACATAATTAAATAAATATGATTTATTTAATTAATCAAGTTGAATAAAGGTCATTTATGAATTAATGAATTAATTAAAAAGGGGTATTTAATTAATAGAGGAAATATGTGTTAGAAAGGTTAATTAATTAATTAACATTATTTAATCAAGATGACGGACTATAAAAAATTATGTCGAATGTGTACTCGCAGGCCTAGACCAATTTTCAATATCTACAGTTTGCTCCTCTTTGATACAATGTTGGTACAACGTTGTGTCAAAGAAAATATGCCCCAATCGTGCCCCAACATGAAATAGGTTAAGGTATGCCCCCTTGGGAAAATTGAATTTTTTTTGAAAGTTTCAAAAAAATCAAGAAATATTCCCGATAAGTCAATTTGATAGTTAGAAGTGCTATGGAGTTGACGGAAATGAATTTGGAGTTAATATAGACGAATATGGGTTGGTGGAAGTTGAAAGGTGATGCGGCCAATAGAGAAGGGATGAAGAAATGCCATTTCTAACCCACCTATAAATAGGAATTAGGGCTAAATTCAATTCATTTGCACCCGGAGGAGATAGAAAAAGAGGAGTTTTTGCTTTGACCAGCTGACAAAATGGCACCTATTCCATACACTGCACATCAAGGGTATCGGATCCGGATGTTCAGGAGGCCAACCGACGTAGGACCACTGGTATGTACCCAAAAATGAACTTGTCAAAATTATTTTTGCACGTAGTTTTAGGTGGTTGAAAAGTAATTAAGCAAATGCAGTGCATCGTAAACGATGCATATGCTGTCGTATTCACCGCATCTGACTGCAAAACGACGCATTTGCAAAAACTCGTTAGGGCTAAATTTGGCTATTTAGGGAATGAACGAATGTGAAGCATTATGCATCGCATGTGTAGTTTTTCAACGCATTTGCATTAGGGATAAACACATGTGTGGTTGTGAACTGCATATGCATTTTTGCAATGCATATGTTATAGATAGGTAAGTCGATGGAATTGCACCACATGTGTGAAAAATGCACCGCATGTGGTTTAGTAAACCGCATGTGTAGTTGGGTAGAAAGGGGTGTGGGAAATATGCAATGCATATGCAATATGCACCGCATGTGTGGCTTTGTGCAATGCATTTGCAAAAATGCACCGCATTTGTAATGTGAGCCGCATTTGACTAGTAAAATTTTCGTAAAATTTTGCTAAGTAAATCTTGAAAATTCTTGACATCATGGTTTAAATGCAGGTTGTATTAGATCCCATATATACGTGGGAGTCACGTCCAGATACATATGATCTGAGAGATAGCATGACTAGTGGAGAGATATGGCTGCTGTCTAGACTTGGTTTGTGTCATTGTTTCTCGATGCCTACAATTCGAGCAAACAGAGGGATGCTTATGACATTATGTGAGCGATGGAACTCTAAGACTTGATCATTCCATCTACTAACTGGGGAGGCCACTGTCCCATTAGAGGATGTGTATAGGATTTTGAGACTGCCGATCAGAGGTGAGCGGGTTATGTACGATACCTAGTGAGGATTGACGGAGCTTGCTAGATTTTATCAGGTAGATGACATTAGGATGCTCGGGATTGAGCACTATGAGATCAGGTGGCTAGTTTTAGCTAATAGATATGATATGACTGCATTTTATGTACATTGATTGGGGGTATAGTTCTACCAGATCAACGGGGTCATGGATTTCCTATGGGATGGGGGGAGATGTTGGTGGGAATGTTGGAGAGTGAGACGAGATATGCATGGGGTCCATGTCTACTCGGGATGCTATATTTTCATTTGAATGATATTGTTTATAGAGAAGCACAATCATTGAGTTGTGGGACTACTTTACTGATGGTGTGGGCTTGGGAGAGGATAGCTATCTTTCGTCCGCTAGTTACTGTAGAGAGACCAGAGAGACATCCCTATGTGTTCCGATATACAGGACAGATCACATAGACACATGTTGGGGACACAGGATACTGGAGACATGCACTTGACCTTCTAGATCAGTTCACATGGAGACCTTACATGGATTGTGAGGAGTGGATTGATGATGAGAGACATTTACTATTCTATAGACAGACACAGTATCTCATTGGGAGGACTATTTCGAGTGTGCATATTATAGAGAGGCATCTACCAGAGTGGGTCATGAGATAGTTTAGAGAGGTTCAGGATGAGCCTCGAGGTAGAGCAGAGTTTGCTCGATCGTCGAGAGAGGTTCCATGGTGGGGACCCATGATTCCAGTGGCTACTGTGGAGGTAGACATACAGGCACTACAACCATTACATTGGGGATGGAGTGATGGATTAGCAGATCTAGGGACTACGGCTGCATACGATGCATGGTGGGTGGTTCATCGCTTGATTCCTTATACAGATCCTGACCAGCCAGCACCAGTCGAGAGACGAGGCACAGGGCCGAGAGGACGATGGAGAGGTGGAGGTGCCAGAGTGGGTAGAGTTGGTGGTAGAGGTGATGGAGATGATGGCAGAGACAGAGGTAGAGGCAGGAGATGAGGATGGAGAGGACAGAGAGGGGTCAGGCAAGTGGACATGCACCTATTCAGGAGGTAGTAGTAGTTGATGTACCGATGGAAGACATCAGAGGGAGAGTGGATGTATAGGCTGGGGGTGAGCATGATGTAGTGGAGGTAGTGGTTGAGGAGCATGTAGAGGTAGATGTCAGAGTAGAGGATGTGGCAGAGGATTTGGATGCAGAGATGGCTTTAGACCCTCTAGGTGTGTTGGCAGGATACAGAGAGGATGATGTGGAGGATGACAATGAGGAGGATGCATAGATGGAGGAGTAGTAGAGAGAGCTCTGAGATCAAATTGTAGAGGGGAGATGAGAGGAGGATGCTCCTAGAGATGGTGACAGGGAGGCTTTGGAGGAGAGACTCAGACTTATGATTGCAGATTTTGAGGTGATGAGACTAGAGAGGGATAGTGCCTATATAGAGAGGGACAGTGCATATGCAGAGAGGGACAGTGCTCGTACAGAGAGGGATAGTGCTCTTATGGAGAGAGACCAGGCTATAGCGCAGAGACATGAGATAGAGCAATATTTCATAGAGGTTAGATGCATTTGCAGTGGGTCCTCATATGATGGTATGGTGTGAGATTTGGTCAGATCAGTGGAGAGAGCCACTTATTACAAGGATCTTTATGAGGCAACAATGCCAGCAGAGAGACGAGCTCCTAGTTTTTCAGAGGTGCGCAGTCAAAGGTCACAGGGTAGGAGTCAAAGGACACAGAGCACTGAGGGGGTGGTAGGACCATCGAGGATAGGTACATATGAGAGGCCTTCCACCTCACAGAGAGCACCTTCGAGTCTTTTCCCACCACCATCACCACGTGACAGTAGGGGTAGTGGGACACGATGATAGGGATGTATTTATGTAGACATGTGTATTTTGATCAGAGAGCCTGCAAGCTCATGTTTTATTTATGGATACATGCAGACATTGTACTATGACACACTATTTTTGAGTGATATATATATGATTTTGGCAGCTTCTATATGATATGTAGTTCTATGTTATGGATGATGTATTATTTCTATATGATTATGTTTCCTAGATGATGTATATACATGTGATATGAATGAATGTTTCTATATGTTAATGAATTATGCATTTAATAATGATGTAATGGATGTCTTAATTTACTTATGATAATGAATGCAATGTTCTATATGATGCTTACTTATATGTGATGGTAATATGTATATGCAATGTTTACCTTATGGATGTTATGATGATGCAATGCCTACTATGTAATAATGAAATGCAATGTAATGCAACTATGTGGAATGCTCATTAAATGTATGCTAATGCAAATGATCTAATGTTTTTATGGTGTCATAGGACTTTATCTTTATGTTAAAGAAGAGAAATGTTAGGATGAAAAATGAAATCAGAATGTTAGTAAGAAATAATTAAGTTCAACTGATGGAGAAAATGATATAATGAAAGTTGATTGATTGAGAAAAAGACATAATCTTCGATATATTGCCAAATATGCTATACTTGCTTGTTATCATCATTGGGTGGGACATGAAATAGATGGATAGTACACACTATGATATGAGATAGACCATAGTGTACAAAGTCATCCATCTATGAAAAACAAATAGTCACAGATAAGGAGTGTCTCAACTCATACTAAGGATAGTATTGCCCTAGTCGTTTTGTCGAGACAAACCACAATCATCAGACAAATAAAAGATGGGTCATGAGACGTCATTGCTCCTCTAAATCCTTGATTGGACATCCTTGAGGAAACTAGTAACATGAATCAAAAACCAATGTTTAAAAAGATAGTTGATAGACAGCAGCCAAAGAAAAAGAGTCCTGAGACATCATTGCTTCCCTAAATCCTTCAAGGGACATCCTCGAGAAAGCTAGTAACCGGAATAATTCACAAATTGATAATAAGATAAGACAAAATAAGATATAAAGTCATAAAGCCAAATAAATGTATTCACCAAAACTTGATCTTGTGGGATTGTTTGATGTTGATGTTTGACATAGCGTAATGTGAGAGAATGACACATACTGCATAAGACGTTGAGTCTAGTTTCGACTTGGTGACTTCTGTATAAGGCATGACAAATCCTGGTTTCAATAAGACACGTGTCGTATAAGACATTGGAGCCTGATGACATTGAAGTGACAAGACACATGAGACTATGACAATTTGATGACGTCTGTTGACAAGAAAGATATATCTTGCTAAGACATAGGTTGATCACTTTGACAATGTGTATGATATTGACTTGATGACTTTGAGATGTTTTTCCTTGTTGATGCATGACTTGTTTTGATTCCTTGACTGATAAAAGTGTGTGCATGTAGACAGTGTATGACATAAAATGATACCCTAAACTATGATATGCAACTTGTGTGATAGTGATTGTGAATGAACCCTATTGGACTGACCTAGTGTGGTCTCGGGAGCTCATCAATTGATTAGCCTTGCCTACGTTGTACACACAGAGACCTCATAGTTCAACACAACCAATGAATTTGAATATACAAAGCATCATGATTTAAATGTGTGTGAGATGTGAGAAACCTAGACTGACAGACCTAATGCCTCGGGGGCACATCGATTGATGGCCTTGCCTACGTCCCAGTCGCAGAGGCAACATAGTTTGAGTATGACTGCCTGAACATGACTGACTTGACATGACTGACTAGACATGACTGACTTGACATGATGACTTGACTCTATTTTTGAGATTTTCTGACACATTTTTTGATTTTTTTTAATTTTTGAAGTTTTCTAATGTTTTTGGGATTTTTCAGGATATTTTCGATGATGTGACATTATGTACACGATGTTAGGGCATAGAACAAGGATTTTCCCCCAGTTGGGAATAAGATTTGGAAGATGGAGTGGTCAATGTGATGGAATGGATGTTAGATGTCAATCATTCCAAGGAATGGTACGACAACCTTTTATTATGAGAGATGGTGAAAAAGTCTGATTTGACTGATGGTAGACGGAAGAGCGAGCTTGACTACACATGAAGCCTATTTTCTAGGTTTTCACCATGGTACTTATCCATAGTGCCAACGAAGCAGTTTTCACTATTGGATGGATTTATTTCTCTTTACTTTTCTAATTTTCTCAATTTTTTTGGTGTTACAAAGATGCCTGTTTGCCAGGTTTTCATCTAGGTAACCATTTTTTTTTTGTTTTTTCATTTTTTTTGTATTTTTTCTAGATTAAGACACGAATTCTCAGAGACTAATTATAGAACCTCTTTAGATGCAGACTTTTGATAGGGGATAAAAGTGGCTCTCCTTCAGGAGTAGAGAGTTGGTACACCCTTGACCCAAAGGCTTCTGTGACAATATAGGGCCCCAACCAGTTAGGCTCAAACTTACCTGGTTTTTCTCTTTCAACTTGGTTCTTAGGATTCTCCATTAATACTAGGTCACCAATGTCAAAATGTCTATTGAGAACCTTCCTATTGTAACTATGAGGAAGATGATTTTGATATGCTTGCAAATGATCTAATGCCTTCTATCTTCGCTCATCCAACAATTCAAACCTAGAGACACAGTACTCTTCATCATCAATATGACCCTTCAAGGATACCCGTAGAGAAGGTATTTCAACCTCTATAGGTAAGATAGCTTTAGACCCAAATACGAGGGAAAATGGAGTGGCGCCGGCGGGAGTACGGATGCTTGTGCGATAAGCCCATAAGGTAGGATAAAGCTGTAGGTGCCAGTCACGACCAGCATCATTGGCAGTCTTCTTAAGGATTCTAACAATAGTCTTATTAGATTCCTCAACTTTCCCATTACCTTGTCGGTAATATGAGGTGGAGAAATGGTGTTTGATGTGGAATTCTTCACATAAATGGCATACTTCTTGGTTCTTGAATGGGTGGCCATTGTCTATGATTACAGATTGTGGTACACCATACCGATAAATGATATAGTTTAGGATAAACTTAGATATTTGTGTGCCGATTATGTATGTCATGGGAATAGCTTCAATCCTTTTGGTGAAGTATTCTGTGGCGGTGATGATGAATTTATGGCCATTAGATGATGGAGGGTGTATCTTACCTATGAGGTCGAGTCCCCATTGGGCGAAGGGCCATGGTGAAGCAATTGGATGAAGCTCCTATGCTAGCGCTCTTATCAAGTATCCATGTATTTGGCATTGTATACATTTCTTTACAAAGACGTATGAGTCTTTCTCCATTGTAGGTCAATAGTAACCTAGTCTCATAATCTTGTGGGCTAGAGTAGGACCACTCAAATGAGATCCACATATACCCTTGTGTACTGCTCACAAAGTTGTTTGTGCTTCTTCAGCATCAAGACATCTCATAAGGGCGTTATCTAAGGTGCATCTATACAAGGTTTCTCCCATGAAGGTGTACTTAGCTGACTTTCAGATGAAGGTTCGACGTTGGTTATTGGACAAGTCTTGAGGTAGGGTTTGGTCAATGAGGTAATCGAATATGTCTTTATACCAAGGAGATGTAGGACCAACAATGGTACACACTATCACAGTATTGGCGACATCATAAGCGGGGACCAATAGCTATTCAACTAGAAACTCGAACTTAGGCATATTACTCGGAATATCCAACAAGGAACCCACGGTTTCCATTGCATCTGCAGCTCTATTCTGGATATGTGGTATTTGTTGAAAAGTTATGTCATTGAAATACTATTTGAAACTATCAGCCATTTGCTTGTAAGGTGCAAGCTTTTCATCCTTAGTCTCGTAGTCATCATTTACCTGTCGAATTACCAGTTGAGAGTCGCCAAAAATATGTAGGCTCTTAATTTTTCATTGAACTGCATTTTTCAACCCTATCACTGAGGCTTCGTATTCTGCTATATTGTTGGTACAAGGGAAAGCAATCCTGAATGATTTGGGAATGGTATCACCTTGAGGTGTAACAAATAAGATACCAGCTCTTGAACCACGATTTGTATGTGACCCATCAAAGTAGAGTTTCCATTCAGTTTTAACGTCAATATTGAAGAGAAATTCATCTAGAAAATATGCCACTAATGGATGGTCTGCCTTTATAGGTGCATCATCTAGTTGATCTGCAATCACCTGTCCTTTTATAGCCTTCCTTTCGACATACTGAATTTCATACTCACTAAGTATCATAACCCATTTAGCCAATCGAGCTGTTAAAGCTACATTACTTAGGAGGTATTTAAGTGGATCAATATTTGCAATTAAAATTGTTTGTCGATTGAGCATATAGTGCCAAATTTTTTGGGTAGCAAAGACTACCGCAAGACAGGCACGTTCTATGTTTCTATAATTCAATTCATAGCCCACTAAGGTACGATTGATATAATAGACTGCTCTCTCATGACCTTGATCATTGTGTTGTGCGAGAAGAGCCCCTAATACCGACTGAGTTGTTGAGATGTAAAGTATCAATGGTTTTCCCTCTATAGGTGGCATTAAGATTGGTGGAGTAAGCAAATAGTCCTTGATTTGCTGGAAGGCCTCTTGACATTTAAGGGTCCATATAAATGGTACTCCTTTCTTGAGTAGATGCTGAAATGGATGTATTTTATCCGCTAGTTGTACTATGAAACGTCTAATGGACTATAATCTCCCTTGTAGGGTTCTGAGTTGACCAATGCTGACGGGAGGAGGCATTTCTATGATAGCTCTTACCTTCTTTGGATCTACTTCAATGCCTCTTCGAGAGATGATATACCCTAATAGTTTCCCTGATTTGACTCCAAAGACACTTCTTTGGATTTAGCCTGACATTGTAATTCTCTAGCCTCTGGAATATCTTGTCTAAGACTTTCAAATGATCTTCCCTTGTCTCTAATTTTTCTATGATGTCATCTACATAATATTCCATGAAAGTATGTACAAATTCATGGAAAACTATAGTCATGGCCCGTTGATAGGTAGCTCCTACATTCTTAAGGACAAACGACATAACATTCCAACAGTACGTACCCCATGGACACGTGAAAGCTGTCTTGTGTTGGTCTTCAAGTGCTATTTTAATTTGGTTATATCCAAAGAAACCATCCATGAGGGATAGAATCTCGTATCTTGCTATAAGGTCTACTATCATGTCAATATTCGGCAAAGGGAAGTCATCTTTAGGACATGCCTTTTTGATGTCTCTAAAGTCAGTGCAAATGCGAATGCCCCTAGTTGGCTTAGTCACCGGTACAAGATTTGATATACAATCTGCATAGTCTAGTGTCCTTATGAATCCTACATCCAAGAGTTTCTTAAGTTCTACCTTGACCAATAGAGCAATTTGTGGATGCATCTTCCTCAACTTCTGTTTGACTGGCTTAATACCTGGCTATAGAGGTAAAGGATGCAATATTAGATCTAGATCTAGCCCAGGCATGTCAACATACGACCATGCAAATTTTATCTGTCTCTTTGTGAAGAAGTCCTTAAACTCTGGTTTTTCTGTCTCTGTTAAAGAAGTCGCAAAATATACCTTCTGAGGATTCTCTTCTGTACCTATGTTGATTTCAACAGATTCTTCTACTAGCATCAGTGTCTTTTCCTATTCAATGGAGAGAATATTTAAACCTCTATCCTTGGGTGCCTCTGAGAGGTTTTCGCCCTTGGATACGTCCTTTATTTTGAATTTTTCTTCATCCAAAGCCACCTTTCAGTTTTCACCTAGGGACTCATCATTTTTATTTTTATTGTCTTTTTTCTTTTCATTCTCATTTTTGCAACTAGAGGTGTAAATAGACTCCCCAAAGTATGATTTATCATCCAAGTTTATGGTAAAACCTGCTTTATGATCCCCTCTTGGTATGCCTTCTCTAAGTCCCATGAACTCAGCAATGCCTCGTCATTCTCGAATGTATCTATGATAGGTGTACCTTGTTGATCCCAGTCGATAAGTTCAGGATATATAAGGGGCATGTCATCATCAAAGTTTTTAAAGGTATTTGCTGAAAAGGTGAATACATAATGGTTGACATGATCGCATAAGTTTTGGACTAACTCCTTCTTATTCTTCTTCCTAGGTATAGGTATACTTTGATGTGGGACTATAGTAAGGGAAGATTCATTAGAAGATGGCTTGTCAGGTGCCCAAGATGCATGATCAAGGGTTTCCCAATAATAGTTCTCTTGCCATTCTTTTTTGGACAAATGTTTCTTAGGACAAGGACTAGATAGTTTTGGTACAGGTTTCACGTTTAGGTCCAATTCTCCAAATAAGGCATCTATGTTCATGGTACTAGTAGATGAAAGGGACTCCCATTCACCATTGCTTGAGTAAGGGGATTCATCACACACTGGAGGTTTGTCATAAACTAGGGGAAATGTTTCATGAGATGTCTCGATGTCTGTGCAAGCACTCACTTCCTCTTGAAAAGATGACGAAGTACCAGGACACCCAATTCTAAGCGGTTGACACCCTAGCCCTAAGTATTTTGGTCATGGGTAGACAATAATCGGTTCCATCCTTCCATTTTGATATAGTCCTAACCCACTATGCCCGTCATAGCCTTCCTTTTGCATTATCTTAAATCCTTTTCCATACTGGTCCTTGGCTATTTGAATAGATGGGGAGGGGTATTCATGTTCTTCTTGATACAACCAGGAATCACCTTGATCCACAATTTCTTCACTTAACTCTCCCCATTTGGTTAACGTCATTGTAGGGGGAACATGAAATGTGACCACTGAGTATCTTCTATCCACCATGGGTAGGCCATATGCCTTAGGTGGAATCAGTTCACTAACATAGTATGATGCCTTTATATTATATTCACCATAGCCCTTGTCTTGGATCTCAAGTTTAGGAGTGGATGATGGTGGTTTGAATGAAATGGACTTAGTGAGATGCAATGGGTCTATGTATTTGGATAAAGTGGATGATGAAGCTTCTTGGTTAACTGGCACTTGTCGTTGTGGAATTACCCTTAGGCTTGTACAATACTAAAAAGGATCTGGATCACCATCAATGGTGATTTCTGTGCCATTATATGGGAACTTGAGACATTGGTGATATGTTGAAGGTACAAATTTCATTGCGTGTATCCAAGGTCTACCTAACAACAATTTGTATGGGAGGGTAAGATCCAAGACTTGGAAGCTAGTGTTCATGATTGCTGGGCCAATTTGGATAGGGAGTGTGATAACTCCTTTGGATGATCTTTCCTCATCATCGTAAGCCATGATGACTATACTCTTAGAGGTATCTACACAGTCTTCCAAGAATCCTAATGCCTTAACCAATTTAAGGGTACACAGGTTCAAACCTGCTCCTTCGTCTACCAAGACTCGTCGAACTTTGTTTTGATGGACTAGGACTTCAAGATGTAAGGGGTCATTGTGATTAGACTTTTTAGTTGAGTAATCCTGTTGGGAAAATGTGGCATGATGCGAGTTGGTCAAATATCCCACCATTTCTTCGAAACGATTGACATCCAAGTTTGTAGGAACAGTTGTGTTCTATAGAGCTTTGTCAAGGATGGCTCGATGCCTAGGTGATAAGGTCAACAATTCCGAGATAGATATTTGCATGGGGTTTTTACTCAATTGATCAAGAAGGTTGTATTTGAACTTGGAAGCTTGCGTAGGTGGTTCAGAAGAAGGACCAAGAATAGTAATCTTAGTTCTACGTGTGTTCACATTACATTCTGGATGCTTCTTAATGGTGAAGGTATTGACATTCTCGGTTGCGGCTCAGAGGTGGTTTATGATCGTTCCCTTACCATAGTCATACTTGGTATTGTTATAGTTGGCCGACGGATTATTCTGGGGTCCTGAACTGGAGGCTTTTCCTTTTGTGTGGTCATGTAACAGATCCATGAAGACCTTATGATCACTTTTCTTAGTGTTTTTCTGCCCACCAACCTCTATGGTTCCATTTTCAAAAAGGTCTTGTATTATGTTCTTGAGTTGACGACATTGTTGGAGGTTGTGCCCTTTGGTTCGATGATAGTCACAAAAAGAGTTATCATCCCACCATGAAGGTTTGAACTGTCCAGGATCATATTCTCTTGGTTCCAAAGGTTTGATACTTAATCAATTCTTTGAAGATAGTCTCAATTGGTTGTCCCAAAGGTGTAAATTTACGTGTAGGAAATCTCCTTTGTTGTGGTCTTTGTTGTTGTGAATTTTGGACATAGTTAGCTTATTAATCTGGACTATTCCTCATGTCTTGATTAGGATTATAACCTCTAAGTGTGATAACTGGTCCCATATGTATGTGTTTAGAATCAATAATGCCATCATTTGTAACATTCTTATTTCTAGACCAGAATTTGTTTCTATCATTTGGTGCGTTTTGATGTTGGACAACCGGATTTATGCCTAGTACCTTTATTTCTCCTTTGTCTACAAGGCCTTTCTCAAGGATGATCCCCTTTTATACCAAGTCAAAGAATGAAGTACAACAATGTACCCTTAGATCACTTCGTAATTTGGGGTTGATGTTCTCTAGGAATATTGTGACCTTTTGTTTTTCGGGTATTTCAACTAGACATCTACTAGCTAGACTTCGCCATCTCTGGAAGAAAGTGGTAAAATTTTTTCCATCTTCTTGTGTCGTGTGGCACAAGGTTGAAATTGTTACCTCATTGTCTATGGTAAAGGCGAAATGTTCGATAAAATTCTCAGGTAATTCACCCCAAGATCATATACCATATGGTAATTTAGAGAACCATTCCAATCCTATCCCGACAAGGGTTCATGGAAATAGTCTCATCAAGTATGTGGGGTCATACACTATGTCCATGCATGCTGTTGAGAACTCTCTAATGTGTTCTACATGATTCTTTCTCCCATTATACTTAGGAAAAATTGGTATAATGTATCCATGGGGGAAAGGTGTCATGTAAAGCACTTTGTCAAAGGGACATGGACATAGGTCTTGCGCTGAGATAGTTCATTTTCCGGACATAGACATGTTGTCCATCTACTATTGAAGAGTTTGCATCTTGTTTTGAAGGACATCGACTTGCGTCAAGGACATGGTATTTGTGATATTTGGATCAATGTAAGTATTTTGATACGCCATGTTCTATGACGGGTTGTGATTAGGCGAGGGAATATATCCTGTCAAGATATTTTGATTTGGGGTAGGGATATTCCCTGTCTGAATGGTTTGAGTTGGTATAGGAATGATTCCTATTTGAATTGTCTGATTTGGAATAGGAATGCTTCTTGTCTTACCAGTCTGATTTGGAATAGGTATATTTTCAACAACTTTGGTTCTCTTACCAGTCGTGTTGGTGCCAAAGGGGTTGCAGGAAGTTGCCCCTGTAGTGAATTGTAAACCTTGTGTTATGTTGAAAGGGGTTGTGTTTACAATTGATGATGTTTGAGTTGGTATACCAGTTGGTATTGCTGCGGTTATTTGGGAATAGAGACTGTTGATGTTGCAGTTTGGGATGGTTGAGTTGACTGTGTTTGCAAAGTACAAATATCAAATCCTATGGGTAGTTTGGCACCTTCTACTAGCAATTTTGCTAGATAGCATTGGGGATCATTTGCCAAACATTCATCCATGAAGGATGCAAATTCAGGATCTTGTACTGCTACGTCTATGTCTTCTATGTAAATCTGACCATGTGTGTCTCTAGTGACATGTTTTTCTAGCAAAGGCTTGCGTGGTCGTTTGCTTCCTGATGCTTGGTTTCTGAATGGATTGATGAATTCATTGGGGTCTGTCATTGCTTTGTGTTTCTTTTGGGACCTTGTTTCGACCATGAAAAAGTTGCTCAAAATGGGTAATGTAGACTATGCCTATAAACTGATATGACCTATGTCTATGTTTTTGGATTTTTCTGACGATAAATGACGTAGCTAAAATGGTTTTTAAAAGACGTACACTAAGATGACGTATGATAGGATGGACAAAATGCAAAATTTAGAGTAGAATATGATGATAAATGAGTCTAAGATGGTATAACCTACCACTTATGGGATAAATGCATGTAAAGACCTATTTTTGACCAAGGAACCTAATTCTATGACAAGAACAGTGACAAGGTGAATTTTTCAAACTAGACTGTTGAGCTGAAAAGATCCACTAGATGGGACTAAAGTGACAAGGTTTAATGATTTTGACAAACCGTAACATGAACGTTTCCAATGACGATGAAAGTTATCTATTATGTGATATGCAATTTCCTAGGGAGTATCTATTTGCATGCAAGTTAGGATGACTATGACTATGACTAGGACGTTTACTGTGACTAAGACGTATATGACACCTAATGATGGTAACTAAGATGTATATGACACCTAATGATGGTAACTAAGACGTATATGACACCTAATGATGCAAATTTTTGAGGAAAAATTACTAGTTTTGAATCTAAGGTTGATCTTAAAAACCTAAAGCAAATAATGACAATGATGTTTTGGACTCAACTTGCGGTTTTTGATGTTTTCTGTTGATAGGCAAATTCAGTTCACCTAATAGTTGCGGTTTAGATTCTAACAAATACGGTTTTTAAAAGTGCACGCGGTGTTTCTAACAGTTGTGGTTTTTCCTATGAAAAATGTGGTTTACCAATACACATGCGGCTTGAAAACTAACAGATGCAGTTTGTGTGGACACATGCGACTCAAAAAATGACAGATGTGGTTTGCATGAACACATGGGACTCAGAATGTGATAGTTGTGACTCGTGATATGGAGACTATGAAAAAGTGAAAAATTTGACTGCCAGATGCGGCTTTTCCCCTAACAGATGCGACTCGCTAATACATATGCGACGTTTAAACTGACAAATGTGACTTAGTTTTTTGACAGTTGAATTTTTCCCAAAAGTTGAAATTTTCCTGAAAGTTGTTGACTGCGTTTATTTGTTTGATCAAGATTTTGATGAATACAACAAAGAGCAAACACAACAATCAATGTATTTTCAGTTTTTGTGATGGAAGGACTATTAAGAATCGAAAAACAGTTACAACCTAGGCTTTTAGGACAATACTTGTTGAATTCTTATTTGGATTTCTCCAGCTACGCATATTTATGGTGAATGACTAGTAGTTGGATCCCACTGGCTCCTCTCCACGACACTCACTTATACGGGGCAACCAAGCTACTGTATCTATGAAACTCCCATGGCATACATTTCGTTTCCACACATAAACTGTAAGAATATAAGATGGCTTCATAGGGCCGACCTTGCTACGCCAACAAGTAGGTAGGATTTTGGTAACTCTACAAAAAGGTGTTTAATAAGGGCATTCCATTTGTGGGACACTATCCAACGTCGGTGAGAGTCCATTTTTGTCCATCTCGTCGGAATAGTGTGCGTGATTCATGGGCTTTCCCCAAGAATCCACTTTTCTATACTGCCTGGAAGTCGCTTGGCTTTAACATGCTACCAGTCTGAGTCGTCTTGGGGTGAGTACTTTTTCCCACCAAGACAGGCTCAAGTTCTAGAGTCAGCAATGATTTCTCTTACACCTAGGATTGCATGACTGTGCAAGGGGAGAGGATACTTTGGTGTACTGAATCGTAAGGGTTATAGATATGTGCAAAGCACTAGACAAAGAAGACAATGATTCTTTTTAATCCAAACGACAATTTGCTATCTATCAATCAGAAAATTCATTTTAATCCCACACGACGATTATCTATCTACCAAACAAAAGCTTGCTTAAATAAATAAATCAACACAAAGGCATTAGGTCCTGCATGCAAATTTATCAGTAGTTCATTGTTCTTTAGCTTTCGTCCTGCAGAAGATTGTCTTAGGTTTTTAAATGTCTTCTTTGCTTCATCCTGCAAACACTATGTTATTCCTCCTTAACACAACTGAAACAAATATTAGTGAAAATCCAAACAAGCTAAAAAGTGAAAAACAAAAAAATGGATGCACGAAAATCGATAAAAAAATGAAAAAGTTTTACTAGGCAGATGAGGCTTTTTGAGCCACAGATGCGGTTTGACTATTGACAGGCAGATGTGGTTCACAAATTTGTTGACAGGTGGATGAGGTTCACGAATTTTGTTGATAGGCGGATGCGGTTCACAAATTTCGTTGATAGGCGGATGCGGCTTTTTATGACAGATGTGTCGTTGTTTTTCACAGATGCGGCTCATAACTACAGATGCATCATTTTGCGAAATAGATGGAGTGCACCGTACGGAAAACCTGCAAAAAAGAATAGAAAACGAAAAAATGAAAAGACGAAAATATGTGCGGATTTTGAAGCGTGTTCACGTCGGGTTCACCAAATGTAACATCGTAGATTTTTTGCAAATAACTAGAATAACAAAGTTAAATCTTAATCTAAACAATAATCTAAAATCTAACAACAAACAATGAAGAAATAAACTAAATAAAACTTAAACAATTTAATGGAAAGCTCTCACTGAATAACGTTCACCCCTTTGAATTATCTTGATTGTTCTTGTCCATTTTTCCTTTTCAGTATTCTTGCCCTTAGATTTCTGTGTTTGATTGCAAGTATAGCTTTGTCGAGTGTCTAAGAATAATATCGAATAATAGTCTCTTCTCAAAAGTGAATGATTTCGGGAGGAGGAATAATGATAATGACAAGCCATTTTATAGATTTTGGGTTTTTGATTGATTGGCTCAAATTGAAAGAGAGATCGACGGATGAGATTGATGAATGCCATGCAATGTGAGTTCTGTCTCAGATAGAACATGAGTTAGAACATGAGTTCAGGAAAGACTGAAGATAGAGACTAATTTAGAACGTGAGTTAGAACACGAGTTCAAATCTAATCTCCAAAAATAGAAGAAATAGACTTTGTATGCAAAAGCCAAAGTTGGAACTCGAAGACTAATGCATTCGAATGCAAACAGGAGTTAGAACTAGTTAATCGACTAGTTGTAATGGAGAGTCTTCTCGTAGAGATAAACTGGTGTTGAATTCAAAGATAATTGGAGAACTAAAAATAGATCTCGAGTCAGAAGGTGAGTGAATGAATTAGATAACTGAATGATAGAGGAATGTGACATAATTAATTAAATAGGAATTAAATGTTAATTTAATTCAACATTCAAAAATAAGAGACTTTAATTAAATAAATAAAGTAATTTATTTAATTTGAATTTTGAAAAGGATAATATAAATAATTAAATAATAAATATTTAATTATAGATAAAGGGGGTTAAATGAATAATTAAATAAAGATATTTAATTATAGTTGGAAAAGTATGATAAAGGGTAATTAAATAATAAATTATTTAATTGATAGATAAAGGGGGAATAATTAATTAGTTCGCAACATAATTAAATAAATATGATTTATTTAATTAATCAAGTTGAATAAAGGTCATTTATGAATTAATGAATTAATTAAAAAGGGGTATTTAATTAATAGAGGAAATATGTGTTAGAAAGGTTAATTAAATAATTAACATTATTTAATCAAGATGACGGACTATAGAAAATTATGTCGAATGTGTACTCGTAGGCCTAGACCAATTTTTGGTATCGACAAGACTAGGTCGCCCAAGTTGGTGACCTAGTCCTTTTTGAGGATCTTTGAAGTTTCAAGAGGGAAAATGAATATTTAATCATAAATTCTTGATGGCTGTCAGCTTCTTAAGTCAAAATTCTCGAAAATTAGGTCTTGTTGCTTATATATAATTTTGTTTAGGTCATTTTCCCACTCTCTCTTAGTCATTTTTCACATCCAACTCCAAGAATGAAGTGCAAAACATCTTCCTCAAGAAGATTCATCTCTCACAAAACAAAAGTTGAAGATTCTAGACAACAAACTAGGGATTTTTGTAGGTCTTCAAGCTCACTTCACATCCAAGATCACACATTGAAAAAGGTTGAAGATAAATGCCTATGGAGATTCATGGAGAAATCTTGGTTGAAGAGGTGCAACTAGCCACCAAATGACTCCTAAAGACTGATTTCAAAGTGCCCCAATCTTCTACTTTCAACCCATTTGTAGATTTTAGGTTTGCATCCCATTTGCATTCCTTGTTACTTTTATTTTCAATGGTGTAGGGTTTCTAGGGTTGAAGTCTTGCATCATTCCAAATCTATTACTTGCATCTTATTCTAGTACAATAGAATAGGGTTTTGCTTTATTTCGGGTTTTCTTAGTTCTAGACACACTTAGAGCTAGGGTTTATGCAGATTTTATATTCCATTACAATTTTAAATAAAAAATAGGGGTTTGACCAAGGAAATCCCCACATTAGAAACCCAAATATCTTCTATTTTACAAGTTATTTTGCAGATCTGGGTCCAGATTCTCATGAAGAAATAGAATACAGACCAAAGGCCTCTATGTCCACTTGCAGTTTTTCAGAAAAGATGAAAGGGACTCGGTTGCCCATAATGGCGACCTAGTCCCACTGGAGGTTCTTGACATTGAAAGTTGTAGATTTGGAGACCCAGTTGACAGAAATGGCTTCCTGGATAGTTTTCCTAAAAAGGGACTAGGTCGCCCCACTTTGTGTAAGTGTCCCACTTGGTCGAAAAATCTAATTTTCTAGGTTTTCTGAGGCTTCCACAACTCCCTCTTCAGCCCACAATAGTTTCCAGGTGCACTCATTTGATTTAATAGGTTATTTTACTTAGTTTAATATTCTTTTAGCATTGTTGTAATACATCATGTGTTTTCCAGCATTATAGACTCTCTTAGTTTAGGTTAAGTAGTTAGGTTTTCATGTTATATTTCAACACTTTTCATATTCCATTACATATTCAATCCCTAGCATTGAATTAATCACATGATTTAATGCCCACTAGTGGTAAAGGAAAACCCTCTTCCTTTGACGTGAAACCCCTAGAGAGTTGTACAGGACCCATTCTTTTACCCCCACACAAAGCATTAAATTTTACGGTTCACTCCTTAAGAACTAAATCACCAACATTGAATTGGAAAGGACATACCTTCTTGTTGTAGATTCATTTTAGATGATTATGATATGCTTGACGATGGTCATACGCTTTGATTTTTCTTTCATTGAGGAGTTCCAACTGGCTGAGTCTTGCAACCTGAGCGTCTTCATCACTGATAACATTCTTCAGGGATATTCTTAGTGATGGGATTTATACCTCAATCGACAAGATGGCATCGGCACCGTAGATGAGATAATATGGGGTGGCACTGGTAGGAGTGTAGATGGAGGTGCGGTAAGCCCAAAGGGCATGATGGATATGAAGGTGCCAATCTCGACCAATGTTATTGACCACCTTTTTAAGGATCTTGATCAGAGTTTTGTTGGTGGCGTCCGCCTATCCATTACCTTGAGGGTAATAGGGAATGGACCAATGATGTTGGATGTGGAAGGTTTTGCAAAGGTGTTTCATGAATTGGTTCTTGAAAGGCTTTCCATTATCAGTGAGGATGGTGGATGGAATTCCATATCTGCAAAGAATATGGAATAGGATAAATTTGGAAATTTGAGTACCTATGGTTTGTGAGAGTGGCATTGCTTCCACCCACTTGGTGAAGTACTCAATTGTAGTGATGATGAAGGTATGGACATCAGAGGATGGGGAATAGATCTTGTTGATTAGGTCGAAACCCCACTGAGAAAAGGGCCATGGCGCTATGAGAGGCTAGAGATATTGTGTATGAGCATGTATTAAATCTGCATGTTGTTGATAGGGTAGACATTTCTTCACAAATTCACAAGAATCATGTTCCAATGTGGTCGAATAGTAACCAGACCTGAGAATTCTTGTAGCTAGTGCCATACCATTTGAATCGGCCCCACATACACCACTATGTACCTCCATTAACACAGTGTGGGCTTGAGTCTCATTTAGACACCTGAGGAGTGTTCCATCATACACACAACGATAAAGTGTATCACCTACAATGGTGTAGCAGGATGTTTGTTGGATAAAATATTTGTGTTGGTTTCATTTCAGATCATGGGGTAGGATGTTATTATGTAGGTAAGTATAGATATCATGATACTAGGGTGATGTAGGACCTACAATAGCACACACCATCTCACTTTTAGGGATGTCATATGTTGGGATTAAAATTTGCTCAACTAAAAACTCACATTTCATCTGATCTTTAGGCATGTCGAGGAGAGAACCAATGGTAGCCATGGGATCAATCACTTTGTTCTGCACTCTAGGTATCTGATCAAACTAGAAGGATGTAAAGTACCTTTTGAAGTCATCTACCATACACTTATATGGTAACAACTTATCATCCTTTTACAGAAACTCATCATTGACCTATTTGATGATTAGCTGGGAATCATCGAAGACTTTTAGGTGAGTGATATGCCATTAGATTGCAATTATGAGGCCAATAAGAAGAGCTTCATATTTAGATATGTTGTTTGTACATGGAAAGGCCAACTTGAATGACTTTGGTATATAATCACCCTGGGGGGTAATGAGCAAGATTCTTGCCCCTGATCCATTGTGTGTGTACAATCCATCAAAATAGAGTGTCCATGTGGCAGCTTCTATGATTGCGAAGACCCCTTCATCAGAAAATTCTGTTACTAGAGGATAAGCAACTACTAAAGGAGCATCTTCCAGCTGATCTGCTATCACTTGTCTTTTAATCGCTTCCTGGTCCACATATTCTATATCAAACTCACTTAACAACATGACCCACTTAGCCATGCGACCAGTCAGAGTTGTTCTGGATAACAAATATTTGAGTGGATCAACCTTGGAGATTAGCTTTATAGGATGGCTGAGCATGTAATGTTGTATTTTTTGCGAACTGAAGACCATGACTAGGAAATCTTTTTCCATTGGGGAATAATTTAGTTCATAGCCCACTAGGATTCGACTGATGTAGTAGATTGCTCATTCCTTTATTGACTCATCATTTAGTGCCAACAATGCCCCTAGTGCAATTAAAGTAGCAGAAATATATAGCAGGAGTGGTTTACCAAGAATTGGTGGCATAAGGATGGGTGGGTGAGACAAATATTCTTTGATCTTGTCAAAGTTGAGTTGACATTGTTGATTCCACTTAAAGGCAATATCCTTTTTTAGGAGATTTGTGAATGAATGACATTTGTCGGCTAATTGAGCAATAAACCATTGGATGGATTGGAGCTTACCTTGAAGACTTCTTAAATTTTTTATATTGCATGGTGGAGGCATATCCATGATTTCCTTAGCCTTTTATGGATTGACCTCTACGCCTCTTTAGGAGACAATGAAACCCAATAGTTTTCCTGATGTGACGCCAAAGACACATTTCTTCGAATTTAGTCATAGCTTATAATGGTCTAGACACTCAAAGATATTCTTAAGGATTGTCGAGTGCTCTTCCCTTGTTCTTGATTTCTCTAATAGATCATCAACATAATCTTCCATTATGATGTGAATGAGATCATGGAAGATGAAGGTCATGGCTCACTGGTAGGTTGCACCCACATTTTTAAGGCCAAAGGGCATAACATTATAGCAGAAGGTGCCCCATGGTGTGGTGAAAGATGTTTTATGTTGGTCTTCAGGTGCAATTCTAATATGATTATACCCAAAGAAGCCATCCATGAGGGAAAACATCTCATGCCCTGCAGTTAAGTCTACTAACATGTCGATGTTAGGCAAAGGGAAATCATCTTTGGGGCAAGCTTTGTTGAGGTCCTGAAAATTTGTGCAGATCCTGATATCCCTGTTTGGTTTGGAGATTGGCACTATGTTGGAGATCCAGTCAGAATAGTCGATGGTTCTGATGAATCCATATTCTAATAGCTTCTCCAACTCTTTGTTGACTAGCAGAGCCACTTGGGGGTGCATTTTTTGGAGCTTTTTCTTGACGGGTTTGGAATTAGGATGTACGTCCAGATGATGTACTACTAAAGTGGGATCAAGACCTGGCATGTCTGAATATGTCCATGTGAAATTGATGATGCATTCTTTGAGAAGCTTGGTGATGGTGGAATATTCATGCTCTGATAGTGCTTTGGCTACATATGTGATCTTGGAATTCTCTCTAGTTCCCAAACTTATTACTTGTGTTTCCTCGATCAGGATGGCTGATCATCCAGATAGCTGAATTCCTACAAGGGGAAGATGAATGTCCCCATCTTCTCGTGACTCATCAAGGTTTTCACTATTAGATACACCCTTTGTTTTTACTTTTTTCTGAGTCACAAAGCGCCTCAAGGATGTTTTCACTAGGTGACCCTTTTTGATTTTTCTTCTTTTTACTTTTGCGGTTAGGGCATTCATCCTCCCCCAATACCATGAGATGTATATAAGTATCCACCAAGGGAAAGGTGTTGATAGGTTTGGTGCTACCACACAGGTCCCAATCAATGATATCAGGATGGTGAAGGGAAAGGTTGATGGTGCAGATAGATAAGCAATCCAACATGGAAGAGAGATCCACGTCATCGTATGCAAGTATGATGGATTATTCTTCAGGTATGTCTTCAAGGAGACCGTTTTCCACACTAACGTTGTTAGAAGCACTAATCGATGCTACAAGACCTTTTTTCTTTGTGTCATAGCCTAAGTCTATTCCTCTAGGTCGTATAGAAGGTTCTACAGGCTAGCGCCATCCTTGTTCTTCGGTACCAAGACCACCTCCCTGATAATTACACTTTTCAGCTTGCTTGGGTGCATAATGATAGGTCTCTTGAAAATATTCCACGAGAGGGGATGATTAAGGATCTTCTCTATAAACCCATTGGCTGATATCGTCTTCTATTTGATTTTCAAGAGTACCCAAATATTTGAATGTTATTGAGCCCATATTCTTGGAAGTGAGTGTGACTGTCTTTTCTTCTAAATTTGATGATGGCTGAGAAGGATAACCAAATGAGTGAGGAGAGGGTGGAATTGTGGCCACATTAAGTGTAGTTTGCATTTCATATTCCCCACAACCCTTGTTAATGATCTTGACCTTAGTGATGGTAGAATCTGAAGTGATGGGTTTAGTGGATGTGGTGTTGGTGGATGGATGTTGAGATGTATTGGATGATGACGTCTGTGGTGCCCCCATTTCGACTCCAAGAGAATAGTGAGAATGGGGGAAGGAAGCTTCCAAAGCATGACAATACTCAAATGGTTGAGGATCAACTTGTATGGTCACTTCCATTCCTTGAATAGGAAACTTCAGACATTGGTGATAGGTGGATGAAATGGCTTGCATGGCATGGATCCATGGATGGTAGAGGAGGAGGTTATAGGGGAGTTCTAGATCAAGTACATGACATGTAGTGCATTGCACAACTGGCCCAACCTGGATTGGAAGACGGATTGTCCCTTCAAAATCATGCTCTGCATTATCATATGCCTTGATGGTGATGACTTGATTGTTTAAGTCAACATGGGTGTATCCTAACTATTTTATGAATTTCAATGTGCAAAAGTTCAGAGAAAAACCATTATCTACTAAGACCCTTTTTACTTTTTGATGATTCACAACAACCTCAAGAAGGAGGGGATGATAATGGTTTGAGTCAATGCAGGGCATATCGTTTTGACTAAAGCCTCATTGGTAGGTTGCTGAGAGGTGTCCTACCAATGCTTGAAATTGCATAGGGTCTATGTCATTGGGAAATTGGGTGTCTTGTAAGGCCTTTTTTAGAATTTCTTGGTGAACAGGAGAAGACTTAAGCAAATCCATAATAGAAATCTGGGTTGAGGTCTTTCCTAGATGATCAAGAATGTTGTATTGTAAACTTACAGACGATGGCTGAGTGGATGTAGAGGCTCTTAGGACTGTGATACAGGTATGATGGGTTGTGACAACACATTATGGGTCCTTGCCTTTTACGCGTATCATAGATACATGTGGTTCTTCTTGTTCGATGTGCATGACGATGCCTTGATAATTAAATGATAGATTTTTTTAAATGATGTTGTTGGTGTTGTTATTATGATAATTATTGTTGCTAGGCTTGAGGTTTGATTTTGATGTGCTAGGACCTTGGTTATGCTTAGGGAAAGCATTCTGATATATCTGTAATTGAGCATTGGATGAGGGTGTCGTGTTGGCATCCACATGTATGTCACCCTGATCTATGAGATCTTGGATGTACATTTTCAGACCTTGACACTTATTCAATGTATACCCTTTAATCTTGTGGAACTCACAATACTCATTTTGTTTAAACCAGATTGGTTTAGGCTTGGATTCGTCAAGGGGCTTAGTCATAGGATATGTAATCAGGTAATTGGCTTGAATGAGCTTATTAAAAATGACACTTAGGGGTTATCTCGATTGATTAAATTGACGTTTGTTTCGCCCTTGATTGTTTGATTAGATTGTTGGGGAGGACAAGGTGCCCCTTGTGGCACTGATATGGAATTTGGAATTGACTACTATGGAGGAGGATATTGTGGCTTTTGAGAGGCATTAGCCACTTGAGTGGGTTTGGTGTTAGTGACACCATCATTGAAAACACTTTTGTTCTTGCTCCAATAACGAGGCTTGTCCCCATATGAATTCTCTTTATTGGAGTTGAAGATTTTGACTAACCCTTTGGCAATAAGGGCTCTCTCTAGGATAGGACCTTTCTCTACTATTTCCATGAAGGTTGTGACAAAGTGGGGTTCTGAAATTGTGGGCCATATCCAGATGGGAGTTTTCGATAAATAGGGTGACCATGTCTTTCTCCATCAGTAGGGATTTCATGTTATTGGCTAAAGCTTGCCATCTATGAAGATAGTTTGCAAATGTTTCTCCTTCATGCTATTTTTCTTTTAGGAAATATAATGTATCAATATCCTTCTCCAAATTGAAGGAGCTATGGGAGACAAACTCTTCTGAAAGCTATGCAAATGATTTAATAGATCCCTTCTCAAGACCCATCAACCAGTCAAGAGCTATTCCCTGTAAACTCCTAGGAAACAATCGCATGAGGTAATCATCATTATGCATGACTTCTTGACAATGGGCGTAGAAATCTTGAAGGTGAGCCTTGGGGTCTTTGGTTCCTTTATACTTATCGAATTTTGGCATTTAAAAATGCTTAGGGAAAGGTACCAATGACATAGAGGGATCAAATGGATAAGGAAAAATGTCCTCAAATTTAAATGACTATTTACTGGTCCCTTCTTGTAAATCCCTTAGTGCAGCTTTTACTTCTTCCAAATATTTATTGATAGGCACTGCGGGAGTCAGATTAGATGGATTAGGTTGATTGTATGGAGGATATTCCTGATATGATGAGGATGGTGTAGCAACAGTTGGATTGTAAGGGGGTTGAGGTGTATATGGAGGCATTTGCTGGCTTTGATTGACGTAAGCAGATTACGGATTAACGCAAGGTAGATATGAGGATGACAGATTTTGATGGTAAGACATGGAAGCTACTTGTTGGTAGGGTGGCTGATATTGATAGTATGTAGTGGATGAAACACCCTGCTAATATTGTGTAGGAGCTTGTTAATACGAAGAGGTGGAAGCCCCTTGCTGGTATGGTATTGGTTGTTGATAGTAAGAGGTGGATGGAGCACCTTGTTGATAAGATGGTTGTTGTTGAGTGTATGATGTGAATGAAGCACCTTGTTGGTATGAGTGTTGTTGTTGAAGGTAGTATGGATTAGATTGGTAATGATACACAATGGTGGGTTATTGTGTGACATATGGAGGTGGTTGTGGTTTTGACGGTTGTTGGTAAGGATTCGTGTGTGATTGCAGAGGGTTAGTGTAAAGAGGTAGTTGAGTCTACAGTGGATTTCAAGAGGCCAAATGGAGATTTGGATTAGGATTGGATGGAGTAGTATAGGCAGTATACGTATTGGACAGATGGTATAGATATTGTGAGAGAGGATTACATTGTGTTTGTGTGGGAATGTGTTTACGTTGGGGTGGATTTTGTTGTTGTGGTGGTTGTTGGTAAGGTGGGTGAGATGGGATGTGTTGTTGTTGTGGGACCGCTATGGAAGTGCCATGGGGCGGTTGCGGCGGCTGTGATGTAGATTGTGTCACTTGGCGTGGTGGTTGCATAGGAAAAAATAGAGTGTTTCTAAGGAATCATAACATTTTATTGTGGGATTGTGACGTTCTATTATGGGATTGTGACGTTCTGCTACAAAGGTTGCTTAGGAGGTGGTTGGGATGAGACAACAACAACAACAGTATGTTGTGGGGGAATTTGTGAGGGGATATCCCTGTGTTGAGGCGGTACTTGCAATGCAGTGGATTGCTGAGGATTAACGGGGGGTTGCAGGAATGTAGGTGGTGGTAAATTGCCAACGGGTGTAGATCCTAGAGGTGACATCAAAGCAAGGATAGGTGTGCCCCCAATATTGACGAGTGGCTGACTAGGATGCTGAGGCGGGAGTGGTGGAGTAGATGGAATGTTCTGTGGCATGCCATAGGCGTAGGGGTCATTAACATTAGGTTGTGTTGTAGAGGCTACAGTTGGGAGGTGAGGATAACTTTCAACTTGATGTATCACAACATTTTCGAACTCAGGGTGATACCAATTCTCTATAGGTGCACCTTCAGGGACATAGGAATTCCCTAGAAAATTTTGTGAAGTCTGCGGGTCTCGAGGTGCTGGAAGGGTCTATGTACCGAAATATTGTGACATATCAAAATCAGCCAGTGATTTGATCCCTTTCATGATCAGAGTGGTGAGAATCTTATCCCCACGCTCATTGAGGAGGCGATCCATCATCTGAACATTCACAAGATTGCTAAGGTATTCATCAACTATGACTTCAGGTTGATTGACCACGTTTTCATCATCAGGCCATGGGGTGTTTTGAATGTCAGTATTGGACTGTGACGAAGCACCATTATTGGGATCTTGCGGGATATTTGCAGCATTGTTGGGATCCTGTGGGATACTCGGTTGGGTAACCTAGGCTTGTTGTTTTTCAATTTTATTTCTTGCTTGTGATGGGGTTTGAATGGGAATGAAAGTGCAAGGCTACCAGATGAACTAAGATGTGGTTAAATTCTAAGATGCAATGTAAAGATGACCTAAGTGACAATTGGAGGATTGATTGGATTGGATGAGGATCAGTTGATTGAATAATTGGATAAGGATGTGATTGGATAAGATGGATTGATGAAATATTTGATAAGATTGGATGATATTAGACGTCGAAAGGGATTCTAAATCGAGTTCAAAAATCACCCTAGGTGACTTAAGGTGCTGATTGATTAGATTAAAGGATAGACATATGATTGCAGCACCAAATCTACCTTGAGATGGAAGGGGATTGATTGGGCCGAGGATGATGACTGACTTAGGATGGATGGTGATCCTAAGAAAATGTTGAAGGATGACGATTGATTTCAGACACCTAGGTCAATTCAGATAATAACTTCAAATGAAGTTCAAGGGACTTGGATTAAGAAAACGATGATAGATATGTAAATTAGAGATGATTAAGGATGCACCTATATGACTTGGATGATGATTAGATGCAAATGGATTGGAATGCAAATGGACTAAAGTGAGGATTATGAGTGAATGAAAGGTGCAGAAGGTTTAGAAAATAACAAGCTTTTCGAGAGCCCAATAGATTAACTTTCTGGACAAAGATCAGACTCACCTAATAGGTACAAAATTTTCCAACTAGGGTGCAAGGTTTCCCACGGGGGATGATCACCCAACTTAGGTTCAAGGTCGCCCAACTTAGGGTCAAGGTTTCCCAACTTGGAGTCAAGGTCACCCAACTCAGGGTCAAGGTTGCCCAAATTAAGGTCAAGGTCACCCAAGTCAAGTGCAAGGAATCCCAAGTCAAATGTAGGGTCACCCAAGTCAAGGGCAAGGTCATCCAAGTCAAGGGAAAGGTCACCCAACTTAGGGTCAAGGTCACCCAAGTCAAGTGCAGGGTCACCCAAGTCAAAGGCAAGGTTTCCCTACTAGGTGATAGACTCGCCTAAACAATTTTCAGAGTTGTCTAAATCTGAGAAACAGTCAAATGACGTTGATAAATGGGATAAACGAACCCATTGAACAGGTAGATGGATTATCAGGATGGGAAAATAGACTATCGAAATTGGAAAATGGACTATCGAAATGGGCAAACGAACAACCAGAACGGGGAAACAAACTATCAGAACGGTCAAACGAACTATCAGAATGGGGAAACGGACTATTAGAACGGGCAAACAGACTATCAAAATGGGGAAATGAATGCTCGGAATAGGTGAACAGACTAATAGACTGACTGAAATGAAGGTGGGATTGACTATTCAGAGTGCAAAATCACCCAACTATGAGGCAGGATCACCCAAATAAGAGGCATAATCACCCCTTTTTCTAAAACAAGTGAATGAACTGGGTTGTTTGACTGGTAAAATGACTCATATAGAGGGTAGAATCACCCCTCTAGAGGTTAGGGTCGCCCTTCTTATGGGAAGAATCACCCTTGTTGAGGGCAAGGTCACCTATTCCATGAAGGATGGGTGATTTTGACAAGAACAGACTGGGAAATGACTCAGATAGAAGGCAGGGTCACCCCTATTAGGGGCAGAATCGCCCCTGTTAAGGGAAAGGTCACCCCTGTTGAGGGAAAGGTCACCCCTATCAGTTGACCTAGACTTAATTTGGATAAAAATAGTTATGGAAAAGGACAAAAAACACACAAAAAAAAAGCATAAGACAAAGGATGACTTGACTAAACAGACATGGACGAGTTTCACAAAAAAAAGATAGTTCAAATAACACAATCCTAAGATTAGTATGAAGGGTGTGGCCAACACGGTCCTCTAATTAGGATGAACAAGGAAAAATAGGAAGTCCTTGATATTAGCATGGTACATGAGGCACAACCATGAACACCAACCCATCTATAGGCGTGAGTCAGAAGCCCCAACGAGGTATTGGAAACTTGGACCAACTCTTCACGTCTTATCTAGGTATCACCCTAGCTTCGACGCTTTGCCAGACATGACGTGACTGGATTGGGTTACAGCTTTGGCTCTCCCTCTTTTATATACCCCACTGGTAACACGTGGTTGGGATCATCCCTTGGGGTGATGAAATCCCCATGCAAGTCCCTCTAAAAGAAGACACTAAACATTTTTGGCTAGTCCCCTAGCTCACACAAAATGCAAGGGGAAAGCTTGAACAATCTAGTGCCTCCTAGGTAACACAAAGGACTAAGTGGACTATAATTTCTCTTCACCCAAGATCACCAAATGGTGTAAGGGGATTGGATACGTTAATAGCCCACTTGACAAACACGATAAACAAGTATTTTGACTCCCCTTAATTAAATGTATGTGCCTAACTATTATGAAAATGGTAAACAAACAAGCTAGCTAATGTTCTTGGCCCACTCATCCTACAACAAATATGTTAGAAGTTTAAACCTTCAGTCTTTGACAAGCATGAAATAATTGCAAAAATGTTAGTAAAAACAGTCACATTCACCAACAAAATAGGTTAGAGGGTCAGTACTAAGAAAAACAACAAGAAATGAAACCTGGAGATGAACTTCAAGTACCTGCTTTTTTTTTTATCTCAGTCACCTCTGTCTGGGGTAGAATCACCTATGTTGAGGGCAAGGTCGCCTTTCTTGAGGGCAGAGTCACCCTTGTTGAGGGAAAGGTTGCCCTTGTCAGTATCAAAGTCACCCCTGTTCAGGAAACACAAAGAATATTTGCTCCTGTTTCACAGATGAGCGATTCTACAAGGGGAGAATCACCTCTCTTTAGGGAAGGGTCACTTGTCTTCAAGGCAGGGTCGCCCCTGTCAGTTGCCAAGTGGCCTCTATATAACCTGAACCTGCAAAATGTATAACAACAACAAACATGAAAGAAATAGACCCATTTGTGGGTCCCACTAGATGTGCCATAAATTTGTGCAACATTATTTACTATCCTAAAAGATGCAAAACACAAATAAATGCAAGGAGAAACAACACAACACCACCTCATGATTCGCCTAAGTTGAACTTGAATAAAAGAAAGATGAAACAACAAATATACCTTATCCAAGTTGATCCTTTTGGTTGGCCCTTTGATGTAGCTTGAATGTGTGCTCCTTGATGGAAAATATGATGAAAATGACATGTAAAGTGATCTAGACTAGAAGATGAATGTAATGAAAGATGTGGGTATTTTGGTAGATGAATGCAAATGGAAGCTTGATGAATGCAACAATGGAGGTTGAATGCAAGTATGCAAGTGCTTAAAGTCTTGTGTGTTTTAGAGTAGAATGCTTGAATGAAAATTATGTTATGAATGTGATATATAAAAATGAGATAAAATATTCCATTTTAAGGGAAGAGTCTCTAGAGAATTCAATGGCTAGGATTTAGCCAACATGAGCAAGATGAAGGGTTGTAGTGAGTTGAGAAATCACAAGCCCTCACATCTTTCCATGTGGAAGATGAGGTGTCAAAATGATAGGTGATATGGATAAATGGAGAGAGGACATGTGAGGTGGAGGTACTTGCAAGTACCTTGGGATTAGAGAAATATTTTCTCAAAAAGGAAGTTCTTATCCCCATATGAGGATGATGGTGACAAGTGAGGAATTTTAGAAAGTCCTCTCTTATCATCATGGGGATGAGAGAAGTTGTTGGAGGAATAAATGTGAATTTTAAATTCACATGATTGGGGAGTACCTTGGGGATAAGACAAGGTCCTCATAAAGGAGGTTCTTGTCCCATGTGACTGATGTGACTTATGAAGGAATTCAGAATTTCCCAACAACCAACATGGGGAAGAGAAATGCATTGAATGAATAAATGTGAATTTTAAATTCACATCGGGAAGAGGTCAATGTTTAATAAAGAAAGCACTTATGAAAGGTTGACTTGGAGGACATACCAGAAATGGCAGGTGATTAGATTAAGGTTGTGAAAAATGTGATTAGGAAGATTAATAAAGGATTAAAGACAAGTGACCAAATATGGAGGATGTGACATTAATCCTGATTAAGGATGTGCACATCCTAATCACACATCCTAATCATGGATTAATTAAACTAATTCAGATTAGAAGAATATTATGGAGGATGTGACAAGGAGAGAGAAAAGAGGAAACTTCAAATTGATTTAAACTGAAAAAGGTAAATGACTAAATTAAATAAATTGATATATTTATTTAATTTAGAGAAGAAATGATGAAAGATAATTATTTAATTGTTAAAATTAAATACTTTAGAAACCTTAGAGGAAGGGGAAATATTAATTAAATAATTAATATTGATGAAATAGACGAATAAAAGATACGGATTTGACCATATGGGAGTGGTCAAATTTGGATGTCTACACTAATAATATTTGAAAATATGATGACACAATAAAAAATACAAATTTGAACCTCAATTGAAAAAAAGTAGATTATAAGACAAAACCTTAGGGGGTATAAGAGCAATTGGTTTAAAAAAAAATGTGAATCCCAATAAAATGCCTTTTATATAAGTCTAAGATTACATAAATATTTAAGTTTTTGAAAAGTTAAACAACATTTACAGGGCGCTATACCCCTCGCAATGAGCCACAAGGGACAAAAAAGGACTAGACTAAACAGCTAACATAAAAAGAAAAAAAACACAAAAACAACCCAAAGGCAGCACAACAACAGCCGAGAAACAACCAACAAACAGGCACCGAGAACAACTAACTTGCATCATCCTAGTTTTTAATCAGGAGGTCCACCACCTCATCTCCCACCCACTCTTTGTTTTCCTGGCTATTGTTCCCCTCCAGTTCCTCTTTTATAGCATTAGATAGAGTACTCGTAACAAAGTGACCCAATTTCATGGTGAAGTGGGTCAACCCCAAAAATATTTTATCAAGAGTGTCCAATCTCTTCGCCACCTCGCATGAATCCACCCCAACATCCATAGATCCCTGAACCTCACCAGGCTCATCCACCAGTGGCTGCGGAGAGTGCGATCCAGAGCCATCAAAAGGAAGCTTGCTATCCACTAGAGTAAGCTGGGGCCTCTCCATAATATCTTCCTCCACATCTTCAAACTCTTCTTCCTTGTAACCCTTGCTGTCTGACTGCTCCTCCTCAGAATCCTCAATGATTAACCTCTTTTTGCTGTTCTTGGCTAGCCTCCCAAATCTCCTCCTAGTACTTTCCCCTCCAGTCATCTCTGTGTTCCCCGCAACCGTATCCCCTCTGGAATATTTCCTAACATCATTCTTACCCTTGCCATCCTTAGCAGTGGCATCCTGCATGCATTTCTCCTTACCTTTTTTTGTTGCAATGACATTAACAACCATGTCAACCTGAGTGCCTTTTAGCTCATAGAGCCCTTCCGCCACACTGGAATGGGCCTTGCCTAACCCACCCTTGAGTTTTTTGGTAGCAAATTTAGTTTTAGCATTCCCCACTTTGTCTACATTAGACTTCCGAGGAGGACTCTCAGATTCGGCCGGGGAGATATGCACAGTAGAAAGGGGTTCAATGTCCTCGATGTGGACAACGGTGATGGCTTTAGGTGGACAAAGGGCAAGATGAAAGTGATACAGACGAAGGATAATCCCCTGATGGAGAAGGAGCAGTGGGAGATCATAGGGATTACGGCTGGCCGAATCTTTACACTTGTCAACAGAACTTTCCAGGTCCATTAAAAGGAAAAATGGGAAATTGATTAGCATTTTATGCCTAAGGTGGTTTAATAAAGGGAAATGATAAAAGAAAAAAGTTTTATATCTACCTTCTAGAGTTACATACTTCATTAGTGCCATGCACATCAGGTCCCACGACTTAGGAAGCACTTCCCTTTCAAACCCCGCCTAGTTCCGAACCGGGGTCTCCTCACCTATGAAAAATGCTTTAAGGCTTTAGTGGTCCATCTTTTTTGTGTGTTTAGGATATTTTTTCCCCACACACAACAAACCCGTAGCCTACGCAATAAAATCCTCACTAATTTTGACTGAAATTCCACCAACGGAGACCCTCCTGTCCTTCCATGAACTGGCAAATTGACCCGACAAAATAGGATCATGGCCAACTAAGCACTCCATGAGCAGAGAAATTACTCCCTCCAAACAGATATGCTAGACTAGAGGGTTGTTTCAAAATTCCTCACAATTGTCTAGTTCAGTCCGAACACGCTCACCACCCATACTGCCAGTCTGCACAGTAAACTCACAAAAATGCAAAAAATATCAAATGTAGCAGTCACAAACAATAATCTCCAAAAGATAGTTAAGGCAGGGATTACAATGAAGCAAATTAAACCCCGCATACCATTCACACATGCGGAGAGAAATTTTACCACAGTGTGAAAAGACACAAAAATTAATGAATTTATGATTACAGTAGAGAAGGCAAGAGTTGGCAGAGGTGTAGGGAATGCACAAAAACCCATGCGGACAGGCCAAAAAACTAAAATTAGCAATCCTCGAAAAGAAGCCTAAGGAATCCCTAGCTAAACTAGCTGCCATGAAGCCTCTAGAAGGAGGCCAAACCTCATCATAGATAGTTATATCATTATAAATACAATCACTCCTCCAAATGTAATGAGGAGATAAAACAAGAAATCCAATTTCCAAAAGAGTAGATCGCACAATATGGTCCCACAACTGAAATGAAGTCACATCCTTCCATTTAACCCACATCAAGCCACCAAAAAAAATCTTGAACTCCTCTTTTAAATCCCCTCCCTACCATCTCATCATAATCTTAAAAACCAAACCCATCCACCATGTCCAAAGGACATACACGTGGATGCTCCTTTCCCTACCCCACACACTTGCATCTTTACCAGGAACCCTCCACCTGTACTCCATACCAATAATGACATTCATCCACCAACACACCCAAAATAACCAGTGGGCCCCCCAATCAACACTCATCATCCAAAGGTTGAAAATCATTACAAACCATGATAATCTTGTTCCTGCTCTATCAAAGCTTGAATATTTGGCAGTAGTCTTTTCTTATTCCTCCAACATCTAGCCAAATCCCAACCCAAACCAAGATTAGCCAAAGCATCCACCACATGGTTTCCTTCTCTAAAAATATGAGTCACCTTTTTGTCCCTAAATTTGGACAAAAGGAAGCTAACATCCATTAATATGTCCTTGGTATTCCAACCTATTAATCTATCTTTTTCCATAGCATCCGTCACCGATTTGGAATCTCCTCCAATGTGGAGATAAACAATCCCCAGAGAAACAACAATTTTGAGGCCCATGAACAACGCACGAGCCTCAGCAACTAAAGCTGACTGAACCCCAATGCCTCCAGCAAAACCTACCACCATATTCCCCATAGAATCTCTGATAATCCCACCTATACTTTCCCTCCCTGGGTTGCCTTTAGCAGCCCCATCAAAATTAAATTTGAACCATCCACAATCCAGAGGCTTCCATTTGGTATTTTTCCTAGCTAATAGTTTCGAATTATCAAAGGCATTAGCCTTTAGAACCTGATGCCATTCCTTAGCAATTTTTATTTCATAATCCAGTGGCCCCATCTCTGAAAGTTTCCCATTAAAGAGAGAGATATTCTCCTTAATGAGCCTAACACCAATGCCAAATACTTCCTTGGGGCTCCGCTCAATATTCCTGAAAACCCTGTTATTTCTCTCCTTCCATAAACACCAACCTAAGACTGAGGGGACTTGCTTCCATATTTCACCAGTCAGAGGGTGGAAAAAAGGGCCATTCCAGCCCAGGATAAATGATAAAAGGTCTTTTCTCATAACCCAAAGGACATCAAGTTTCTCAAAAGCCATCCCCCAAACTTCAGCAGCATACGGGCAGTGTAATAAAAGCTGGCTGACAATTTCCTCCCCTTCCTTGCATAGAAAACATCTATTGGGAAAGCACAACCCCCGAATTCTCAAATTGTTCTGAGTTAGGATCCTATTATGACAGGCTATCCACCAGAAAAAAATAATTTTAGGGATCATGTGACGATTCCAAACCCTTCTTCAGGGTTCCACAACAGAAATTTTATTAGTCAACAGTTTGTAAGTTGATCGCACTGAAAGATCCCCCTATTTATCTAAAGCCCAAAAGAACTCATCCTCCCTATCATAGGAAGGAAATCTGATATTGGAGAGCAACACTTGAAGGGATCGAGCTAGGTAGAAAATGTCAAGAGAGTGGGGGCAACAAAGGGAGAGATCCCTCCAAATCCTAGCTCCAGGAGGGCCAGCCACATAGTCACTGATATGTATGCCAAAGAATCTCTGAGCTTCACCCATCACCATCCCAAAGTTGGAGCAAGCCAAGGAGGAGTCCAAAAGCCAAGAATCTTCCCAAAACCTGATTTTGACCCCATTTCCCATTTTCCATTTAATCCCTTTCTTGAGTAGGCCTTGAATGCTACAAATGCTCCTCCAGACAACAGAGCCTTGGGGATGAGGTTCCGAAAGACAATCAATCAAAGGCCTGTTCTGGAGGTATTTAGCATTCAAAATTTTGCACTAGTCCTTGGTGTTCCTTAACTGGTCCCACCCAACCTTGGCCATCAATGCCCTGTTAGTGATGACTATCTTCCTTATTCCAAGCCCACCACAATATTTAGCCTGACATACCCTTTCCCATTTTACCAAAGCAAATTTTTTTTTTTCCTCAGTACCGGACCAAAGGAAATTCCTTTGAATTCTTTCAAACTTATCAGCAATATACTTAGGCATCTTAAAAATAGCTAGAAAGTAGGTAGGGATACCTTGTATAGCTGCGGTGAGAAGTTGGAGTTTTCCAGCATGACCATTACTACATACAAAGGGTTTTTAAGACATTAATTTAAGACAAAAGATTACTTTTGTCTTTAATTTTTTAATTGTCTTAAATTAAGACAATAAAAAAAAACTTTTTTCTAAAACAATTTTTATTTCCCTCCCCATTTTCCCTCCACATTTTTGCTATGCACTTTTTTAGAGGCTTTTCCCTCTTTTCTAAATTCTCCCAAGAAAAAATAGAATAGAACAAAATATAGAAGAGTAAGAGAAACAGAGGAGGAGGCATGATAGCTAGGAGAAGAGGGGGTTTTCCAATATCAACAAGGGCTTTTTCAGACCAAGGATTTTTAGAGAATCAACGTGGGTCTAGGATCTCTAGGATCTGGGGCAAGCTGCAACAGGTGTGCCCCACGCTGTCTTTTTTGTTCTATTTTTTTTCAGATCAAGGCTTTTTCAGACTAGGGCTTTTCAGAGAATCAACGTGGGTCTAGGATCTCCAGGATCTAGGGCAAGCTGCCACAGGTGTGCCCCACATTGTCTTTTTTGTTTTGTTTTTGTTCTTTTTTCTGGTAAATACTATGGCATTCGGCTTTATACCTGCATATTGCATGCATTTGCTTGATAGTTTCTGATGTCTTTTCAACAAATCCATCTTCTGCATACCTTGCAAGCCCAAATTCTGACTTACCCTGCATATTGTGAAATAAAAGTGTACTTTAAGAGCTCAACATACATCATTCCTATATAATTAGTCAAGAAAGACTTTCGGGTCTTCAATTTCCATACGATTGATATTCATGAGGGCAGCTGTAGAGAAAAGTTCAGAGTTTACCTTTCCATGTTAGATGGGTTCCGAGGAAGAAACCTTACCATTTATGTCATGGAATTTAAGGGTATTTGATCCTATTTGCTCCTGTGCTTTCACACTGCAGTCAAGGGTTTTAGGAGATGGAGTTTCGAGTTATGGCAGACTTAGGAATCGAGATATTCACTAAAGAGATTAAATTTGTTTCCTCTTTCTACATATAGTTTGTTTTGCTATTAATCAAACATTTTTCTAGAATCTCCCTTTGACAACTCTATTACTTGAATGGTTGTACCTCCATTTAACTTTATTATTATTTTTGTGTTTGCTATCCTCTCTAAAGGGCCATGTCTATGTCTCGCTAAATGTCATCCATGATAATCTAAAGCTCTTCTTTCCATCAAATAAACCTGGAATGCATCTCATTCTATTCTACCTTCCTGGGTGAATGGAACTGATTGTTGCACCTTGTGGGAAGGCATATCATGCGATAATCACACTGGCCATGTAAATTTTGTTGTGTTGTTTGGTCCAAATGAGATCTTTGAAGGCATCATATCTGATACTGTATGTGACCTTCATTTTATCACCGTCCTCGACTTCAGAAGCACTAGACTAATAGGTACCCTTCCTCCCTGCTTGGGTAATCCTATCTTGAGTATATTCATTTAAATGAAAATATGTTGACTGGGATAATACCCTCTACCATTTGTATGCTCAATAAACTTAGGGATAATACCCTTTACCATTTGTCTGCTCAATAAGCTTGCATACCTTTACCTTAGAGGCAACCAATTTATGGGGAGCATACCATCTTGTCTGGGCAATCTTTCTTCTTTAAGTGTTGTTTGGCTTCATGAAAATCAACTGACAGGAAGCATACCATCTTCTGTGGGCAATCTTTTGTCTTTGAGAACCTTGGATCTTTCTTATAACCAATTGTCTGGTCAAATCCCATTTTCCTTAGGTAATCTCTCTTTTCTTTATTTCATGGTTGTTTCCTTCAATCAACTAAGTGGGGCTATTCCTTCTTCATTTGCTGGGATGTAACAAACACCCAACTAATCACTAATAAAGTATGTAGATTAGTGAATAACCACCCAAGTAATCAATCATTTAGTATGGAAAATAATGAAATACATGAAGCTAATGTAGATCCAGTCTAAAGGATTCACATAGTTGACCTTTTATTTTCCAATATATGTAATAATTCTACAACTATCGTCATAATCACAAGTCCATTTGCAATACTTCAGCATAAGTATAAAACTCAAATCATAATAAGTTATAGTTGCTAGTATGCACATTTTGAAATCAGGATGATAACATATGCAACTAATTTAATTATAACAACCATGCTCTTCCAAAAAAAAAAAACAAATTTAGAACTATAATTGAAACACAAGCAAATAAGTAAGAGTCATCTACTCTTTCGATAGTAATACGCAAGATAAATAATAAATCTTCACTTGCATTATAGAACCTATAGCATTTGCTTCTATAACTTGAAGAGGAAGAAAGACAGAGAGCATCATCAAGGTGATATCCACCCTACCACGAAGCATTAGCTCCCTCGTGCTACTCCACTAGAGAAGCTGACCCATCACAAAGGATCTACTAGTGGGTGATTAACAAATATGATAGAATCTAAGGTACTTCTAAGTGAATCACTAGAAAACTACATGCTCTAGCAATAATTGTGCATATCCATTGACCAGATATGTAACATAAGAGAGTGCATATCAACTCAAGCAATGCACTTAAGGATGCAAATCAACAATAACAATGTTTACAATATAAAATGTCCCAATCATCTCACTATGATAACTAGCCATACAAAATATAACATCAGCGAGTAAGCCTATAATTGACTTCTAGTCTTTCAGATTTTAGCTTAAATAGTATATTCCAAGGTAATGATGTTTACGGATCAATTCACCAAACAATCCGGTCCACAATATTATCAAATTTATTAACTCTATTCAAAATAAGTAGATTTAGGACAAGAGGCCTTCTTCCTCCTTTGTTATTTTCTAAATCTAGAACCCTTCTAGAATCAATGAAGGGATAATAATAATTAATAAAATCGGTCCATTTCATGATAATACTCTCACATATAATGATGTAGTCATTGGAATCATATATTTTCATCACAAGCTACTTAGCAATTTCTATTTGCTGATTGGAGCAAAACAAGGCAGAGTTCAAACAACTGTAACTTCCACATTATTGGGCCAAAATCAAAACTTCAATATGTTTTGGAAAGGCAGAACAATGGAGAACAAAACCCAGAAATATTATTTCTGCGACTCCCAACCATTTAAGAGCAATTTTTTCTGCAATTAAATCAACTAAATCTTTCCAAAATTGTAGTTGGATAAGAGACAGTCTAAAGTAGGTTATATTTATAATATAATTTGATAATATTCTACATATTCGGATAGGAATAGCCATATTGGGCTTACACTTGAACATTAATTTATTTACTAATTTAATAAGAAATTGAAAAATTATCTAATCATACAAAATAACATAAAAACCAGCTTCTTCAAAACTAAATCCATATGATTTTCTTATTCCATTAAATAGGAATCTTGAATTAGTTTACTGTTGTAGCTAATATTCATTGTCCATTCCATAGCAACATTCATTTTTGGGTATTTTTCTTCACTAATAAACCTGTGAAATAATTGAGATCAAAGTTATTATCTGATGGTTGAAAGTATTAAAGTAGCTTTAGAAATTGGTTACCCTAATGATGAAGTCAAATGAATGCTATGATTGGCGATCAACAAAACTAATCAAGGCCCTTGTCAGATTTGTCACAAGAGGCATCTGTTTACATTGCTTAAATGGACTAGAATCCTCATTTCTGAAGATTTCATTTATCCATTATTATGTAAAGTCTGAAAGTTTGCTAACTTGTTGGGCCAATAAAGAGGCTTCCTCAGATGGTAACCAAAATTATATTTATGTCTTTCTGTATAATTTCCAGGAGGAGAAAGGCACTTACATAAGAGAGTTATTTACAATAGCAAGCTCATGGAGATGAACCTGGTCATAGCACCCTCAAGGACATTGTGTTGATTCAAAGTTCATTAATACTATAAAAGTCTCTGATTTGGACCAGTCATACTATGGTCCTATAGTGGATTCATATTAAGCTCTGGAACGACCAGCATTATAAACTGTGATATGGTGGCAATACGCCTGAGTTTGTACACTGTTTAAATACAATATATAATTTACTTATCCTTATCATAAAAACCATATGTATTACACAACATAAGCATCCACATTAGACAAAGAAGTACATGTTTATGTTAATAATTGTAATTGTCAATACTATGTTATCCAGAATTGCAAAGTAGCAAGATTTCCATATATGCATTTACAAGAATAAAATCAAAACTAGCTTGAAATTTATTTTCTGCAGCTACAAGTTGTAGTAAAGATAGATTCATAACTTTTTTTGTTAAGAATAATTGACATGCTACAAGAACCAAAGGAAAAAAGAGTCCCTCACATTCTGGGTTTTTCCCTTTTGGTTTGGCTCATGCCAGGCTTCCCTAAGGTATCTCCCTTTTCTTTTCTTTTTTTCAGATCCTCCTCTCCATATTTCTAAAATTCTCCCCCTGTTTTCTCCCTCGAATATCCTTTTTCTCTCCTCCAAAGATCGAGAAACTCTTACCTTTTTCGTGGCATGCAACTCACGGGTGTAATCCCAATTCCCTTCTCCTACAGTCTCCACGTTAGACATGCATGAAATTTTTAGGAGCATTGAGAAGGCACGTGGGGAAAGGGTGAAAGGTAGAAAACCAAATTTCAAAACCTTGCCAGCATGCTGCCACGAATCTCATGCATGCAATATATGCAAGCAATGGCAAAGCACACACGAGAAAGGGAGAAACAAAATTTAGGTTTTTATTTTTATTTTATTTAATATTGTTCCTTTTTAAATAATTTGGTCTTTCTCTCCTTTTAAAAATAGATTAAAAGTATTATCATACAATATTAAAGTATAATAATGTATTATCTCTTTAATATAAATAATGTATTGCACAGGAACAAATATGAAAGTATAAAACAACTTTTAAATTTGAACTACTTAAATCAAAATTAATTTATGACTTGGTAAATATAGTAAAAATAAGAATGGTATAAAATTTTAGTAAAGTATTTATCTTGAATATTACTAGTTGTTGCATGAGAGATTTTCTCACACCTTTGATTCAATTGACCTTCACTTTTCAAATATTATAATATAATAACACAAATTCTTTAGTTAATTGGAAATCTCTATATTTGTTTAGTGATTGAATTATGTTTTAAAATCTTAATCATATTTTGTATATTTGAGTATGGTTTAGGTGCAGGTTTGGTTTGCTTCTCATGCTATAATTAATTTAAATCCATATATTTTAGGTTATTCTACATCACCAATTCATAATCAATTTCTATGTAAGTTTTAATCAAATCTTCATTTTTTAAAAATTGCTCAAACTATATTTTAGAATAATTTTATGATTTTTTTTGGGATACATGTTTTTTATATATTTCAACAGCTATTTACGTAATGATCCTAACTAACATACACACACTTTTCTTTGTGGCTTTCTATTAGGTTGTTTTGTTGGTGTCTATTGGAAATGGCAGACCAGGTATTTATGATGTTGTTTTTGGTACTTGCACATATATATAGTAATATTTCATATCATTTAACCTAGGATTTAATAGGTAGCACATATATAGTAATATTTCATATCATTTTTATGATCGAAAGATTGGACTAGTTAGTGATTAAAAAGCATACTCCTTTGTTACATCAATAAAACCCTCCAAATTAGCAAACACCTTGAAAAAATATTACCATACTACTACACTAGGGGTAATAATGTAATAGGGACAATTAATTAATCTTTGGAGTGTAATGATAATAGTGATTTTTAACAAAAATATATTACTTTATTTGGTTTAAGTAAATGATGGTCTTCACCAATGGGCTATGGAGTCAAGCAACTCATGACATAAGGGTTGAGTGAGAGATTTCAAAGAAAGACTTGTTGCAAATATGGTGTTTAGCCATGGTTGTATGATGAGACAAACATCAAAACATAGTATCATTTTTTTGCTATAGGATTGTGTTAAACAATGATACAAATCATTGTAACATATTCTCTCAAGCTACCAAGAGGACACACCAACATCTAGATTAGATTATTCTTTATGGTCTTTACCCTACATTTGTAATATATCATGCACCTAAGAGTCATGTTCTCCTTAAAAAAGAAGTAATACTCCAGTTAAAAGTTGTATTCTAATTTTTGATATTACATTGTGCATTCAGGGAAATAGCACATCATCATCATCTGAATATTCAGATGAAAGGACAACAAGACCTGCTCTAGGAACAAATGAATACTTCAATGAAATGATATATTGTACTTGCAAAAGGTGTCAAAATAGGAAACTAAAGAAGCGGTGACTTGTTGGTATCCATAGATTGAAGTATGGAGTTTATATAGAAGAGGTACACTATAATTAACAAATTGTTATTCTTATAATAAATAATATGCATATTATTTAACAAATTATTATTGATCATTTCAATTAATTTTTTTATGAAAAGCCGCTTCCAATTCCCAATATTCTTGAAGAACCAATGGATGTCATTGATGATAGCCACTCTCAAGATGAAGAAAAAGACACATTTATGGATGAAACCACTTCACAGATAAATGAGGCTAGTGTCAATGAATTTATCCAAGACTTCTACACATCTTCTGAAGAAATTATTGATTCACCCCTAGCTCAGTTGGCTAGGATGCCTCTTTTCCCAAATGCAGATACTTCTATATTAGCGACACTTATGTTATTATTGAACTTGAAGGTTACACATGGATTGACAAACACATGTTTTACCAATATATTAAGGTAGAATTTGATATTACTATAAATTAATGATCTAAATGTCTTGAAAGTTTTGAATATTGTGTATACTTATCTTATAAAAATCATTTGTTCCTTCATGTAGACTTTTGGCAAACAAAATACTTCAAAAGGACAATAAGTTGCCTCATTCTCATAGAGAAGTATCTTTAGTGATGAAAGATATTGGAATGGAGTACAATACATATGATGCATGTCCAAATGACCATATATTGTACTATGGAAAGAATGCAAATTTGCAACAATGCCCAGTGTGCCACACAAATAGGTATCGTCAAGATCAAGTATCCAAGAAGGTTCCTTATAAAGTACTTCATCACATTCCACTAAAGCCAAGGTTTGAGAGGATGTTCAAATGCAAGGAGCTGGCAAAATATATGCATTATCATGCACAAGGGAGGAGCCAAGATGGTGTCATGCGTATGGCTGCAGATAGCAAACATTGGAAAGAGATTGAGGAAAAATGGCCACATTTAAGAAATGAGCCAAGGAATGCAAGAATTTCTCTAGCAATGGATGGTGTGAATCCTTTTGGAGATCTTAGAACAACATATTATGTTTGGCCAGTTTTAATTATAAACAACAATCTCCCCCCTTGGATGGCAATGAAAAAGGAGCATGCAATGTTAACTCTTATCATACCAGGTACTAGAACATATTAATGCAATGCTTTGTTGAAGATTATATATAAATAAATTGAACTCATTTAAATCCTAATAAAGAACTTTTTGTTTACTTAGGGAAGTATCAGGTAAAGGATATGGATGTATACATGGAGCCCCTCATTGATGAGCTTCGTGAATGATGGGATGGTGTAAAGATGTATGATGTATCAAGACCTATCGAGGATAGAAAATTTCTCTTTCATGCCATCCTTATTTGGATAATTCATGATGCCCCAGGAGTCTCTATTTGTTGTGGTAATATACTATAAATTATATTTGTAACTATTTTGTTCATTCTACCATTTACTAAATATGGGTTCCATTCTCATTTCAGGGCTACAAACAAAGGGGAAACGTGGTTGTCCATCATTTGGGCCGAAATCATTGTATAGGCAGTCAAAGGATCTCAATAAAACTGTGTATGATGAGTATAGACAATTTTTATCACAAAATCATCGCTATCAAGTGCATGAGAAAAACAAGTTCAATGGAAAGGAAGTGGAAATGAGGAAGCCAAGAAGGATGAACCCTGCTAGGTGGAAAGCACTATATGACAAAAAAGAAGGGATAGGATTTCCACTAGGAATGAAAAGACTCTCTATTTTCTATAAATTACAATATTATGAGAACTTGCCAATAGCCCACCTATTTGATACTATGCACATCAGGAAAACTGTGGCAGAGTGCTTGTGGAAACATCTAAATGGAACCAATCTTGAAGCACAAATAAAGTTACGAAAAGACCTCCAAGTTGTCAATATCATGCCAAACATGTGGTTGCATGAAAACAACTCATTTGTTCATGCTCCATGGGTTTTTACGTCAAAGGAGAAAGAAAACATCATTGATACAATGAAAAGCATAAGATTTCCTTCTGGTTTTGATGTGACATTAGAAAACTTATTCACAAGAGATGGGTCAGAGTTCTCAAGGCTAAAAACACATGATTGGCACAATTGGATAAAGGTAACTTTGTAGAACGTTAGATTTGTTGGGAACATAATTAGAAATTTGTATATCTTAGTGATAATAGAAGTTCATGCATATTTTAACATTGTTTTTGTTAATGTTCATGTAGTATGTGTTGCCTACAGCAATACCGAGCACCTTTGACCATGATGTCACATTAACTATTTACAAATTATCCAAATAATTGAGGTATTTTTAATCCATCATTCATAATCTTCCATGACTCTTATCATTTGAAGTGCATTATTGGTAATGCCTTTATACATTTATACCTTTAGTTTTGAACAAATAATAAGTCTTTATTACAATACACACTAATATTTGTAGGTGGGTTTCATCTGAAGAGATACATCAAGATGAATTGAATTATTGGAAGAGGAATTTTCCACTTTTGATGTGTGATATTCAAATGTACTTCCCTCCAAGCTTCTTCAATTCTCAAGAGCACTACCTTGTACACCTAGTAGAAGAGATTGAGCGGTGTGGTCCTATCCATATCTGGACAATGTGGCTCGTGGAGAGATATATGAAGGTTCTAAAACAATTTGTGAGGCAAAAGGCTTGACCGGAAGAGTCCATGGTTGAGGGGTACATGGTTTTTTAGAAAATGGTTCATTTGAGTGAGTATTTACCTGAATTGCATCTTGAAGCTCCTCAATTATGGGATGTCAACCAACCTCAATCATTTGAAGGAGAAAAATTAGAGGGTCAAGGGACTTCAAAGAGGATAAAAGGTATACAAAAATGTTTGAAGTAATTACTTTTATCTTAAATTTTATAAGACATAGCTTTAAATCATTATTAATTCATTGAACAATTATATTTTTCATTGTAGATGCTAAGGAGTGGGAGTCATTACATTTATATGTTGCATACAATTCTAACTTTATGTTGGAATGGATGGAGAAGTACACTGAACAAAAGAAATTAGAGGATGAAAAGGCATGGACCAATGTATGTAATAGACATTGTCAAAACATTGCTCAAGGACTTCCTGCAAACCATAAAAGAAAATGGCTAGATAGATGCTCGTGGAATTGGCTAAAGACCAATATTGAACATGAGGCAACAAAGGGGAAGAATAGAGTGACACAACAACAACTAAATTTTGTTAAAGGATCTAAAAATGGGGAGGTGATACATATATATTAACATATTTGAGGTATTTAGTGATTTTCCTTTTTAACTTTTCTATTTGTGAATCTAATTAGTAATATTTATATGAACTTAGGTAACATATTACAAAGGAATGTGGAATTTCGGTCTTCATTTTCACATCAAAAGGGTTGATGACAAAAGACAAACTTATTATTGTGGAATTTCAGCATCATTTGAGGTAGAATGTCATTCACATGCAAATGATAGAAAACCAATCACAAGCACACTTCACTATTATGGAGTGTTGGAGGATATTATAGAGCTTGATTTTATATCTTTCAAGAAAGTTATTTTTCGTGTTCAATTGTACAAGCTTATCAAAGTGGGTGAAGACAAAACTATATTTCTGCACAAGAATGGATTCCATATGATCAATACATCTAGGTTTGAAGCCACTTCTGAACCTTATGTGTTTCCAAATCAATGTGACTAGATATTTCTCATTCCAAATTTAGAACAACCTGGTTGGTCATTCGTGATTGATTATGATCCAAGAGGACGAAGAGTAACATTTGTTCAAGATGTAGAGGACCATGATTTACTTGAAGATGAAGAAGTCCCCCTTGAAGACATAGATGGCCAAGATGGAGATGATGAAAACTTTATTGAAAATGATGCGTATGACCAAGATGAAGATCATGATGAGTTTACTGAAGTGTCTGAAGGATATGAGCAACAACATGGGCATCAAGTCCATGAAGATGATGAATTTATTGATTTTCATTTACCTTTAGTTGAAGGTAAGAAGACCATGAAAACTATGGTATTAATTTATTTGTGGATTTAGGGCCCATTAATGATGGTGCATTTATGTCATTAGATGAGGAAATTTCATGTGAGAATGAAATTGTTTGATCATAATGTTCACTTTAAGATGGTTGTGAGGATTCAGTACAATATAATTAACACTTTACATGTTAAGTATTTTGTTTTTAATTGTAAAAAAAATATAATGGAAATTAAGTAATTTGAATGTTTTGAGTGTTTGGTTAGTGGATGCTTGTAATGCCAATGAATATAGCTTGCAATTTTTTTCAATTGGTTAAGTTGTTTCATTTTATTTTTTAACTTCTTTAACAATTTACTTGAATGACACTTTTTCATTTGGAAGCTTTATGTAATCAACACCTATGCACTTTACGCAATTGACACTTAGGCAAGAGACACAATACCATAAAGCTAAATTTTTTTTGAAGTTGAGCATTGTTTATATATTTCTTATGTATTGAAACATAATGAAAATTACGTATGTTATTGTTCATGTGCTAGTGAATTTGACTTATGTTACTAATATAACGTGCATATTTACTAATTAATATTTTTTCATTTTATGTCATTATGTGTTTCTTTAAGAATGTGCCTATGGGTTCTCCGGATTCTACTATGGGGGATCCATTGATCTTAAGTGGTCTAATTGAAATGCTAAGGAGAGGGCAAGGGAAAAACATTACTATGATGGTGCATGAGGTAAGTTTGAAAATTGTCTTTTATAGGTTCAATGATCTTATGTTCCATATTATATTATGTTAATTTATGTTTGTGGAATGCAGGCCATCTCTAAAGTCGTTCCAACCCCTATCACGCCCTTTAGTACATCTAGTATTATGCAGGGCATTTCTAGAGTAAGTCCACCGAGAATGCATCTTGTTGGCATGCAAGATCCAATTATGCCATCTGATACACCCAATGCTAGGAAAAATGTAAGATTCAACCATATGTTTGTGTGGCTTTGATTATGTTATTTCCCCTATTATACCACTTTAATATTTATATTTGTGTCTTGTAGGATGTTTCAAGATGTGTCACACCCTCTACATCTAGACCAGAAACACCTGTCACAAGAGCAACATCAAGCACAATACCTCATAGCATGCCCTCTACATCAAACATGGATGCTCCTAGTATCCCTGTTGAAATGGATGCTCCAAGTATCCCACCAACACCTGAACAAGTTTCCTTGAGGAGTCTTATAGAATCACAATCAAGAATACTAAGGCGCCTACCAGAAACTCCTGAAAAATGTTGAAACTAGGAAATAAATACTTAAACAAATTGAGTTATGTGAGAGGACATTGTTCGGGAATGCAGGGCTTACTTTAGATGAACAGGTAAAATTATTTGGTAATATTATCTTATTATTCTTTTCTAGTTCATATTTTACTTTTATCACTATAATAGCATGTTGACTGGTAAAAACATCATTGATGATTACATGGTTACTTTGTGATGCTAAAATGTGATTACATTGTTGCTTGATGATCTCATCGTAAATATAGGAAATAAATGACAAAGTGACTGATGTACCTATAGGAGCATTTACCTCAACCCCTGAGACTACAACAATATCCTCAGTGACTATAAAAGGAACACAAGAAGTTACAATCTGGCTCACCTCAGAAGGAAATGTCTTGAAGGATGAAAGGGGGTTAAAATTCTTTCACTTTATTTTTCATTGTGCAAAACAATTATTTGGCAATACCATTAAAATGGATTGGAGGAAGCAAGGCAATGCTAAGAAAGATGAACTCTTTAAAGATGTCATAATAACATTTGGAAATCTTGGTTTTAATAAGGAAATTATTCTAGATATTGCAAAGAGATACATTCACTCTAAACGAGACAATTTAAGGTCAAAGCTGACAAAAGACTTGAGATATCCACGTCCAGCTTGGATCACAGACCAAATGACATGGGATGAACTTATTAAAGATGCCAAATTTAAGAGGAAGGTGCACAATAATCCAAACTATAGGCCATCTGCACGAGGAGGATTGAAAAGACACCTTCGAGATACAACCAAAGCAACCCAAGCTAGGGTGTCAAGTATTAGATCCCATAAATTAGGATCTGGTGGGTACAATAGCATTCATGGTGGCTTGGTAAGTGAATATTTTCATCTACTATATTCTATTTTTCATAAAAGAAGTCATGAAAAACTTGTGAGTTAATTGTATTTTATGAGTCATTATACCTTATAAATTTGGTTATATTTGTTTATGTAGGTTCACCAATTTCAAAAGGAAGCTTCAGAGGAGGACCTAAAATATGCTTTACTACATGGTTCTCAAGGCCTTCGACAACATATGCTAGATCGAGGGGAGAAATTAGTCATTGGTCATGAATATGAGGTAAGTTCTTTGCATGATGGGTTATAATAAAATTTCATATTTTTCCTTCATTTTCATTGCAAAGAAAATGAAACAGATATTAATCTAGATAGATAGTGTATAGGAAGCCCGTCAATCAAATTCTATGCTTTGAAGCAAGCAAATAAGGTCTGATATGTTATTTTAATGAGTATATTTGTGTTGTGTATAGGAATCCCAGTAATCAAACTCATTAGGTAGTGAGCATGAAGAAGAGCTAGAGGAACATGATGAATTGTTTGTTGCACACAATGGTTCGATTTCCATTCCTGAACCTCGACAGGAAACCATCGTTGAATTTCAGCAAGTGGGAGATAATAATAATGAGGGGGATGTTCAATGTGATGAACAATTAACACCCACAATTAGAATAATGCCTCATATTAGTATGGTGCCTCGTAGAAAGAGGACATAGAGGAAGAGGATGGATAGAAACAAATGAAGAAAAGACATATTTGCTTCTTATGTTTAAGTGTATTGTTGTCTAATCATGTGGGATTGATCGTGGGTAAGAAAACAATAGAATATATAGATTAGAATGCTTTTGTTTAGCACTTGAAGGACTTAATGGAAGAAGAGAAGAAATTTATATTGATATTAATTTTTTTGTTTTCTCAATATTTTCATTTTTAAATAGAATTTCCAAGCAAATGTTGTTATAATATATAGGTAGTCAGATTGGATCTTTCATCTTGGAATAGATCTTTAAAGGAAACTAGTGTTAAAATATCTGGCTACTTAGATTGGAACTTCTCATCTTTTTATAGATTCTCTAATAGAGTGATGATAAAATAGTTGTGTGCTCAAACTGTATCAGTGTAAGCTCTGTCAAACTATATCAGCCCTATTGGATCCAACTGGTAAGCAAGCTATAATAAACAACAGTGGACAAGGTAATCCCTCACCAGCCAGAAATGAGATTGAAGTCTTGAGACAAAATCTTGTTTCCAATATGTATATTTTCACGTTGAATGAGCTTAAAAAAATTAAAAAAACTTCAGATTGGATTTCAGACAGGGTAATCCCTCATCGACCGGACATGAGATTGAATGAGCTATTGCTATGAAGGTAAACAAAGACTGCTTGTTTATGAGTTTATGGCTAAAGGATGTCTTGAACATTATATGTTTTGAAGTAAGTTTTTCTTTCATGTTTCTTTAATCACAGACATCTTCCTTGTTTGTTTACTGGAGCAGTGTCAAGTGTGGACTATAGAGTATTCTTGGGGTTGAAACTTAAAACCCTTCCCAAACCTGGAAATTCTAACTTTATGTTGAAATCATCACTGTTGGTAGTCGTTTGAATTCTGTAATGGTTGCAAGCGATGCCTACCATCAAATTTCAAATATTACTTAAGAAACGGCTCCCCCATCATCCTGGGATTGGGTTCCTATATTTATCTGTGTGTGTGCTCATGTTCTGAGTACTACGGGCTAGCAGGATATCTTATTTTTAGCTATTGAAAATTCATTGCATCGGTTTCCTCCATTACCACCAACAATACTAATTCAGGCAGTTGTTGTTGTCATACACGGTTGATTTGGGAATGAAAAACTTGTTAGGTCCCTAATCCAAATGATTTTATTTTCCTTTTTACAGTTTTAACTTTGTTCTATATAATTTTTTATGAATGGACCAAGTTTGGAGATTTGGGTGTTATAGAGATGCATGTCTTTTTCACATTTAAAGGTATGCATGTAATCTGCAAGTTTCCATATTCCATTCGAATGATTTTTGTCATCTTTGTAAATTTTAAATTAATGAATGTTTTTCCTTCTTTTTGCATAGATTATGATAAATTAATGAATGTTTTCCCTTCTTTTTCCTCTACATTTGATTCTACAGTGCGTGTCCTAGGTTGCTAAGCATCACTTGTAGATGTTATGAGCTGCATGAGTTTTTTTTTTAAATGTTGATTTGAAATATTAAAGGTACCTTCCTCCTGTTTGTTACTACTAGGCATCTGAGTTTTATGAATAGTACAAAGCGTTTAGCAATCTTGGTTTCTCTTAAATCTCCATCACATTTCATTCGTGAATTCTATCTGCAATAATTATGGATTTTGGAATCTTAATAGTGTATTGTTGCCTATGCTACTTAGAGATCCATAGCTTGTTCGAAAGCATCTGTTTTAGGCTTTTACCCATGGCAACAAGGTGCTGAACTGTTTGATAAAATGCTTTGGTAGAGATGTATGAAAAATGTGGTAGCACAGACAAAGCAATGAACTATTTGGGAAAATGTCTCAAGTAAATGTGTTCTTGGTGATGGAACACCATGGCAAGTCGTAGAGTGCATTTGCACAATTTTCTTGGGAAGTGACGGTGATGTGATGATTTACAATTATGTTTGGTATGCTCTGTATTCTACTTGCCAGGCAGAATTTGGGGATTGACAATAGGTAAGTGATAAAAGAGCAGTGTTTTATTTTTCCTTTTCTGGAAATTGACAGATTTATTATTTTTTTGACATGGAGGCTTTCATTGTCAGGTAGTCCCCAGAATATGAATTTGGACTGGAGCCCTGTTCCTTTCAAATGGGTGGAGAGAAATTGATGTAAATGTTGACAAGAACAGTCTATGTGGTTCAACGAGCATGGGTAAGTGTATGGTTTCTGTATATAATAATATATTGAATTCAAAATTTCCTTCTCCATTCGGTTAAAGGAAAAAATCTATGCCACTCCCATTTCTGATGTGCGAATGTCCTTTGTTACAACCAAAGGTTCTAATTAGACCTAGCAATTGAATCTTGTAATTTTGTTACATATTTATATTTATCCTTAATTCTCAGTGAACTTTGAAAATGTCGCTCAACTCCATTATATAGGGGACGACAAGGCCACAAAGTCCGTAGAGTTGAATCATCAAACAAGAGCTCCTCCTAAAATCTGATTCCACCAATAGTAGTTAGTGAGTGGATGTTTTGATAAAATAAAAGCAAGGAAATTGCGTCACTAGAGACTTGAAAAGGAACAAGATAAAATAGGGGTCATGCTCGTGAATTATTGGACATATACTAGACTGACTAGAAACTCTTTTGAGCATAAAAAAATAATCCAAAATTATCTACTCCCCTAAAGATTCCACCAAAAAGTGAACCATGAGTGAGAAGAGATGATACACTCTTGAGCTATTCACTCCTGGTGTGTATTCAGTGTTTAGGGGAAGCTAACTTGCAAATGAAATTTTAGCTTAAAAAATTGGTAGATCAATTCAACATCTAATTGTAAATCTATTTTGTAGGAAAACAAAATGTGATCAATTTGACTACAAATGCATGTGAACCCAAACAAATCCTACCTATGCTGCCCACTATGCTTGCACCTGATGACGACAGTAGCATGCATTTGAGTAATTCCATGATTTTGGCTAATTATCGAACTAGGAGACCTGATATTTTGTGTAAATTCAGGTAGTATAAAGGTGGATGGAACATTACCAACAAACACTACTGCACTGTAAGTCCTTTGCACAACCTCATCCCAATGTGAATTTATTCGGTATGCACTATTATCTCAATTGTTGTTGGATAAGTCACTTTCTATCCAATTAAAAAAAATTGCAGCCTCCACGAGGAAAAGTCCTTTTCCCCTGCCACCCTAACAAGGATCTCTCTTGAAGCCCTGGACTCATGTATACATCCTTGATGAATACCATTAAGCAGGATATATCTCATCTTTTACTATTAATTAATTTCCTTGTCTTTTCTCCTATTACAGAGTTTTGAATTTTCATCCGTGTTGTGCATTTCCAAATTGTGTTATTGTATTCTCCTTTAAATTTATGTGCCAATGTAAATTGCTTCTTGCAAGACTAATGCAATAATATGATATATTTCAGGGTATCAGCTATGTCAAGCTTGCCAGTCTGCCTTCAATCATTGGCTTATGTGGGTGCTTTATGTTGGGAGCTGTGAGCTAGTCCTTTATGATTTTACCAGATATCTATTTTCATCATGGAATTATTTGATTGTTTTGGCAGATTCAAATTGTAAGTGTCAAACATCAATACAACTTCATTGTTTTATGTGAGTAATTTCTAAACATAATATTTGATGTATTAAATATGGTTTTCTTATCTCTGCAGATCAATCACTTGCAGAAAGGAAGTTAATGTGGATATGATAGCCGATAGAGGAAAATAAAATTGAAAAGTCAAGAGTCTTCTTTCACCAACTCCTTGCTGGAGCTTTTTTGTGGAGTCAAATAATGGAAGCAGTTTCTAGGCAACCAAAATAAATCAAATTTACGAAGTCAAAGTACGAGGTGGTCATTGATACTTCTTAATGTCATGTCCTACATTCTCTCCAACGAAAGATATACAAAGAAAACTAAAATCACTTTTGTAATTAGTTCTTTTGATTTTGAAATAGAATTGTAAACTTGACACAAAGTTTATTTCTAGTCACTTTGACATTGTAACTCAGATTTTTCAGTTTTAGACTAACACAAAACACTTTGTAACACATTTTCAAAGCAAGTGATACATATTTTCAGACTATGTATGGTTGCAATAACATCTTCTATCAATAAAATGAGCATTTTGGCCTTCAAATTTTTTGTTTCTATTATGCGTATGAGTTAATTGATGTCATTTTCTATGATTTTCCAACATTGAATGTTGAAAATCACACAAAAAATATTTAAAATGAATTATTTATTTTTTAATATATTTTTCATATTGTCTCTAGAGAGACAATATGTCTTTAATCCCAACTATTGTCTCTAAAGAGACAAAGTGAAATTATCTCTAAAGAGACAAAAATACTTATATTTTCTATTGTCTTTACAAAGACAAATTTTAAGACGATAATTTAAGACGCCCGCTTAAAGACAATAGTTGAGACAATACACAACTTTTTTTTTGTCTCAAATTAAGACAATTTACTGAAAAATTATCTCAAAAATTGTCTTAAAAGCCCCCTCTATGTAGTAGTGGACTAAACAAAGAACACTTCCACCCAGCCAACTTCCTTTGAATCCTCTCCATAATAGAATTCTAGAACTTCGAGGGAACCTCCTTAACCGTGAGTGGGAGCCCAAGATATACCAATGGGAGAGAATCACCAACACATCCTAGGATCGCAGTCACCTTGTTTTCCAAATTTGGCAAGCAATTAAAGAAGTAAATCTTGCTCTTGTTGTAGTTGATGCTTTGACCAGAGCAAGAGGCATAGCTATTAAGACAAGCCTTCCATTTCCTAACTTTCAAAACAAAGGCCTTCCCAAATAGAAAGGTGTCATCAACAAATTGTTGCACAACAATCAGATTAAGAGAGGTAGCCGCTCTAACACTAGAAATGAAGCCCTCTAACAGCAACTCGTGAAATTCTTGCTAAGCACATCGACAATCATAATAAAGAGATAGGGGGAGAGAGGGTCTCCCTATCTAAGCCCTCTACCAGCAGAGTAAATATTTATGTTATCAAAATATGCAACTAGAATAAATTTAACTATGAGTTGGGTTGATAATGAACAATAAATGTGATAATTAAATAGGAGGATATGTATACTTAGTTTTGGGAACAATGATGCAAAATTAATGTTAATGTTGCACAAAACCCAATTGCCAAGGTATACAAATTTTGATACTCATGATAGAATGAATGTTTGGGTCTTTATGTAATTACTAAAACCTTTGGGGATTGAACTCAAGTATCGAGAGAATAACATGATATGTGGCTAATGGGAATGCCCAAATAGAAAGTTGTAGTAGCGATATCTTTGCCTTCACCTTTTTTGTGTTTAATTGTATCAAGGTGGTGTTTATAAACATCTTTGAGAAGAATGTTGGATCACTAAGGCTGGTGATGTTGATAGAAGAAGATCCACCAGTGCATATGTGTTTACATTATTTGGTGGTGCAATTAGTTGGATGAGCAAGCGACAGGCTGTGGTTGCCTTGTCCACTACAGAGGCAGAGTATATGGCATCTACTCATGCCTGTAAGGAAGCCATTTGGCTTAAGAGATTGTATTCAGATCTAGAGTTCAAACAAGGTGCAGTGACAATTTATAGTGACAGTCAAAGTGCAATCTGCCTAGCGAAGAACCCGACTTTTCATGCCAGGACCAAACAAATTGATGTACAATATCATTTTGTGAGAGATATGGTTGAGGATGGCAAGGTGAAGCTGGAGAAGGTAGACACTTTGGTGAATGTTGCTGATGCATTAACTAAACCTGTGAGCACAGAGAAGTTCATATGGTGTTCAGAGTCTATGGGCCTTTCGACCCCTAGCAATTAAGTCCATGATATTTTTGGATCCCCTAACTCTTGCAAGGTGTTCGACAAGTGGGAGATTGTTGAGAAATATGTCTCAACCTTGCAAGCCTTTTCCAGGAAAATTACAGAATTTGTTTGTGGCAGTTTTCCACATGTTTATGCATTGGAAAAAGGTGTATGAGTTGTTAAAAGGTGCCTTGTCCTTAGTAGAATATAGGAGGGCCATTTTTAGAGCATAGTTAATTTGTTTTATGTCTTTTATGGGGGTCTAAACTAGAGGACAAAATTATGGACGGGATTACTATTTTAACCTGGTTGTTTTTCCATCTTGGAAATGTAAATGTCAAAAATGGGCAACATGTGGCATGGTGGTTAAGCCCATGGTTTTGTAAAACCACAAATGGTTTCCAGGTTGTAAATCACTATATAAGGAGGGCTTGGGGAGGAGTTTACATAATGGAGTTTTGTTTGCAAGGCTGGGTGCTAGAAGGATGCTAGTGGTGTCTCTCCAAGCTTGAGTTGAGGTGATGCTCTTGTAAGAACTTGCATTGCAAGTGTATTGTAATCTTCTTTGATTTGATAATACATTATGCAGGTTTTAGAGGGTGGGGTTTTTCTCCCGTAAGGGTTTTCCCCACGATAATCACAGTGTTATGTGTTTATGGTTATTTCATTTATACTCTTGAATGTGTTTCTTTGAATCGTTGTAATACTTTATATTGAAATTTGCATATTCGTTCTCTCAAGATTAGCGTAGGAAGTGATTCCGCACACCTTTTCTTCCTTACAAGTGGTATCAGAGCCTGGCCAGTTTTGGTTCTGTTTGTTGGGTACAGGGTTTTTTGAGCTAATGAAGGTTTGAGTGGGAGCTTGTGCAGAGTATTTCATTTTTGTATTGCAGGATCGTAAAGATGGCAAGCATGTCGGGGAGGATTGATGTAGAAAAGTTTTCTGGCACAAACTTTGAGATGTGGAAGCTGAAGATAGAAGATCTGTTGATTGATCAGGATCTATGGGATGTGGTGGATGAGAATAAGCTAAGGCCTACAGATCCGACTTTAGCTACACAATATGATGTGATGGACAGAAAAGCTAAAGGTCTCATAAGATTGTGTCTTGCAGACTCAATTCTGATTAATGTGCATGAAGAGTCTACCGCGAAGAAGCTTTGTAAGAAGCTAAGTGAGATCTATCAAGTGAAATCACTTGTTAACAAGATTTTCTTGAGGAAGAAATTGTATTCCTTGAGAATGGAAAAAGGTGGACGAATTCCTGAGCATCTGGAAAGTTTCAATATGTTGGTGACTCAGTTGACCTCAGTTGGGGTAGCGATGGATGAAGAAGAAAGGTGCCAAATCCTACTATGTTCATTGCCAGATTCATGCGACAACCTTGTCATGGCCATAGGGAGCAAGTCTATTGTCTTGAAGATGGAGGATGTTGTTGGTTCTCTACTTTCTGAGGAGATGAGAAGGAAGGTCTCTCTGAATGCTAAAGAGGCTTTGAGTGTTTGAGGAAGACCAAAGGAAAGAGGCAAGAACGAAAAGCAACATGGCCGTTCTAAGTCCAAGAATAAGGGGAGATCAAAATCCCCTGGTAAGTCCAAGGTGATATGTTGGAATTGTGGTAAATCTGGACACTTCCGAAAGGATTGCAAAGAGGAAAAGAAGAAGAAGAAAAAGAAGCAAGATTCTGATTTTGAGTCCGAGAAGGAAGATGGAGACGCTTTTATCGCAGCCTTGGCCACTCATGCAGGTGATAATGCATGGTTAATAGACTCAGGTGCATCTTTCCACATGACTCCTAATAGAAACTGGTTTAGTAAGTATGAAAATTTTGATGGATGGTAAGGTGTATTTGGGTGATAACTCTATTCTTGATATTGTTGGCCGTGGAAGTATTCGTGTAAAATTTTCTGATGGTAGAATTAGAAGATTTGATGGTGTCTTGCATATCCCAGGACTAGCAAGAAATTTGTTATCTGTTAGTAAACTAATAGATGCGGGTGTGCATGTACAGTTCTCTGAAGCAGGTGTGAAAATGGTAAGAGGTGCTATGGTAATAGCAAGAGGAAGCAGATTGGGTACACTGTACCAGCTTGATGCATGCACGGTTGAGTGCAATAGTACTTCTGATAAGATTGTGAAAAAGACTACTCTGTTGGAAAAGGAGAGGTTTTCTCTTTCAACAAATGGTCGTGGTTTTTGGGTACCCAAGGGTGCTCTGTCTACCGAATCAAAGCTGCCTGCAGAGAAGACCATGTTATGGCACCAAAGACTTGGCCACATAGGTGAGAAGGGTCTACGGACCTTGAAAAATAAGAATCTTGTTGATGGGTTAAATGATTGCAATCTTGAATTTGATTTTTGTGAGCATTGTATTTATGGAAAACAAAACCGCATTCAGTTTTACTCCAGTTCTCATAAGTCTTCATGTATATTGGATCTGATCCATTCAGATGTATTTGGTCCAGTTGATGTTCCATCTATTGGTAAATCAGTTTATTATGTCTCTTTCATTGATGATTTCAGTAGAAGAACATGGGTTTATTTTCTTAGGAGTAAAGCTGAAGTTTTCAGTCGTTTCAAAGAATTTAAAGCAATGGTAGAGTTGCAGACTGGAAAGAAAATAAAATGTTTGAGAACTGATAATGGCGGTGAATATTGCTCTAATGATTTTGATACATTTTGTAAAGATTGTGGTATTAAAAGACAGAAGACAACTCCGTATTCTCCACAACAGAATGGAGTTGCAGAAAGAATGAACAGGACCCTGATGGAGAAGGCTAGGAGTATGTTGAGTGGTGCTAGACTAGAACAAAAGTTCTGGGCTGAAGCTGTAGCCACTGCCTGCTACCTGATAAACAGGTCTCCTACATCAGCTCTTGTTGATAAAACGCCAATGGAAGCATGGTCGGGCCACAAGCCTTCACTTAGACATCTGAGAGTTTTTGGTTGTGAGGCATATGCTCATGTGCCAAAGGAGAAGCGGACAAAATTGGATAACAAAGCTGTTAAATGTATTTTCATCGGATACAGTTATGGTGTGAAAGGATACAAGCTTTGGGATCCTGTTGCACAAAAGGTATTTTATTCCAGAAGTGTTATTTTTAGAGAAACTAAGCCTTCTTTTGTTACAGCGCAGCCAAAACAAATAGAAGAAAAGGAAGATGTGATTCAACTACCTGCTACACCAGAGAAAGTTGAATCAAGGCCCTTAGAAAGACAAGAAGTCGAGGAGAGCTCTACGAGTTCTGAATCATCAGAGGAAGAAGAGGTACCTGAACCTGAACCTGATAATGAACCAGATCTTGCTCGAAGGTCTACTAGACAAAGGAAACCACCTGAAAGGTATGGGTATTCTCTTGATGATTGGAGGTGTATATTTGCTTTGAATGCTAACATTGATGAACCAAGATCTGTAGAAGAGGCTCTTGGTATGAATGATTCAGAGTCCTGGAAAATAGCCATGGATGAAGAGATGGCAGCTCTTAAGAGGAATGATACATGGGACCTTGTACCATTGCCTGAAGGACGGAAACCTGTTGGTTGTAAATGGGTGTTCAAAAAGAAGATGGGTTCAGATGGAAGCATTGAGAAGTACAAAGCGCGATTGGTTGCTAAGGGTTACTCCCAGGTTGAGGGGGTAGATTATGGTGAGATTTTTTCTCCTGTAGCCAAAATGACATCCATTCGATTTTTGCTTTCTATTGCAGCAGCTTATGATCTAGAGATCGAGCAAATGGATGTGAAAATAGCTTTCCTTCATGGAGACTTGGAGGAAGAAATTTATATGACACAGCCAGAGCACTATGTGGTAAAAGGTAAAAGTCATTTGGTCTGTAAGTTGAAGAAATCCTTGTATGGTTTGAAACAGAGTCCTAGGATGTGGTACCAGAAGTTTGATACATATGTGTTGAGTTTGGGATTTGTGCGATCTAAATCTGATCATTGTATATATTTCAAATCTGATGGTGATCATTTCTTGGTTATTGCCTTGTATGTCGATGACATGTTATTTATTGGCAAAGGAAAAGGTTTGATTGCAGAATTAAAATCTCAACTCTCAGCGAAGTTTGAAATGAAAGATCTTGGTGCAGCAACGTACATTCTGGGAATGGAGATTGTAAGAGATAGACAAAACAGAAAGCTTTGGCTAGGCCAGAGTAAGTATGTTGGTACTATTTTGAAAAGATTCAATATGCAGGATTCTAGACCATTGAGTGTTCCTGTTACAATGGGAACAAAGCTTTCTATTTCACAGTGTCCTACATCCCCATTAGAGATGGAAGAGATGAGTCGAGTACCATACCAGAGTGCTGTTGGAAGTTTGATGTATGCTATGGTTTGTACAAGACCAGACATTGCCCAAGCAGTGGGAGTACTTTCCCGTTACATGTCTAATCCAGGAAGAGCACATTGGGATGCAGTTAAAAGAGTTTTCAGATACTTGCGGGGTACCTCAGAGTACTCTATATGTTTTCATGGAATAGGAAACAAGCATTCCTTGGATATTCGAGGCTATGTGGATTCAGACTGGGCTGGTGATGTTGATAGAAGAAGATCCACTAGTGCATATGTGTTTACATTATTTGGTGGTGCAATTAGTTGGATGAGCAAGAGAAAGGCTATGGTTGCCTTGTCCACTACAGAGGCAGAATATATGGCATCTACTCATGCGTATAAGGAAGTCATTTGGCTTAAGAGATTGTATTCAGATCTAGAGTTCAAACAAGGTGTAGTGACAATTTATAGTGACAGTCAAAGTGCAATCTTCCTAGCGAAGAACCCGACTTTTCATGCCAGGACCAAACAAATTGATGTACAATATCATTTTGTGAGAGATATGGTTGAGGATGGCAAGGTGAAGTTGGAGAAGGTAGACACTTTGGTGAATGTTGCTGATGCATTAACTAAACCTGTGAGCACAGAGAAGTTCAGATGGTGTTCAGAGTCTATGGGCCTTTCGGCCCCTAGCAATTAAGTCCATGATATTTTTGGATTCCCTAACTCTTGCAAGGTGTTCGACAAGTGGGAGATTGTTGAGAAATATGTCTCAACCTTGCAAGCCTTTTCCAGGAAAATTACAGAATTTGTTTGTGGCAGTTTTCCACATGTTTATGCATTGGAAAAAGGTGTATGAGTTGTTAAAAGGTGCCTTGTCCTTAGTAGAATATAGGAGGGCCATTTTTAGAGCATAGTTAATTTGTTTTATGTCTTTTATGGGGATCTAAACTAGAGGACAAAATTATGGACGGGATTACTATTTTAACCTGGTTGTTTTTCCATCTTGGAAATGTAAATGTCAAAAATGGGCAACATGTGGCATGGTGGTTAAGCCCATGGTTTTGTAAAACCACAAATGGTTTCTAGGTTGTAAATCACTATATAAGGAGGGCTTGGGGAGGAGTTTACATAATGGAGTTTTGTTTGCAAGGCTGGGTGCTAGAAGGATGCTAGTGGTGTCTCTCCAAGCTTGAGTTGAGGTGATGCTCTTGTAAGAACTTGCATTGCAAGTGTATTGTAATCTTCTTTGATTTGATAATACATTATGCAGGTTTTAGAGGGTGGGGTTTTTCTCCCGTAAGGGTTTTCCCCACGATAATCACAGTGTTATGTGTTTATGGTTATTTCATTTATACTCTTGAATGTGTTTCTTTGAATCATTGTAATACTTTATATTGAAATTTGCATATTCGTTCTCTCAAGATTAGCGTAGGAAGCGATTCCGCACACCTTTGCTTCCTTACAATGATTCTGAAGATGATGAGTGGCCAGATAGGTTGAGCTTGTTGGTATTCTTACTTTTATTGCCCGGACCAACAAAGTACCTTAACCAGAATCAATCGCCGTACAAGCTAATGAATGAAACCAGCCATGAGCTTCCAATAGCCATTGTTGAGCTCAATTTAAATTTTTCTTGGTGAGCTTGCAACAGTTATAATTGGCATCTGCATATGTTTTGCGGATTTTATTTTTGACAGCCTGGTGACTTTTGGTCAAGGAACCTCTTTTATTGGTTTCACTATATAACCGTACTGTTAAATATTCATAATAGGTGGTACGTTTAGACAATTACAAATTCACTGTTAACGCAGCCGATGAAGTAAATCCTTCCTTCCCATCTTTAAAGGATAAGAGAGTCTCTTTTATTGTGATTATTTTCCATGTATCAGATTGAAACCGCTGCCTTTTATGTATGAACTATCTATGTTGTAAGAAATTGGGGCATTAGCATTTAATATTCTTTGAACCTATGTTTCAATTTTGTTGAATTATCCTAAGGGCTTGACTATTATTAATGAAGTTCATATTTGCCTTTGACTATTGTTAATGAAATTCATACTTCTCTTTGTACATAACGGTTTCAATGTTGTACATAATGGTCTCTCAAAGTGTTTTCAGCAACATTCAAATATTTAAAGTGGGAATATGATTATCTAATCAATAGAATTTTAGATAGAATTATGTTTAGGTAGATTTGCTCATGTGAGCAATTGAGTTCTTGTATTGAAAAAGCTTAGGTTATTTTAGTCTTTAGTTTCTAGTTATTAATTTACTTTTAGATTTCAATTTTCAGATTTTGTCATTAACATCACAATGGTTAACATTCACATTGATTAAGTTTTTAGATAAAGTATTAATGTCTATTGATGAACTATTTTTTGAAATTATATCTAGATGTTCTATTTACATCAATTAAACTCAAACTAATTTTAATTTAAGGTTTAATTAGTAAGATAAACCATATAAATTAATTAGACTATGTTTCTTTTTGTACTTTTTGGGGAGCTTGTATTTTCATATCTAAAATTTGTGATAATTTTTATATTTTTTTAATGAGTTTTAGATTTAATTGTATTGATTTTTTTTTAAAACTTATATTTGATTTCTTTGTGCACATTTATATTCTTGCTTAGGGTTTTTTCCATTTAGTATTTTGTATATTGTCAACCTCACTTTTGTGTACTTCACATGACTTGATCTTAGTCATGAATGTATCTCCTTCATTCTAAACAAATCCATTATCTTTGCCAATATTATTTACAATGATTATACTTATTTTATAAGATTATTGTGGCCCTCTATTCCGTTGGTGCATCTAGGATAACAATCTTTTTCACTATTCATGATGTTGCTTAACCTAACAATTATGATGTTTTTCATATCATTCATGATATTATTTTCTCTATAATTCTTGGTTTCTATCATGATGATTTTATTGAAACATTTTTAATTAATGAACATGTTTAATCCTCTATTTCATGATAATTCTAATGCACATATCCTAACAACATTAAATATTGATTCTTTTAGTGGAAATGAAGATTCCATTTTATATGTTTAACCATTTTTATCTTCAATGTATAAGCATATACATGATGATAGTACTTTAATGAATGAATTTAGAGAAATTTTGATTAATAGATCAAGGTAGTGGTCTGATTTATTTGATATTTATACTGTCCACCTTTACCCATGGACAAAATAAAATATGCACATTTTTAAAAAAAGTTTAGACCAAACATTTCTGTAATTACAATGTAACATGCATATGTAGGTGTAGAATATGTAATGACACCTAGAGCCAACAATAAATGAAAGAATGTGTCAATGCGTACTTAAAAAGATAAGGTAGAACAATAAGAGGATGCTAGGAGTGACATGCATTCCATAAAATACATCTTATGTGATGAAAGACTCCTAGCCAAACGTATAAGGTAGAAAAATAAGAGGATGCTAGGAGTGGCATGTGCATTCCATAAAATGCACCTTATGTGATGAAAGACTCCTAGCCAAATGTTTGGGAACCAACTAAAATATTACATTGAAGGAATACCACTTTAAAGATGTTCCATTTTAAGATGGATTAGATGAAAGAAAGGAGATAAAAAACCCTTTATGAGAAGTAATAAGATACCATTAAATAGGGAGATACCATTATATGTATATACATGTATAAAATTAAGGAATATTTCAAAAAAAATAATCCTTTCATTGTATTTTTCCATTGTCAATTACCATAGGATCATTTATAAAGTTTAATCTTTCTAATGAGAATATGGGTATATATATATTTTTAATCCTTTAATATGAAAGCATAAAAGTAAGGAAGATTTCAAAAAAAATTATTTCATTGCATTTTCTATTGTTAATGAACATAGGATCATTTATAAAACTTAATCTTTCTTATATATATATATATCTTCTTAATCCTTTAATATGAAAGCATAAAAGTATGAAAGATTTAAAAAAAAATCCTTTCATTACATTTTTCTATTTTCAATTAACACATGATCATTTATAAAATTTATTATTTCTAACAAGAATATGGGTAATGGGTAAAGAAATAGATAAGTATTTGTCATTTCATAGACACAAATATAGACTAGTTAGCCTTCTTAATAAGAGTATTGTAGACATGCGAAATAGACATCATGCATTTAATCCAGATTCACTAATTCCATGTCGTCCTTAATCATCCCTTTATCATCATTTTCCCTCTTTAATTAAATAAATCATTTTTTGTTTAATTAAATCCTAAGTCATTCTCCTTAAATTAAATAAATCAATTTTATTTAATTATCTTTAAATGTTCCTCATTTAATTAAATAAATCAAATTACTAATGCATCAATTTCCTCCCATTTGATTTAAATAAATCCAAGTTACATCTAATTCAAAGGTAAAAATTAGCTAATCTTCACTTAAATTAATCAAACCATGATTAATGATAATCCTAATCCTCTTTTCTCTAGATTTTGCAACTTGTGCACATAAATCAATTTAATTGATTTATTAATTCCTCATTTTCATTCAAACTTGGCATCTTTGAGGGAATATTCTCCCAATTTGAATTTTCCCTCCCACATGAGTTGTCCATCCAAGAAAGCATTTAAGAGCTCTTACATGTCTCTTACACAAGTCAAACTTGGCATTTAACTCATCTTTCATCCCCCCTAAACATGTCATTTCATCAAATTCAAAATTCAAACTTGCAAATTGAACAAAATGTACTCAACCTCCGTCCATTGGAATGATGACAAGTGGCACAATGCCATTGGATTATATTTTATCCCACATTCCTCCTATCTTGCATTCTTCTATCATTCTATTATATAAATAGAGACCCTCTCTATTGATTTAATCCTCCACAAATTGATCCACAATCTAAGTATTTGCACTATCATCATCTTGCATCTCTTGCATTTTCATCATCATCATATAAGCTTATCAAGGATTGGGAAAGGGCTCTCTTTTCACATCAAGGAGCACCAATCCCCCTATGGGATTGAGGTTTGGTTCATTTTAGATAATTTTGCATGCTTGTAAGCCTGCTTTGTATGTTTTTATTATCATGTTGTGTTATCTTAATGTGATCAAGAATTTCATAGGGAGCATTGTATTGGCCTTGTTAAAATTGACTAATGCTAACATTTGTCTTTGTTTGAGAAAGATTGCAGGTTAGTTCTCACATTCTGGCGCCTGCCATGGGGCAGAACTATAATCTTTGTTTCTATTCATCTCTGATTATTTTAAGCATTAGATAGGAAACATAAAGTCTTTCTTTGTTGTCCATAAAAAAAAAACTTAAAGATTTGTTTGCTCTGTTACCAATCATGTAGGCTTCAAATTTTGTTTGCTTTGTTGATACTCATATTTGGGGATTGTTGGATTTTCTTTCAGCTTATTCTATGGAATTCTCTTTCTTTATGTACACTCTGCTTTGTCTACACATGGTAAAATAAAAAAAATAAAAAAAATCATCCATTACGTGACTATTATTTGTTTTTAGGTCATATTGTATCCTGTATTTTGGTGAGTCATTAGTTTGGTTTTACTGCTAATCTTGATCTGTAGGTTCAAATAGTACAAGAATATTCAAAAAGTAACTTTCCCAGTATTTAGCTTGAAATATTTTGTTATTGACAAAAAAAAAACCACATAACGACTCTGCAGTTTACTCACTCTAAGGAAATTTTCTTTTCAAATTGAAGGTTTAATTAGCGAAATAATGTGACACAGTCTTGAGACAATGGTCTATAGTAAAAAACCCACTAGGGTATAGTTATTCTATGAACACGAGCTTCCTGGTAGTAGAGCCTAAGAATTATGATAAGGCAACCCCCACCCAAAGATATCACCTCAAACTACATCTTGTCTAGTTGAGGGTGGGAGGGTGCAAGTAGGCACAACACACTGGTTTCTTGGAGGAAGGTTCGTAATGAGACTCTGATCTTGGTCACAAGGGTAAGACGGATCCTTTGAACCTCTAATTCCAAAACCCAAGCCTTTTGTGAACCACTTTCTAATCTTTTTGATATTCTAGCATTTAAATGGTGACAGGTGATTAAAGTCTCTTCATCAGATTTGTGTTCCCGACCACTTTTATCCTCCTATATTCTACTAATACAAGCAAATACATATGTGACATCCTCTCTCAATCTATTGTATTTGTTCTACCAACTACTTGAGTTGTCCTTGGTGCTCTTTTAACTAGTTTTCAAGAGACTTATAATCCAATCCCTTATACCATATGTCATCCTTTAGTTTTTTTTTATTCTTCTGCTCGACACTCTTCAGCCTGTGTTGCAACTCTTGAATGGTATTTTAAAGGTTTTTGAACTTTTTTATTGATAAAATCAAGTTGGGTCCAATATTTTTGTTTTCCTCTTGCAAGATATCAAGCTCTCCAATATCATTGGTCTTCTTTGGAAACACTATTGCTTGTCAAACCTCCTCAACAGTAAGTTTTTGTCGAGCCTCATCTCGAAATGTGTGTTCATTAATTCTAAAACCTTATGTCATTTCATCATTGAAAACATCGATAGGTAGGTGAGGAAATGTATTCTTATTTACCATGAAACCCATAGGAATTTTTTAGCTTTAATTGCTCATATATTGGTTTAATTAGAACTTTTCTTTTGCTCTATTGTCTCCCTAGAGAAAATGACAGTGAAAAAAAATGATGTTAGACTATGCGCAAAAGAATTCATAGTAGCATATTTTATTTCAATCGGCATGCCTTGAATTCCCACATGGGCTCAGTGTTTAGATAACCGCGCAAGATTTGGGTGCAGGCTACAAGATCTTAAAGCAGGTCGTGCCACCTTTGCCAAATAGGTTGGGAGAATTCCACGCAGGATTCAGATACATTCAATCTTTTCCTTAGATGGGACGCATCAAGTAAATGATGTTTTTGTTGTGTTGCTTCTGTAAATTAAAACCCACATATCCTTGCAGAGTAATGGAGCTCTTTTATCTATACTGGGAAGTGGAGTCAATGGTTAAATGTGTAGGTTGCTCGTACATCTTATTTCCTTATTGATTGAATTTATGAATTCTCGACGCATACATCTTCCTCTGACATGCATTAGCTCAATATTTATTTTGCACATTGAATTGGCCTTTAATTTAGGTGTCATGTCAACTAGTTTTAGCGCCTTATTAGAGTGCCTTGTCAAATAGAGAAGGTTCCTTTTCTATGATCGGGTTTCTGTTAGAGCTTTATGTTGGTGTTTTAAAATTCACACTAAGGCTTTATAATTCTCTAAGGGATTGCCAACCTCTATATCCAAGAATTCACAAAGTTAGTGGCCAACTGACGAGATTCAGTCAAAGATTGAGATCTCCTACACTTTCGGCTCTGTGAGACCAAGGAGGGTGTTCCTATATGTGTTCATAAAAATGCTTCATGCCTCAAGAACACTTCTATACATAGATACATTCCTATCACTACAACTAGATAGCATCTACCTAGGTTTTGGCAAACCAAAGAATAATAACAACTATCTAAAGCTAGGAAAACAGATTTAGTATAAGATTTGTATCTCAAGAGAGAGAGAATCTGATTTTTAAATGTTTAGATCTTGAACCTTTACACTTAGAACTACCATATTGTACTTAAAAAGGATTACCCAGTGCCTCATCTAATCATGTGGGAGTCACATAAAACATAACCCTTATACTATTGAACTTATCATTATAATGCTTTACATTATGAGATTTTCCAGTATTTAAAACAATACTCCTTAGTAAATCCTAAGCACATTATCATAGACCTGTAACTCCTTTTCAAGCATTTGATTAACTCATTAAGTTAAAGCAGGAAAAATTAATTACACATCCAAATACACCATTGAAGCTGAATGAAGAAACCATTGATAAATCCATTCACAATTCATGATATGTACACATGAGAGCTATTGTCTTAATTATTTTTCTTTAAATTTGTTGATATCAGTCATTAAAAAAGCATAGCATGCTTATCTTATACAATACCCGACCTAGAATGATCTCCTAGTTAGAACCTTCCAGATACCACGATATGATTTTAACTATACACAACCTAAGCCTCAGGACTAAAAAATTAGACCTCAACAATGAGCAGTGAAATCTCCTTTATAGAATAGGAGAGCAACAAGGATCGAGCTCCATTGTTTTATTTAAAAATGAATTTCATTCCAACCAAATGAAATTTAGATTCATTTCAAAAACTCCTCATCATCAAAAATAACTATATTATGCACAAAGGAATAAAAAATGGTTACACCCCTGTAACCAGCTGAATAGGACAAAAAAACACTATGCCACCCACATGCACGTCCACATCAGACCTAAACCACCAAAACAACATCAAAATGAAAACAACACCACCCCAACAACCCTCATCATTTCCTTGCATCATGAGTAACCACGCGGCCCCGATACAGTCGAGTGCTCCTAGTTCTCGCTTCAGTATGAAGCGCAACCATTACCTTACCCTTTCTTGTACCAATACCAGACCCAAAAACATCACATGGTGCCACCGCAACAATTGGAGAAACTGCGAGGACCTCCTCATTGACTCCCACGAGTTCAGTTAGGGCCACGAGGTAACTATGATAGTCCGAATCGGTTTCGGAACTTTCACCACCATATCCTGAATAGAGCTCAATAGGTGATGTGCAACTTATAGAACTCTTATCCACCCTTTCAACAACTGTCCTAGAAGTACCAGGAATAATTTGTTCCTCCTTCCGTTGCAAATTCCCTGCACGCATCCTGGTGCTTCATCGTATCAGGGAAACAGGAACTACATACTTATCCATTGAATTCATGAGCTCAAACTTAGGAAGAAAATCAATCACCTGCAAACAAACAAACTCAAAATGCAATGATAATAATGAGAAAATTAGCGATCATTTATCGAGCAAGCCAGTGTAGGGAACATTAATTGCTCAAATTATAGTACGAGCAAGCAAGCGATTAGTGGTTGACGTTGCCACCACATAATAATTTTGAGCTCTTGGAAAACATCGTATAACCCATCATTGCACTTTGAGGTGGATATTGCTCGCATGAAAGGAAATCAGGACGAGATCCACTGAAAGACCTACACTATTAATGAAAATAACTTGCAGAGTGCAAATAATCATCACATGGGTGAATTGTAATTTTTTGAATTTAGACCATTGATGTGGAAAAACTTGGCATGTCAAACGACTCAGATCAAGTCAAAGATCATTGAAGAATCCACATCACCACTTGGGAAACCCAGCAACCAATCACACCCCTCGCAGTCAGAAACCCGTGACCGAGCAGTAGGTCCCATCCAGCCACCTTGTACCGCAAAGCCAAGCAATGTGTCACCAGATCACACACCTCATGGAATTTTTGAGAACATTAATCCGATTGTGTGAGGCCTGCGAGGAACGATCATCATTAATCTCTGTCATTAAACATCCACCATTGAAATGAAATCCACTTGTCACTACTGGTGCATTGGGATAGGCCCCACTCCACTGTACTCGACAGATGGAGGCATCGCGCATACCTCGCACCACTTTAGTGATGTTAGCATGAAACCTTGTGAGGTCTGCGAGGAATGGTCCAGATCTCTACCCCGTGATTCGATGACCTGCCAAATTGCATAGTGAAAAGTTATTTATGACATCAGGGCTGACTAGGAGAATGGGAAAAGAAAACCCTCGGAGACACAAATTTTTTTAGGCCCAAGTCTAAACATAGGGAAATACCACCCATTTTAGGAAAAATAATAATAACCCCTGAATGGAAAGAAAAGACCGATTGGTCGAGTGAAGGGGATGGTAACAGTATGAAAGACAAGGCTCAGTCGGATGACATAAGAGATCGGTAACCCCCTATAATAGGTCAATACAAAAATATAACGTAAGGGTTTAATTAGTAAAATCAATTTTAATATGGGTAACAAAACCCTAAATCCTGAACATTAGACCCCCCATTTACCAAAGATGAGCAAACATGCCCAAAACCAAACAAAATTTTGACAAATTTTTAAAAGTCCCATCACTTTACAACCTAGTTACCAACTTATATTTAAGCAGCCCATCCCATTGTCATTAACTACCAACTATAGTAGGTGGTACTTTTTCAGATATACATTACTTTAAAATCGGTGGGAGAAATGAACAGATTTAAAGTTGCAACCTAATCAGTACAAGGCTATTATTACTGATGCCAAATGCTTGCTGAAATAGGAACCATGTTCAGTACTCTAGATTTGATATATGTAGAAGTAGTGTATTTGGATTTCCAATATGATTCCCAATATGACTTTAGATTTGCATAAATCTATGTAAACATATTATTATAAAGCTTTTTGTGCAAGCATTAAAGTGGTGTTGAGGGCCATACAATTGTATAGTGTGCAAGCCCCAAGTCTATAATTCATTCTCAGCTAGTGTTGCAATGATTCTTTGAGGAATTATTCTTGTGATCACAACCTCTTCAATATTTTTCTTCGGTTTCTTTGACATATTTTTTATTTATCGAGGATTTTATGAAAACTAGAGATCGACATTGATTGCAGTGACTTTGGTTTTGATTTCTGGGAGGAGTACTTTCTATGGCTTTGTAACTTGAGGATACGTGAGATCTAAGTAAGCTTTATTGTGGACTGACTTTAAACTTTTCCTATTCAATTCTTGAAGGGATCAAACATAATATCTATATCATCATTTGCACAAATAATCCCCAAAGAATAGTTTTATGTTTATTAAATGATTATTGATTTTTCATGGATGTATTCATTATGTTTGATTCCTTGAAATATTATAAATCCTATTTCTAATACCTTTATATTGTTTATAGGTTGGCGTCAGAATTGAGCATTCAAATTAAGCAAAAGCAAGTAGATTGGAGTTAAAAAATAAATCAAACATTCAAATGAAGACTTGAAAAAGAATTTTTTAATGCTTATTGTAATGATCTAGAGCTTCCATTTTCTACTCTCATTTTTTTGAGGTTTAAAATTATCCATTGATTTGACCTTTTCAAGTTGGTTAAAATTGAACCTTAGACACTTACTAAAATTTGGATTTTGGACTAAAATTGAGCAAACAACTTCACATTTGACCTTGGTGCTTAACATGAACTCGTCATTGCTTTGAGGCTTAAAATAAACTTGTGCTTTCATTGTTTTGTAATCTTTTTCACAATTAGCGTCACTCGAATGCATATGCACTTCTCTCATGCTTCATGACTGTCTTGAGAACCAAAAGCATCCTAGTGACTTTGATTGCCTAAAACATTACCTACACACTTCAATTTGGGCATTTTAAAATTGAACAAATCTTGTGAGTGTGACTGGAGTACATTGTGAGTGTTCTCTCTTTGTTTCTCAACAAAGATCGATTGAACTATAGATTTACTTACTCACTTTTGTTTATACATAGAGGGCCTGCCTGGTGGGAAAAAGTAATCACCCCAAGGAATGACCCAATTGGTAACACACTAAAGCCAATCGACTTCCAGCCGGTATATAAGTGTGGGTACTCGAGGAAAGTTTGAGTATCACGAGGATCATTTTGACAAGAAGGGTAGCAATGGTATTTTTCTGCATGGATGGTCCCCCACGAACATAATGCCCACATTAAAACCCCTTGTTTAGAAAAACCAAAATCCTTAACTGTTTGTTGGTGCAAGAACGGTCATTCTGAAGTCACCCCACATTCTTACGGCTTTTAGTAGATATGAGAAGTATGCCATGGGAGTTTTATGGGTACTGATGCTTGGCTAACCCTAGAAGTGAGTGCACTGTAAGGGGGAGCCTATGTGGTCAAGCATATAATCATTTGCTGAGAGTAAGCGTAGTTGGATTTATCCAAGTGGGAACCCAATAAATGTTGCCTTTAGTATCCATAGGGTTGTGCATGTTCTTGAAATCAAAAAACTTTCCTTGATCTAAAAAATTGGAAAAAAAAACATTCAACATGAACATCAAATTTCAAACCCTTTAGAGGAGCAAATACCTTTAATAAAATTTGAGTGTTATTGCTTTCCCTAGGGATTCTATCCTTAGAGGTTTCTAAATATTTGAATCTATATCTCCATTTGCTCACTAATGTCAACAATAAGAAAATTTTGCCTTGATTTCCTTTATTTCCACTTTTGTGGGATGATAAGGAATTAGTATATTAAACATCTAGTTTGAAAAGATAATCAAGAGAGTTTTTTTGGTAAAAAGTAACTCATTAAGCAAAGTTAACTCCAATTGAACCCCACACATGTGCTTGTTATCTTTTGGTCATATGGTTTTCCATGCAAACATTGGTCTTTTGGTTTGAACTAATCTTAGAGAAAAGTGTGTTCTTCACTACCTTGGTCCTATAAACAAAGTCCTCTTAGCTTCATCTAGGATCAAATCAAACACTTCATCCATTCAAATTTTTTATCAGATCTCCATCCCACAAACAACTTTAGAGCTTTGGAAACATCATTATCTAGACTTGGGTACATCGTTAAACCAAATCAAAATCATTTGTTTAGTTAGGTGTGTGTGGATGAATAATTCCTCACACACTTAGTTAAATTTTCACCCTTTTGAATGAGTTCATCCTAATATAACATCCAACATATTAGGGTTTACAAGTTCATCATCTAAATCAAAGAAAATCAAAATCAAACCCTAAGTCTAGCATTGATCCAAAGTTCCCAAAAGTTTGAACACCCATATCACTCACCCTTTCATCTTTCATCTCATCATTGATCCTAAACACCTTAGGGGCCACTTTTGCAACAAGTTCAAAACACAAGAAAAACATGGAATATAAACTTGATTCATACATCATGAGTAATCGAAGTCAACCAAACTATCCAAGTCTCGCAATTCCAATTGATTATCAAAACTCACATTTATGCAATCCATACATGGAATCATTATCTCCTCCAAACCTCAACAGTACACATATGAGTTTTCCCAGTTTGAAGTTTGGAGCACCTTTTCCTATTGTAGATTTAAATCAAATTCAAAACATATGAATCTATCAACTGAACAATCAAGGCATGAGTCATCCAAATAAAATTATACCACCAAATTCGTACATGACAAGTGTGACTGTACCAAATCCACTATTACCAAACATGAACATATCAAATACACACTTGGTGAACTTTGGGATAGATATGTTTGCAAATCCCACCAATGTAGTTCAAAATCTAGGCAATATGTTGACAACTCCATGTATTGATCCAAGTCAAGGTGAACCCATGCAAAATCAAAGTTACCTAAATCCAAGCAATGTGTTTCCTAATCACAACAATGTTCAATATTGACCAATAGTGCCAAATATAAACATCACACCAAATCAAAACATTGTCCAAAATCAATTTATCCATGATCCCATGCAAACACCAAAAGGATGCATCCAAATCTGATTGCTCAACAACCAAGTCAACCATATCAAGAATGTTAATATCAGATCTTGTGAAACAAAATTTCTATACTCAAAAATCTCACTGATCATATCACGAAGAGACATCTCCACCCCAAAATCAATACACTCTTCCATTGGTTGAACTATGTCATCAAAGCATTGAGTTGTCTCCACAACCACATCAAGAACAATATCTCCAATGTCAAGAATTTGGATATCAAGATCAAAAACATTAGCAACAAACTCAATCACCACATCTCCAAAATCAATCGCCACAAGGTCAATTTAAATTACAAATCTCACAAGGTAACAAATGAAAATATACACCACTTGAGGAACCAATCGAATCAGTCATGCAATGGTTGATACAAGAAAATCTCATTAAAATCCCCATTTACGTGAATTATCAATAGCCCATGGTGAAACCACCAGGGTATGATGAGAAACACCTTTGTGATTTTCAGAAAATAAAGGGATGCACAACATAAAATTGTATTCGACTTAAAAATCTCGTCCAAGTCCTTATTGATAAAAAAATAATAACTATTGGGGACAGTGATCAGGATTCAACCATTAGCGATAACAGTGACAATCTCTTCTCCACAATTGTTGAAAACGGTGATAAAAATCTACCCATCAATAAACACCTTGAAGACATTTCCACCTCATCCAATGATCAAATAAACATACACCAAGAGCCACTTTTCAATCATGATCAAAGCCCAACAACGATACCCAACAATGATCCAATTCAAGAAACATTAACATCATTTGATCTTATGGTTGAAAACATTGACAATCTCTCCACCATAAATGTTGAGGACAATGATCAAAATCAATCCATCAATGATCAAATTAACATTCATCAAGAGCCACTTTTTAGTGATCTATTTCAATATGTGTTAACATTATTTGATCCTATTGACATAATCCACTATCCATTGACCAATGATCATGTTGAAAATATCTCTACATCACCTAATGAGTTAGAGGACATATCTCAAGAATGTATTCCAAATCATGATCAACATCTTCCACCAAGGTCTAGCAATGGTCCTTCCCAAGAAATATTGACATCCTTTGACCTCATGGTTACAGACATTGAAGGGATCCTCAAATCAAAATTTGATCCAAATCCACTCAAAGATCAAGAGGATATTGAGCCACTTCCCATGCCTAATGACGATGTCCAAAAACCCTTTGTAAGCAATCCATCCTTTGAAATCGACCCATGTCAAAAACTTGATCCAAAGCATGTCGAAAGCAATTCTGAAATCACCCAAGACTAAGAATTCGTATCTCCAAGATACTCCAATGATGTAATGGACACTCTCATATCTATACAATATGTCACAAAATATTTTGGAACCTTAATTATTTCTAACACTTCTAGTGTTTTCACCTAAAAGGAGAAATATGGGCCAAAATGCATGGGTTACATTCAAAGATAAGGGTTTTTAAAGATGTGGTGTGTGGAGAACATATCTAAATGCAATGATATAAATGTAAAGAATTGAGAATAGAAACTAAATACTGATGTAAACCCTAGAAAATAGACTATGTTTGAAAACTCAATGTTGTATGTAAGCATAAACTTGAATGACCTAAAAATGTAAACTTTGACAAAACAAAAAATTGTAAATGAAAGAGGTGTACTTGGAAATGTATTGAAGACCTGGGGGAATTCTGAAAGTTTGGAAATACTGATTTTTATGTTTGACGTGACACTTGTGCCAAGTTGGGCGACCTAGTCCTTTTTCGAGGTGATTTCAGGAAACTGACCCGAGGCTTGTTTCAGCCAAATAGGTATCCGAATCTGCAAAAATCTCTGGAAAATAGGCACACTAGTAGTAGGTCACCACAACTTCTGGGAATGTTCCTTTTTCCTTTTCAAAATATTTGAAGGGGGAATCTGTAGATGTCAACCTGCACTTCTTCTCCTGGTAATTTCCTAGACTTGAAACTATAGATCTCGGCCTATAGGTGTCTTTTTGTGAATGCTTTGCCCTAGTTGACAAGGAGATTCCCTAACAAGTCTTCAATCCATCCTTGAATGATATCCAAACCTACAAAATACATAGATCTACAAATACACACAAAGAAGGAAGAATAAAATATTGGATGTTAGGATATAGGGGTTTTCGTTGGTAAAACCCCTTTGTTAATAATCAAATAAAATGATGAAATAAGACAAGAAAGCATGAAATATGGAATAGTAGATTTAGTAACTTGCCATGGAGATAGATATTGATTTGTTGCAACCATTCAACCCTTGAATGTTTCAGCAAAGGATATCTTGATGCCCTAGGATGCAAACTCTAGCTTTCTTGAGAAGAGAGGTGAATGAAGAGTGAAGAGTTGTGAATAATGAGTGTGTTTGATGAGAAATCAGGGTTTGTAGGCTTATTTATAGGCAATGCACCTAAAAACATTCGTTATTTGATTCTCAAGGTCGACATGAAGGAGAAATAGACCAAAACTCTATCTTTTCCCGCTCACAACCTTGAAAATGACTCCAATGGGACTAGGTTGCCACCTTGGGTGACCTAATCCACCTAGACAGGACTAATTCACCTAGATGGGTGACCTAGTCTTACAAGGGCCCTTTTGCCAGCTGGATTGTCCAAGAGTGAAGAAATTAGGTTTATATGATGATTTTATCGAATATTTGATCAAATTAAGCCTTGGGATGCATAATAAGGGGTGATAGGGGCCTATAAATGATGATAAAAATTTGTTATTTTTGTCCAAAATCCATAGGCAAGGGTCCAAATGAGTGAAAAGTGTCAAATACTACACTTTTTGGTGACACATTTAGCCCCCACTTTAGTGAGAGTATGAACTTGCTTCAAACTCACACTAAAGTAGCCCAATGGAGATGGTGAAGATTGAAAAAGATGAAGAAGAAAGAAGAAGGCAGTCAACCCCCCAGAGTTCAAGATTCTAAGTTAACGAGACATAAATGCAAGAAGACATTCAAGGGTGAATGATTTGAAACAAAATGAGATGCATGATCATGTGATGACGAGGACTGAAATGAAGAAAAGAAGGAAAGCTGAAAAGTTGCATCAAGCTTCGACCATTTGTCCAGCTAGTTGTGGATCAGATCTAGGTTTTTTGTCCAAAAAGAGTGGATGGTTTAGTGAGAAAGTCATGTCAGTGTGTCAGCTTCCCACCGTATAATGAGAAAGTCATGCCAATGTGTCAACTTCCCATTATACTAACCATACCAAATTTAACTCGCTTGATAAATTTGATAAGGCACCACAATGCTTTTGTTAATGATTTTGAATTTGAATGTGAAGAAATTTTGTTGAAGGGGATTTTTCTTTGTTCATGCGAGGTCTTCTTCTTAGGGAGAATTATGCCTAATGCCTCTAGGAGAGGAAAATTAAGGGTGTCAAGTTGTTATCCATGGGATGCCTCATTTGCATCAGGCCACTTCAGTTGATCGTACACTCTTGGAAGGCATCAAACCCAATGACACCACCAAGAAGAGGACACATCATAAGAAAAGAAAAATCACACCATGGAGTTTTAGAAAAGATGACGTCTATGAATGCCCCTACTTTAAAGCAGTTTCTAACACCGTTGATGTGAGAAATTGCTTTAAAGTAGCCAAGGATAGAGGAAGGAAGACATGAGAGCTAACTTGGAAAGCCCTATGCCAAGTCATATGTTTTTGAAGTAAGCTACATCATGAAGAGGGGTAGCATGTCACGTGCGAGTCAATATTAAGACATGTCATCCACATCCCAAGCTTGCTCTTATAGGTTTATGAGAGGTTAATGACAAGTCCAAAGAGATGACGACACGTGACATATGAGGACAATGATACTTAACCCATTGCCCCCACTTAGTGCAGGACAAAGGTGAGCATGGAATGGATGACGGTATGTTGCTCCTCGCAAGGGATGTAAAACATGAAATAGTGAGTGTGTGATGACCATACAATTATTACAAGGCAAGGAGGAGAAACTAATGTTATTTATGTGGATGAGTAAACAAATTTTCCACAAAGTTAGCCTTGATGGTATATACTTTGTCATAGATGTGAGTAATGTCATTGTAACTTCGGTGATGTGAAATTTTTTTCTGAGGTAGGTGAAGGATTAGAGGGTGCATAGGAGGTCCAAAAGTAAATGGGGATCTAATGGACACTTGCATATGCATAACCTTAGCGGGCTTAGGTTGATGTGTATCTAAGAAAGGGAAATTGAGGATCATCTCTTTACCATTACCCAAGGAAGAGATGTGACTATTGTGGGAAAGGAGTGAAACCATGTTGTTATTTTATTTGACCATGATGCCTTCCATAGTAGGAGAGTGTTTAGGAGAACTAAAAAAAAGATGTTCAAGACATTCCTTGTTTGGTTCTACACTATTGACTTCATCGCAAGGGAATGATCGATGGTTGAAGTTTCTTGTTCCATCATAATATCTTCATCACTAATATTAGAGATATTAGGAGAGGGCGAAAGTTGATTGTTGTGATTGTTGATGGTTGCATTCATTTCCTCTAAGGTTTCATTCTCTTGTTCCATAGTATCTATCCTAGGAGGAGAGCTTGTTGGAAAGTGACCAACAATAAGTTTGTCACATGGCATGATTAGAGTTGGTAAAGTAGCTACATCGCTCATAGGATAGGCATTAAGAGAAGGATAACTTATAATTAGATGGTTACCAATGATTGGACTTGTTTTTTCAAATATACCCTTCCAAATGTGAGGAATATTAGGAAGGAGAGAAATAATGCTATAACTCTCAATTGTTGGAGTGCTTGATACCAACATAGCCTTAATTATTAAAGCATTATCACAAATAGGGGAGGTGTTGGAAGAGGATGGAAGACTGGCTAAGGTAGTAACCATGATTTTAGCTTTGTGTGTTGTAAGGTATTTTTAAGGGGGAGGAAGAGGAAGACAAGAAAGACCATGATCTTCAATGATTGTGTCTTCTTTCCACAAGATACCTTCATCACCAATGGGAGAGATATTAGGAGAAGACCAATTATGATTATCATGATTATCAATGTTTGTATCCTCTTATGGAAAATATTTAGTGGATGAGTAAGGAGAGATGAATTCATCAAGGGCTTTATCTAACATGTCCAATTCATCACTACTAAAGGGCTGAAGAAGGTTGTGAGTGGGTGCTTGTGATGTTTGTAAAGTGTTGTTTTCGTTTTGTAATGAATTTGATCTAAATGAACTAGGAACTAATGTAGAAAAATAAAATTGTAAAATTCTAATTGCCATGAATGTAAACAATGCTTATTTGTAATATTTTGAATGTAATCTAAGCTATTCAAACATACAATGCAATGTTAAGAAATAGGATGAAATGTAACTTTCTGATTGTAAAAAATGTAAGTTACTAATTGTATTGAAAAGAAAATATTTTGAATGCAAAATGAAATTTAAGTAATGCATGAAAGGAGCTAATCTAGGCTAGATTGAGTAAAATTCATGTAATAGAAAGGAAACCCACTGATACAAATAGTTAAAGGAAACAAACAAAAGCCTAAAAAACAAGGTTTTTAGCCTTGTAAATGTCAGTTTTAGAGGCCTAAAAGGACTAGGTCACTCAAGGTGGCGACCTAGTCCTCTTGGTGATATTTTTGAGAATTTTTTGATTATTCTATTTGATTTTGATGGTTTCAAGGTTTTATGATATAGACCTAAAATGAAAATGCAAAGTTTTAGACAATTTGTAATGATTTAAATGCAAAAATGCAACCTACATGCACTTTTCACTAGTGCAAATTTTAAAACTCGAGAATGCAAAGTAAACAATGCAAAATGCAATGCAATGCAAACCTAGAATGGGGATGGACTCTAATTCAGAAAAGAGGGTGTGAACATCGAGTTCACCAAAATGAACCACCAAAAAAATATACAAGAAGGGAAAGAGGATTCCCCAAATAGCCCCCCTAGGGTGTCTCACCTAAGATCTCTTGATTAGGAAATGACTCTCTTTCACCTTAGAATGATATGATATTTTTGGGTGAGTTCATTCAAAGATAGGGGCTGTGTTGTGTGTGATTATATCTAAATAAAATAGTCTAGGTGCTGGAAATGTATAAAAGAAACTAAATGCTAATGTAAAACCTAGAAAATACACTATGTTTGAAACCATAATGTTGTTTGTAAGCATAAACTAGAATGACCTAAAAATGTAAACTTTGAATAAACTGAAAGTTGTAAATAAAAGAGGTGTACCTGGAAATGTATTGCAAACCTAGGGGAACTCTGAAGTTATGGAAATATTGATTTTTATGTTTGATGGGACACTTGTGCCAAGTTGGGTGACCTAGTCCTTTTTTGGAGTGATTTTAGGAAAATGACTTGAGGCTTGTTTTAGCCAAATAGGTATTTGGATCCATAGAGATCTTTGGAAAATAGGCACACTGGGACTAGGTCGCCACAACTTGTGGGAATGTCCCTTTTTCCTTTTTCAGAAGATTTGAAGGGGGAATCTATAGACCTCAACTTGCACTTCTTCTCTTGGTAATTTCTCTGACCTGAAACTGCAAAACTCGGCCTGTAGGTGTCTTTTAATGAATGCTTTGCCCTAGTTGACTAGGAGATTCCCTAACAAGTCTTCAATCCATCCTTGAATGATCTCCAAACCTGCAAAATACCTAGATCTACAAATACACAAAGAAGGAAGAAGAAAATGTTGGATGTTAGGATATAGGGGTTTTCCTTGGTCAAACCCCTTTGTAGATAATCAAATCAAATTATGAAATAAGACAAGAAAGCATGAAATATAGAATAGTAGATTTAGTACCTTTCCATGGAGATAGATCTTGAGTTGTTGCAACCATTCAACCCTTGAATGCTTTAGCAAAGGATATCTTGATGCCCTAGGATGCAAACCCTAGCTTGCTTTAGAAGAGAGGTGGATGAAGAGTGAAAAGTTGTGAATAATGAGTGTGTCTCATGATAAATTAGGGGTTTTAAGCTTATTTATAGGCAATACATCTAAAAACATTTATTATTTGATCCTCAAGGTCGACATGAAGGAGAAATAGAACAAAACCCTTACTTTTCCTGCTCACAACCCTAAAAAATCACTCTAATGGGACTAGGTCGCCACCTTGGGTGACCTAGTCCACTTGGACAAAACTAATTCACCCAGATGAGCGATCTACTCATACAAAGGCCCTTTTGCCAACTGGATTGTTTGAGAGCGAAGAAATTAGGTTTATATGATGATTTTATCAGATATTTGATCAAATTAAGCCTTGGGATGCATAATAAGGGGTGATAGGGGCCTATAAATGATGATAAAAATTTGTTATTTTGGTCGAAAATTCATAGGCAATTGTCCAAATGAGTGAAAAATGTCAAAGGATACACTTTTTGGTGACACACTCTCTTACATGTAATTTATTCTTTACCTAATTCAACCTTTTAAGAATTAATACATAAAAATATTAAGTTTAACCTTTCAACAAAAATATACAAGACATGGAAGGAATATATACACATTAATGTACCATTTAATTGCATGATCTAATCCATTTCATGGAAGAAGACCATTCATCAATATAACTTTCCAATAAAACTATAGGTCTAGAAGAAAAATTAGGGAGGATTGTGAATTATCATGCATGCTTCATTTTATATTAGCTACCAAATTATCTCATCATATATTTTGATTACTTAATCATTGAAGGGTACATATGATTTACCATGCATGATTCATTTCACATTAACTACTCTTTTATCTCATCACATAGGTAGAATGTATTGACACATTTATACTTGAATTAAAGAAGATAATTTTTAAAGATGACACAAAATGCCTAATTAGGGCCATGTAGTTCCCTTAAGAATTTTTATTAATTCTAGCAACAATGTCAATGACACAAGTTCTTTATTCATGTCAAGATTCAATAATTGACTGACATAAATAATGCCAAAGTAGTGATCATCATAAATATTGAGAATAAACTATCACCTTGTATTTAATAGATGAAAATATCACCCTCATTGCACCTTGAGCTATTAATATTATTTATTTTCAAAGGAACTCCAATCTTAAGTGAGGTAATAATTATTTATTATAATAATTCAATAAATAGTAGCCAATTATACATTATTGATTTCAATTGGGTAGCATTTATTTGTCTATAATTTACAAAGTCACTACTCTTATTTCATTAGATTATACTGCATATTACCAATTATACCTCATATTACTATGTTATTGTTTTAGAGTTTCATGTAACTATATATAAAGTACTTGTAGAAACAGAAAAAGTATCCCTTTTCCTTACTTAATTTGTGAATAATTGTCATTGAATTAACCTAATTCTGCCTAAGTCTAATGTTGTAATTTGTTGTACACATTCACATGGATGTTGTAAAGTTTCCAAGACAAGGCAAGGTCTTGGAAACTTGTGCTAGGAACTGTTCACCCTAGGTGGCGAATGGGTCCTCCCTTAATGAGGACCCCCCTTTTGAATTTGATTTTGGTGGGATTTTAGTAATATTCATTTCCAGATCTAGTGTCGGCTTAAATTTTTTGAATTTCGGGGTTAATCTCTAGATTTAGTATAAATATGGGGTTAATTCACATAGTTTCACCTGAAGCATCCTAGCAAGTTTACAACAGGGCTAAGAATTCAAGTTTTAAAGAATTAGAGCATTACAAGAGCATTTCAAAGGCATTTCAAGGAAGATTATCAAGAGTTTAATGTAGCAATTCAAGATCATTTCATCATGTCTAAGGCATAGTGCATTCATGCATTTTGTTGAGCTAAGATAGTGGATGTAGCATTGAAGATCTAATTGCAAGCATTATTTCATATATTATTCAAGGATCAAGATCTATATTTTTTATGGCCACTTCATGTTAGTTTGTAGATTTATACTCTAAGACAACATCCAAGGTATCAACATTGCATATTTCATATTTCATGCTTTAATTCCACTATTTTATTTTGAAATTAACGAATATTAAGGGTCTCAAAGGGGGGGGGGGCAAAACAGGTCTTGTTTTTATCAAAAAAATAGCATAGTGCCTGAGGGCTCCTCCCTCTTTGATTAACTTTTTTTTAGAATTTCAAAAAATCCCAACTGTGAGAAATTAGCTAACACCATTTAGTTTATCCTCCTTCTTTCGGATAATTTTTTTAATGAATATATAATATTTTATGAATTTTAAATGTGGACACATCCTGAAAAGATGAAATTTGAGCGTGATCCCCCCCAAATTTTTGCAAATTAATTGAAAATTGATTTTTTTTTCATCATGTGTAGAATGGAGTCTAGTTTCAAAAAATGTGATTTGTTTCACATTCCGATGAATGTGTAAAAATCTATCCTAAACCTAGCATATGTTGGTTTTTGACCAAAAACGAAGGCATTTACAATAGAAGCCATGGATCAAAACCTTAACTAAATCCAAATGAAAAAAGAATTATATATTTAGATAGCTAAGAGAGAGGTTAACATTATCATGGTTTTTTTTATAAACTTTCATTGAAAGATGTGCAAATGAGATGGGGAGCATGGAAGAAAATATGAGAAAATTTGGCAAATCTTGTTAATTAACATGTCCAAAGCAGGCCATTTGGTGAGTGCCAAATGACTCATCACATTTGGCATGTGCCAAATTTGGCATGCGCTAAATGTGATGGGTCATTTGGCGAGTGCCAAATGGTCTGCTTTGCACAGAACTAGAATTTCCCCTCTTTGGTGAACAACTTTCATAATGCTTAGAGTGCACAGTTTATGATCATAGATGGATAGTTAGGGTTTTACCTTTCATACCTTCTCTAACTCGTTACCATTACTGGATAAATATTTACCCCCCTGAAGTCTCTATCTCTCAGGTCTCACTCCCTCCCACATGACCTAGATTATTCTCTCAGTCCAATCCCCTCTCTCAGGTGTCTTTCCCTCCCACATAGGTACCTAAATAAATCTATCTCACTCCAACCCCTTTCTCACTCTCCCTCTTTGGTCTTTTTATCTCTCTCACTCCATCTCCCTCTCTTAGATTGTTATCTTTCTCTCAAGTCTCTCTCTCAAGTCTCTCCCTCCTACCCCCTCTCCCTCTCTTAGGTCTATCACTCACTCACTCCCTCTATCTCTCTCCCATTCCCTCTCTCCCACTCACTCTATCTCTCTCCCTCTCTCTCTCACTCTCTCTCGGGTATCTCCATCCCCCCCTCTCTCTCACACAAAGACACTCCCTCTCTCTCTCCCACTCCCTCTCTCTCACTCTCTCCCACTCTATCTCTCTCCCTCTCTCTCAGGTCTCTCCCTCACACCTCCTCTCCCTCTCTCTCTCTCAAGTATATTTGTCCTACTCCCTCTCCCTCTCTCTCTTTGTCTTGAGTATCCCCCTCCTACCCCCTCTCCCTCTCATAGTCACTCCCTGTATCTCTCTTCCACTCCCTCCCTATCTCACTCCCTCTATCTATCTCCATCTACCTTTCCATCTCTCTCAAGTATCTCCCTCCCACCACCTCTCCCTCTCTCTCTCAAGTCCCTCTCTCTTCATGCCCTCTATCTCTCTCCCACTCTCTCTCCCTCTCTCTCTCTCAAGTCTCACCCCCCCACCCACTCTCCCTCCCTCTTTGTCTCTCAAGTCTCTCCCTTCTATCTCCTCTCACTCTTTTAGGCCTCTCTTTGTCTCTCTCATTCACTCCCTCTATCTCTTTCCCACATCCTCTCTCTCTCTCACTCCCTATATCTTTCTCCCTCTCTCCCCCTCTCTTAGATATCTCCCTCCCACCCCACCCCCTCCTACTCTCTCTCTACCTCTATCTCATGTATCTCCCCCCACCCCCTACATCTCTCTCGAATCCCTCTATCTCGAGTACTCCCTCTTGCCCGAGTACTCCCTCTCCCTCCCACCCCCTCTCCATCTCTCAAGTCTCTCTCTCTCACTCCTTGTATCTCTCCCATCCCTCTATCTCTCACTCCCTCTCTCTCCTACTCTCTTAGGTATCTCTTTCACACCCCCTCTCTCCCACTTTGTCTCCCTCTCCTTCTCTCTTGGGTGTCTCCCTCCCACCATCTCTCCCTCTCCCTCTCTTGGGTTTCTCCCTCCACCCCTCTCCTCCCTCTCTCTCACTCTCTCTCTCTCTATCTATGTCTCTCCCTCTCTCTCTCTCAACTCCCTCTCTCTCTCACTCACTCTATCCTCTCTCCCACTTTGTCTCTCCCTCTCTCTCCCTCCCTCTCTCTCTCCCACTTTGTCTCTCTCCCTCTCTCTCACTCCCTCTATCTCTCTTCCACTTTTTCTCTCTCCCTCTCTCAAGTCTCTCCCTCCCACCCTATCTCCCTCTTTCTCTCTCTCAAGTATCTCCATCCTACCCCATCTTTCTCTCTCTTTGTCAAGTCTCCCCCTCCTACACCCTCTCCCTCTCACAGTGACTCCCTCTATCTCTCTTCCACTCCCTCCCTCTCACTCCCTCTCTCTCTCTCAAGTAGAGGGTTTAGAGATTAAGGGTTAAGGGTTGAGGGTTGAGGGTTGAGGGATTAAGAGGGTATGGGGGTTGAGGGATTAGGGTTTAAGGGTTAAGGGTTGAGGGTTGAGGGATTAAGAGGGTATAGGGGTTGAGGGATTAGGGTTTAAGGGTTGAGGGTTGATGGATTAGAATTTAAGGGTTAAGAGTTGAGGGTTGACAGGGTATAGGGGTTGAGGGATTATAATTTAAGGGTTGAGGGATTAAGATTATAGAGGGGTTGACTGATTAGGGTTTAAGGGTTGAGGGTTGAGGGTTTAAGGGTTGAGGGTTAAGGGTTAAGGGTTGAGGGTTGAGGGATTAAGAGGGTATAGGGGTCAAGGGATTAGGGTTTAGGGTTTGAGGGTTGATGGATTAAGAGGGTATGGGGGTTGATGGATTAGGACTTAAGGGTTAAGGGTTGAGGGGTTGAGGGATTAAGAAGGTATAGGGGTTGAGGGATTAGGGTTTAAGGGTTAAGGGTTTAGGGTTGACAGGGTATAGGGGTTGAGGGATTAGGGTTTAAGGGTTGATATATTAAGATTGTAGAGGGGCTGAGGGATTAGGGTTTAAGGGTTGAGGGGTTGAGGGATTATGGTTTCAGGGTTGAGGGTTGAGGGATTAAGAGGGTATGGGGGTTGATGGATTAGGGTTTAAGGGCTAAGGGTTGAGGGGTTGATGGATTAAGAGGGTATAGGGGTTGAGGGATTAGGGTTTAAGGGTTAAGGGTTGAAAGGGTATAGGGGTTGACGGATTAGGGTTTAAGGGTTGAGGGTTAAGGGTTAAGGGTTGAGGGATTAAGAGAGTATAGGGGTTGAGGGATTAGGGTTTAAGGGTTGAGGGATTAATATTGTAGAGGGGTTGAGGGATTAGGGTTTAAGGGTTGAGGGATTAAGAGGGCATGGAGGTTGATGGATTAGGGTTTAAGGGTTAATGGTATAGGGTTCATGGTTTAAGGGTCCCACTCCCTCTCTCCCACTCCCTCTCTCAGGTCTTCCCCCCACCATATAACTAAATAAATTATTTCCCTCTCAAGTCTGTCTCTCTTGGGTCTCACTCCCTCCCATGCTACCTACACTAATCAGTGTCACTCCAATGCCCTCTCTCACAATCCATCTCTTTTAGGCCTCACTTACCTCCCACCCTACTTTCTTAGGTCTCTCCTAGCCACCCCCTCTCTCCTAATTTGACTCCCTCTCTGTTAGGCCTCACTTGTACCTCCCACCCTACTTTCTTAGGTCTCTCCTTGCCACCCCTTCTCTCCCGCTTTGACTCCCTCTCCTTCTCTTAGGTGTCTCCCTCCCACCCTCTCTCCCTCTCTCAGGTCTTCCCCCGCCCACCATATAACTGAATAAATTTTTTCCCTCTCAAGTCTGTCTCTCTTGGGTCTCACTCCCTCCCATGCTACCTACACTAATCAGTGTCACTCCAATGCCCTCTCTTGAAATCCATCTTTGTCATGCCTCACTTACCTCCCACCCTACTTTCTTAGGTCTCTCCTTCCCACCCCCTCTCTCCTACTTTGACTCCCTCTCAGTCAGGCCTCACTTACCTCCCACCCTACTTTCTTAGGTCTCTCCTTCCCACCCCCTCTCTCCCACTTTGACTCCCTCTCCTTCTCTTAGGTGTCTCCCTCCCACCCTCTCTCCCTCTCTCTCTCTTAGGTTTCTCCCTCCCATGCCCTCTCCATCCCCCTCTCTCTCCCACTCCCTACCTCTCTCTCCCACTCCCTACCTCTCTCTCTCACTCCCTCTATCTCTCTCCCACTCCCTCTCTAAGGTCTCCCCCCACCATATAACTGAATAAATTCTTTCCCTCTCAAGTCTGTCTCTCTTAGGTCTCACTCCCTCCCATGCTATCTACACTAATCAGTGTCACTCCAATTCCCTCTCTCACAATCCCTTTCTGTCAGGCCTCACTTACCTCCCACCCTACTTTCTTAGGTCTCTCCTTCCCACCCCCTCTCTCCCACTTTGAATTTGTTTCCTTCTCTCAGGTGTCTCCCTCCCATCCTCTCTCCCTCTCTCTCTCTTAGGTTTCTCCCTCCCACATCCTCTCTCTCTCCCTCTCTCTCTCAAGTCTCTCCCTCCTACCCCCACTCTCTCTCTCCCACTCCCTCCCTCTCTCTCACTCCCTCTATCTCTCTCCCACTTTCTCTCTCTCCCTCTCTCCCAGGTCTCTCCTTTTCAAAACAACATATTTGGCGCTCTCCAAATTTGGCACTCTCCAAATTTGACGAGCACCAAATGTGTTTTACCTTGAAACGGTAAAATAAGGCTCGACCCCATGATTCATGCCCACATTCTCATGAAGTTTTCTAGTTCAGTGCTTTATCCGAGTCATAAATGCCTTTTTATGCAGTTGACTTCATATTGTACCAATCTATGCTTGATCCATAACCTTTTTACCACCAATCTGCATGGTAGACAACATAGAAGAAGACATTTTGAAGTTTCTACATCATTTTACATTATCTAAGGTAATATATTCATTTTGGTAAATTGAAATGTTTATATTTAGTACATTTGTTTGTTTTTGACAATATAAACTAAATTTACTTAATGATTTTATTAATCATAACAATTGGACATAGAATTCAACATTGAATTAGATGGGATTTGTATAAAAAAGTTCAATTTTTATGAGTTTGAAGAACAAAAAAATTAAAAACATGACATTTACTTAACATAAATTTACTTATGAATTCTATTTGCATTGCTTATATTAGTCCATTTGCAGCATGGCTAGTGGAATTCATTGTATTTCATTCTTTTTCAATTAATTTGGATAACTTTTATTTTCATCTAATTTGGAAAACCTAATAGCTTTCATCAATGTTAATGCAAGTGTCCATTAATTTTTTTGTTCCATAAAAAAATCACCTTCATTTAACATGTGCTTAGATAAATTCAAGTGAGTTGACATAGTTGTTAATGCAAGTTTCCATTCATTCATACCATTTTCCTTTCTAATAAATAAAAAAATGGGAAATTTTGTGCAATTGAGAATGCTTATTGTCTTTCTAAGTTACCTCATTGCTAAAGAAATAGTGAATAATTATCAGATATAGCATCAAAAACTGTTCTTTGAATTCATATTCTTCATGACTTCATTGACAATCAAAAATTTGGTTTTGAGAAAAATAAACACAAGAGTCTCTAGTTTTCATTTAGGTGGCAACAACTTATACCCTAGGCCAGTGATGTAGAGTAGGGAGACAAAACCTTCAACAACCATTTAATTAGATCAGTTTCAAACAATCTTCAATCTCAAAAACCTCAATTCAATGCTGAACTGACCAATTCACATCTAAAACAAAACAAAGATCATCCATAAATAACAAGCTATGCTTTTCAAGATGACTACCATTCTAAACCTCTGGAAGATTTTAACAAAAGCCACCATATGTAAGTCTATTGCTTGAAATATTGTATTCATACAACAATCACTCCTAACATAACGAAATAAACTCAATATTACTAGAAACTCTAATCCGTGAATTGTTCATCATAACCTTTATAAAGTTCAAGTTCAATAATGCTAGTCAAAAGGTCCACAACTTCAAAATCAACGTTCCAGGCCTCTGGTGCGGGAGCACCTTGTAAGCTCAATTTTGTCAAAAATGTCATCTTTTAGTGAGCATGGTCAAATGCTAGGATTTTAGTTAATGTTGAGTATATTATGTTCAATAAGGTCACTTAGACCATTTTATAATGCATTTGGAGCTAAGGGAGTTCAGTTGTGTCATAGCTTGCAATTTGGCTAAATGTGGTTAGAAAAGTTGCTAAAAGATTCAAAAGTTGCAGAGTTCAAGGGAGTTGGAATGAAATCAAAATATGTTTAATAAATTTCAATGCCTTGAAGGAGAGGTTGTTGGTTGATCTTTACCCCATTTTTATTTATCAAGAAGAACGTTATTTTCTAGAAATTTACTGGTTTCTCTCACTTTTCTTGTTGTTGTACGGCCTCTACGGCCTCTAAGATGATATGAAACTAGTTGGATGTTGTATATTAATGAATTACATTTCATTTTCATCTATTTATAGGTTCTAACTCTTTGTGTAGCGAAATTTATATTGTTTTTACTACTGCTACCTACTTTCACAATGTTCTTGGATTGAGGGGTTTCATTATGTAATTCGACCCATTACAATTTTTTTGCCTACTATAACTTGTGGAATGGGTCCTCTAGCTTTTAAAATACATGGCTAACCTATTTATAATGTTGTGGGGTCAAGGTTGGGTGTTTGGGATGATGTTCTAGGAATGTAGCAGGGTCTTTTCATGGTAAAAATTAGGGCTTCAAGTGGTGTTTTGACAAAATGTGTGTAGGAATGTCCATGCAATGTATTATTCACCATGTGTAGGGTTTGGTAAGTGTGTTTGGTGCTTTGTATGGGTCTAGCAGGTCTGGGAGATAGGAGTTTCATTAAAACCCCAAGTATTTTTCTTGAAATTGAGGGTTTGGTGTATTAGGGGTCTAGAGGTCTTGGACCTAGAAAAAAATCAGGAAATTGGAGGTTTTGACACATAAAATACTTTTTTTTGAGGATTTTGAGTGAATATGTAGTGTTTAAAAGGTACTCTCTTTGTAAATTAGGCTAATTGAATAGCCTTTTCCAAGGTGGGTCTATTGGAAGTCAATGTTGGTCCAAAGGAGTTGATGTTGGGGTTTATCTATGTTTTATAACTTGAAAATGGGTATCTTAATCATCCTTGAGTTTGTCAAGTGTTTTGGAAAATCTTGGTGAAAAGGCCCTTGAACCGGGTTACCTATGCTACAAGGGAAAGCTTGGTAGAAGTTGGGATTTTCAGCTGAACATCTGGTTTTGCTTTGGAATCTAATTGATTCTCATTGATTTTATATATTGAATGCTTTCCACCCCTCTTTACATCAAAAATGGTGTTTCTTGGTAAGTTAAGTGATCAGGTTGTGTGTAAGTCTATTAAGAGCCTTCCTCTAAATCTTTGAACAAGTTCATTATGGATCCCTACATGTACTGCATCAGCCTCTAGGTACTTTGCGAACTCTTCAAACACACTCAAAATACCTACTGTAATATCTAACCCTATAGACATCTAACTCCATCATGTATGAAAAATATTGTGTAGCATAAACATGTTTGATAATTCCAAACAACTCACTACCTTATTTCATAAAATGCTTTGGTGTGTTTCATATTTAATGCAATGTAATCAACAATATCAATATTTTTGTAAAATGCATTACTTACTTTTGTTCTATGTGTTTTTGTGAACATGTAGCATTGAAGGTCATGCCGAGGAAACGACTGAAGCCACTAACACCAGAAGAACGTGCAGCTAAAAATGCAAGGAGAAGAGAATCAAAAAATGTAGCTCATGAAGCAAAGGAATTGCAGCCCATACAGCCACAAATTCCCATGCAATCTAAGAGAGATGTCAAATTGGAAAAATAAAGGGCACGAATGAGGAAAGTTCATGGAAGGAAAGGAATGGATACAGTAGTTGGGGGCACATCATCAACCATAGGTGAAGCTCAATGCACATCTCTAGTTGAAACACATTGACAACAACATGTGGTTTTCTAGGTACATCGAAAATCACATCTCCAATTGAAGACACACCATCAAAAGCATTATGTTTTGAAAGGACATCAACAAACACATCTCTATTTGAAGGCACTCAAAAAATGACATCTCAAGTTGGAGGTACAACATCATTTACATGTCAATCTCAAGGTATGTCATCAATTGCACCTCCAATTGAAGGTACGTGCGATCTATCCTCGATGTTGTTGACCTTCCCAATATTGACACAAATTTACATTTGAGAACTCCTCCTAGAGTTTTGCATAGAAAACCTACATTTTTGATTGATATTGATTCCAATGTTTTGAAATTGATGCCTAATAAGATTCCAAAATGTACATGTCAAAGATATTCACAGAGGATATGGAGTTTGTTTTGTGCGAAGCTAAGTGAGGGTGGAAGATTTCAACTATTTGTTGAAATGATGAGGCAGCTCAAATTTAGGCCCACCATGAAGGCTCTTGGGCTAAGATTTTTGAATGAATCAAGTGAAAATTCCATTGTAAAGAACTTGATGAGTGCATACAAGAGCATGGGTTCCACCTCATGCACGAAGGATAGTTGTGCCAGACGATGTGTGATAACAACAACAAGTTGTTAAACAGTCAAAAAAGGAACAAGGTGAACCTTAAAAAGGCAAGTAAGTCTTTGAGAAATAAGTATATCATCTCTAATGAGAGCCAAAGGAAGGCGTGAAAGAGTAGAGGATCCAAATAGCAATGAGTTATGGGCATTTTTGGGTAGAGTGCCACGGAAAGACACAAGAATTGCTCAAGGCTTGAGATCTTTAATTGTGAATTATTGGAAGGATAACACAAGGACCTCTCCTAATCAAAGAGATTTTGTAAGAAGGAGAATTGGTAGTAAAAACCGTGAGCCAAATCCAATGCATTATTTGGATACCACTCAAACCCAATTTTTTGCTGATTTTGTACAGATGTTTCTTGAAATTAAAATATGTCAAAGGTATTTTGGAATGCTAAAGCCTTTTTATGTCAAAATAAATCACACATGCACTACTTGTTGTTGTAGGGTTCATATTGAGTTTTTTAACCATTCTGATGTTTATCGATGTATATGTGTAGATATGCATACTGACAATGTTTTGCAAGAATGTAACATAATGCCTCCACCTAAATCGTCAAGGAAATTTTTGTCTTCCATTTTATGTGAAAGAGAGGATGATCAATTTTTTTACAAAAAATCATGTTTGGATGGCACATGTGATCATTGTGGTGGCATGCAACATTTTCCAATTTTCCAACACATGGCTAGTACACACACAATTGGAGACAAAATTATGGAATTTGGCAAATATAAGACAGTGGCATATAGTCTAAAAGATGGGAAAGAAGCAAAGAAGTGTGAATTGGTCAGTGATAAGATACCAGTGTATCAGTTTATGGGAATTTTTTGTGATCAAGTGGTCTATGATTATGCAACGCATACACACAGAGCATTATGGTTGGACTCACAATTCAAGTTATGCAAGGACACATTTCCACTTCGTCATATCATTTCAATTGTCGACTTCGTTGAGAACTACACACTACAACCATAGAATGAGGTGCTATCACAATACTACAACTTTGTGCAGGTAGCTATATTTGTGCATATAGCATTCATTCATGCAAATGATAGTACAAAGGAAAATATGAAAGTATTGAGGGAGTATCACTTTTACATCAGTGATGATCGCACACATTCTATAGAGTTTGTTCAAGGTTGCTTTCATATGTTCTATGCTGATCTGGCTAGTAGGGGCATATCATTTATTCAGCATATCATACGGTCAGATAATTGTACATCACAATTCAAGAATTCCAGAATGTTTTACTGGTTGAGTAGGATGCATAGGATTAGTGGTGTTCAGCATATGTGGAACTTCTTAGAGGCTAGGCATGGAAAGGGGGAGCATGATGGAGCAGGTGCATATATCAAAAGAGCCCTACCACGAGAAGAGTTAAAGTACACAAACAATGTAAAGTTGACAGATACAAGATCAATTGTCCAGTGGTGCAATGGTGCAATGGGTCCAAATAGTGAAGGTAATTATTTAGTTCGTAGATTTTTTCATTTAGTAGACGATACTAACATTGCAAAATATGAGGATTGTTGTACACTAAGAAGATCGGGCAAGCTACACTCTTTTAGAAGCTCCAATGTCGGTACATGGACTATCCATACAAGGAAGATGGCATGCTTTTGTTATGCATGTACACTTCAATCATGGAATGATTGCAAGTCAACAGAGTGGGTTGATGAATGGTCTATAAGAAGTCTAACCCCACTTCACACTTATCAACTCCCAACGACTCTACAAATCACGAAGATGCAATCATCCATTGACTTTGATCATGTATCAGACCTACTAGAACCAGGTAATATATCTGACTTACAAGTTTTACTATGTTGCTTGGTAAATAAATCTAACAAGATGAACATATCAATGCAAGGAACGTTTATGCAGTGATCGCAGATGAAGACAATGAAGAGGGTACATATTATTACCTATTCCATTGTATCGAGGCCAAAAAGAAATTGGAGTCCCCAGTTATAGATGAAGGAAACATAGAATATCCTATAGGTTCAGTGGTTGTTGTCAGAACATGGCTTCAAAGGTATCCAGTTAAGAATGTTGTAGTTTGGTTGTTAGAGGACTTCGACACGCATCAAAAAATTCTTCACTATTCAAACTTTGTTGTCGGCACCAACATTCATTTGATCAAATATAAGGGTAGACCTGCAAACAAGAACTTGTGGAAAGTGCGTGAGTCTAACCACGAGGCAATACTCGACACAATAAAGAGTAGAGTAGATCCAGATGGTTCACTAGATTGATTTGTAAGTATGCACAATGAATTTGTAAAGTCATGTTATTGATCACTCTTTTGGACCAACACCTTGCAATAAGGATTTTTCACCATTACTGTTTGATGTCATATGCATTTACGACTGTCATTGATCATTTTCTGATTGTGACTATAGGTAATACTGAAGTTTGTCAAAGTATATAAGAAAATAACAACATTAGTTGGTGGTGCAAGTGTTTAGTGGTATGAGAAACATCGGTTGCTGGTGCATTTTCTGGTTTTCAATCTTCTCTTTCTTCTCCATCTCCTAGATTTATTGGATTCTTATATGCTACATGTTTTATGTTAAGCCTCTCAATGATATATTTGAAATTTATGCGTAGGGTCATCGAGAGATGATAAAGTAGCAAAGGGGCACATCACCATTGTAGGACCTTCAATCGACCTCCTTATCTAGCACGCATGAAGGTGATAGTAGGTCTTGTTAGCTTTATGATTGACATTATTTAGTTATTTCTCTTTTAACTATTTTTATGTGAGTCTATGTCTAAGATTGAGAGGCTTTTGCAGGTTTTTTGGAATGCAAATAGTTGGGCCAGCTGAGGTGGAATGGAAAAATGAAAATGGGCAGCAACTCCTTTTGTTTCTTCTCAAGTACAATATATTTCATGACCTGTGATGGAAATGGGAGGATTATTTCCATGTATTGCTACAAGTATTGACAAATGGGAAGAATTTCAAGATGTTCTTCCATCACTATTGTAATATTTGTCATTGACTAGTGTATTTTTTGATATACTAAAATTATGAGAAATTAATACATGCAAATGCGTATATTCCTTAATATATGCCTCAATTAAATGTGTATATTACATTTAAAACTAGTTGTAATGCTTCATGGTTTACATTTAAAGTTGTCTTCAAGGAAAAACGTGTGGATTTATCAGTAAGAATGAAATAATGTTTAATATAATTGTAGAAAGGCATATTAGTAAGGTCTTTTGAACATTATGCAACAAGGAAGTTGCAAAATATGTTAAAATATGATACAATGTAATAAATGGTCAGTCCATGTCAAGATGGGTGAAAGCAAGCTTTTTATTGTTTTTGAGTCTAAGGTCTTAGGAGGAGTTGAATAAGTGATGTAGACCCAAGGTGGAGATCAAATTAAAATTACAAATACAAGATGATCAACCCAAAATCCAAAGAAAATTAAAAAGAACTTCACAAATCCACTTGTTAGGTACACTCTTTTTACAAGTAATGCTAAACAACTTCAAGAGACTTTTCAACCAACTTTCCCAAAATACTTGTCAGTTAAATGATGGATTTAGACACCCATTAAGGACTTACACAACATACTTTAAAATCAAGTATAACTCCTTTGGACCAATTTAGACTTCCAATACACTCACCATGGGAAAATCAAGGAAAAGAGGTCAATTTAACAAAGGAAGTACCCTTCAAACTTATCATACACCAGTTAATTAAATCACACAAAATGGGAATATATTTTAACAAATCAGAAATATACTTGATATACTGATTTAAATGTTAAAAGATCTCAAGTTGGAGACAACTAGATAAATAATATAAATTAATACAACATAACAACTGAACACTAGAAAGAATTCACCAGTTTAAACATTTTCTCCATTGATCTACTTCAAGAAAAATCTATACATTATTTCCATTTCCCAGTTTTTATTTTTTGCCAAAATCTAACTTCTAACTCTTGTCCCCTTTTAACTGAATTTTTCAAAATATGTATACAATTCATACCAAGGGTCGTGACCCCTCAATTTCCTGTTACAACCGCTTGAATTCATTGACATAAATTAAAATATTTAATTGAGTTGCCTCATCAGAAAATTAAATATTTTTACATAGTTTTGCATTTTCATTTTTACCTTAACATTTTAGTTGCTCTTAATATTTCTTTTTATATGCAAAACTTTCCCTTATATTTACCGCTTCACCGTCGTCTTTATTTTTGCCTCCCATAGTTCCATAGTGCTCTAACTTTGACTACTCTGCTTCTTCCACCACGCTACCGCGACCTTCATGCTTACACCCTATGGTTGTGCAGTGATTGGTCTCAACCACTATCTCTGCCCACCGCTTCACCGTGGTCTTCTTTCTATTCGGCCACGGTGTAGCGGTAACTGTTTTATCTGTAGCCTTCACCCTATCTCCTTCCACCTCCCTACCACGCTCTAATTCCTAATTGTCGGCAGTACCATGGTGTGACTATTAGCTGCTTCCCTCACCATCTACTGCATTACCGCGGTCTTCTTTCTAACCCTGTGTGATACTGCGGTACCTCCTTCTAACCGTTGCCTCATGGCTATCTCATCGCCCACCACACTACCATGGTCTGTTCTTAGACTATCCGCAGTTGCAAGGTAATCATTTGCTGACCATTCACCAACTCTGTTGCTTCTTTGACCTGACTAACTATTTACCACACCACCGTGGTCGGCTTGAAGACTGTTTGCGGTGTAGCGATAACAATCACCATGACTACGTTTAACCGCCACTGTGATATCGCGAGCCACTTTGCAAAAGGCCGCGGTATAGCGGTAAACGAAATAGACCACAAAAAGTATAGCAACGGTAAAAGGTATAAGGTATTTTAGCATTGTGGAGGGTGATGAAATGAATCTTTATGAAAAAAGATAGGAAAATAACGGGTTTAAATGGGCAAAAAGGCCTTATTTTTTAATGGAATTTTTTTGGTTCTAACAGGTTTGTCATGGCATTCCATCACCATGAGACCAATTTTGTTTGAGGCACTTTTTCAAACAATTCACTACCTTGTCTATGCTATTGCTTACTATTATGCTTTGAAAATTTTTTTCCAAGCATCCATACCTTGTTCAAAAGCACCTATTTTAGGCTTTTAGCCATAGCAGCAAGGCAATGAACTGTTTGATGAAATGCTCTGGTAGATATGTATGAAAAATGTCATACCATAGACAAGGCAGTGGACTATTTGAAAATATGCCTCAAAGAAATGCGTTCTCATGGTGATGGAATTCCATGACAGTCCATCACCATAGGCATTCATCATGGCATTCCATCACCATGAGACCACATTTCTTTGAGGCATATTTTCAAATAGTTCACTACCTTGTCTATGGCTTGTCATGGCATTCCATCACCATGAGACCACTTTTCTTTGAGGAATTTTTTCAAAAAGTTCAATGCCTTGTCTATGTTATCGCTTACTATTATGCTTTGATAGATTTTTTCCAAGCATCCATAGCTTGTTCGAAAGCATCTGTTTTAGGCTTTTAGTCATAGCAACAAGGCAATGAACTATTTGATAAAATGTTTTGGTAGACATATATGAAAAATTTTGTAGCATAGATAAGGGAATGAACTATTTGAAAAATACCTCAAAGAAATGTGGTCTCATGGAATGCCATGACAAGCTAAAGTAATTGGCAGCTGCTCCTAGTTATTAGCTATGCAATGTGAAATAATTGCATAACTGCTTAGGTTGACTTTGTAAAAAGCTATATTGTAATTGAAATTTTGTCATCTATCAGCATCTAGTTATTCGTTATGCAATGTGAAGTGATTCTTTGAGTTCGAAAGATGTGCAATGCATGAATACAAACTACCAAAATCTATTTTCTACATTTCATTAGTTAAACTCTATTTTATTTTCTCTCTATTTTATTTTATTTGGTTTGCTGATTTATTCCCCAAAAGATTTTTTTTGCTATGACCAAAACAATAAATAGCAATTGAGATCATACATAGGGCTTGAACATTGGTATACCATCACACAAATAGAAAACCAAAAGGAGTAGATATACAATGTTAAAGAAGAGTGAAAGCACAACTAAATTTATCATTTTGAAGCAATTTTTTTGATGCAATTTTTCAAAAAGTTCACTGCCTTGTCTATGCTATTGCTTACTATTATGCTTTTGATATATTTTTTCGAAGCATCCATAGCTTGTTCAAAATAAATTGTTTTAGGCTTTTAGCCATAGCAACAAGGCAGTGAATTGTCTAAGAAGATGCTTTAGTAGACATGTATGAAAAATGTGGTAACATAGACAAGGCAGGGAACTATTTGGAAAAATATCTCAAAGAAATTTGGTCTCATAGAATGCCATGATAAGAAAATGAAATTGGCAGCTGCTCCTAGTTATTAGTTATGCAATGTGAAGAAATTGCATAACTGCTTAGGTTGACTTTGTTTAAATTATATTGTAATTAAATTTTTGGCATCTATTAGCATCTACTTATTAGTAATGCAAAGTGAAGTAATGCTTTGACTTTGAAAGATGTGCAATGCAATGTAACCAACGACATGAATATAAACCACAAAAATCCATTTTTTACAATTCATTAGTTAAAATATTTATTTTATTTGCTCTCTATATCTCTATATGCTATGGAAATACCTTGCAATTGTATTTAAAAGTCTTAATAGGTTAGTTAGGTGGTATTTGCAAAATCAAGTTGTGAATGAATGGTAATTAAGAGCAAAATTGGCAAATTGCCATCTTAGAAGTCTAACAAAGGGCGGTTATGGTGGTTGATCGGCTCAAGGGGTAGTTGGAAGGTGGTATCAAGATATATTGCTGTAATACCCCGAGTTGAGGGTTGATTTTGTTCAGTTTCTAATAAGAAAATATACTTTTGAAAACACTGATCACTAGTTTTCTTTGTTTTCTTGAATTTTCTTTACCTTGCACAAGCCCATACAAGTCTATCATGACTTGAGGCTTTAGATACTTGATTTCATATGTGTTTACTCTCTTTGCATCTATTCTAAAGGTTTAAATCCACCGTTGGTGTGTGTGGGATCAACAAACTTGGTTATTGCTTTGTTTTCTATGTTAGGGGTTTTGAGGGCAACACCATGACACATTAGCCAATTCACCTACTATTCTAACCTTGTGGCTTGGTGGATTGGCCTATACCATGATTAGTTTGGTGTATGACTACTTCTGAGGTTGAGAGAATGAATAAAATCAGTGGGGTGTGAAGTTCTAATGCTGTTCAGGGGTGTTTCCACCATGAAAGTAAGGAACTCAAGTAGTGAATCTGAGAAATACTGAAAGCAATGGGATTGTGAGTGTCTTTTAAGTTAGGGCAGAGGTGTTATGGGGTGTTTGGACCTTTGGAAGGATTGGGGAAGGTTTGGAGTTATGAGTTTCTTTAAAACCCTTGTTTTTGTGAAGGTTTAGGAGGGTTTGTGAGTAGAGGATTAGATAAAGTTCTTGAGGCTCTTAAAATGGGAGAATCCTGAGTTTGGTGAGCATCCCTAAGATTGTTTTAAGTTTCCTTGGTTTGTAGGTGAGTTTGTGAGGGGGTTCCTTTGGAAATTAAGCCTAATTGTGAAGCCTAGAGCAAGGGAGGTGTATTGAAAGTTCATGTTGGTCCAAAAGAGTTACTATTGGTTTTGGCATATGTTGTGTAACCCTGAAAAGGGTATCTTAATCTACCTTTAAATGGTCAAGTGTTTTGGAAAGGTTGGGAGAAATTAGGCTTGGACCGGGTTTTGAGTGCTACAAGGGTGGATTGTTGGGTAAGGTGCTGAATGAAGAGTTTGGTTTGATGGGGCTTTGAGGTTGTGTAGATTGCTCAAAATAGGTTGTATTAATCTTGTTAGGAGCCCCTTGAAGGTAGGTCATCAGACTGATTGGGTTTGAGCCTCCTTGCCTCTGCATCAGTGAGACAGAAGTAATTGAAGCATTCCAAAGGATACAAACCACCACAAATAGAGCTTATTTATACAATACGCTTTAGATGGGGCTTATTGAGCATTCAACAGTAATTAATTAAGAATTAGATGTAAACAAAATCCATGCCTACAACATTCAAGCATACAACTTACAGAATACACATGATAACATCATTCAAGAATGGCAGTAGCAAAATAAGAATTTCTTTAATAAAAAATCCGAAAGGCTATACAATGATATATATTGATAAAATTATATAAATATCCAAAAAAACCATATAGGCTTAGTACAAAGGAGCCATATGGACATAAAATATCACGTATATATATCAATAGTACAAAACATATGTTCCAAAATACCACATAGGCATACAACAAACAACAGTAATATATAGTTATTTCCCTCTAGGGGAAGGAAATAGATCCCATGTTGCCTTCAAAATTCGGTTGGATGGAGTGACTGTTGCTTCTCTTGTATTTCAAACATGCTTGCTACTCCTCCTCTCTTCACTTCAGACCTTCAACTGATACAATTAAAAGTAAATATGTTAAAACATAGAAATTGAATTGTGGAATGGCATATAAAAAAATATATAATCACTTACCACATACATATAATCATCATGCGCATTTACAACATCACCACGTCTAGGATCTAGAGTGACAACCACCTGTAGCAACCATGAAGATAGAAATTAAGCTACATAAAATTATAGTGAAAATTTTCTATAATAGACCATAAAAGAGCAAATATAATGTCAAATCGACTAATCTATTCCATACCTCTCTCAATGGATCAGAACTGGCTATTTCTACAACTCCATGGTCCATCGTGCCACCAACATCACCAAAGCTATCTCTTATCAACATATGCAAATCAAATAATATCTCAGGTATCATGTTGATATAGGAGAACATAATGTGACACGATCAAGGAATACTTGAATGCAATGTTTGTGTTTCTCATCAATTTTTTAGATTTGTATATACGCAAAATTATGAAAACTAGCTAACATAGATTTACAACACCATTAATGAATAAAGGCTATCTAAGTATACATTGTTTGAGTATATGAATCGCGAGGTGTGGAGGAAGAAGGTGCACCAGGAAACTGTTTGAAATCCGAAGCATGTTATGAGACAAACATTCAAATATAACATTCAACTATTCAAATGCAATAATAATATCTTTAATACTAGTTGCATACCTGTGGACTCATTGTCGAGAATGTATAAGGGTCTGTAGGAATAGAGAATCCCTCATGAACAGTGCAACCTTGAAATTTTATCATATCAAAATTCTACTAATTTAGTTACTGTTAAATTTTAAAATATATTTTAATAAACAACATTAAAATAACTTGCTAAATTTTACCTGAGTGTCAATGTTGAATGTATCATTCAAAATATCATCTGTGAAAGCTATCGCCTCTGGAACTGACGTAGGCTGTGTAGCTACATCACGAGCACCCTGATAATCGTATGTGCAAACAACACCACAAGCACCACAATGGTGGGGTGGAGCTCATGGCCTACACGTCTCCTCCACACCAGGCTCTACTAGAGGACTTGCACATTGTAAAATGGTCTGGGTGAGTGAGCCAATCGACTTCATCGTGTCCACCTCTACACTGTCAACAATGGAAGGAACAATGACATGCTCCACCATGGGTTTGCCCAAGGCTCTCGGCGCCAGCTATGGATTACGTCGTGCAATAGGTCTATCGTGTGTGGAACCCCCACCTCTACCTTGAAAGTATAAGATGTCAAAATAGTTTGGAATTTTATTAAGGAAAAACTCGCAATAGAGTTTCCTCAAAAAGTATTGTGGCACCTCATTGTTATTGCATGGAGGTTGGTCAAATACCATCCACCACCGCTCCCAAAATTTGTTTTTAATTAACTCGTGGTGGCACCAATGGATGGGGAACCTCCTACATGATTGGGACAAAGGTTCATTGGTTTTTGGGTCTTTAAATAGGGCACACAACTCAACTTTGCTAATTTTTAATTTTTTGACATCTGCATATGATAAACCATTAGCATAAAATTGTCTCATCTCATGCCTCCTAGTTGACCAAAAATTAATTTGCTCGCTCATTTCTCCTACATGAGTTAAAATTGACTTCAATGATTCAGCAATCCCTCTCCTATAAGGGTGGGTATCGGCATGCTCGGTTAATCTTGCAATTAATTATTGAATGTCTCTTTTATTGTTTTCAATTTGATTTTGAATATTTTCTTGTGTTCCTTGAGGATACCTATGAATTGATGGAGGGGTTTTGGGTTGTTCTTGTATAGGAGGCTCTTCATGAGGGGGTGATTGTGAATTCTCAATGTTTTGAGGTGGAGATTCATTCCTTAAGAATTAAAAGAAAGTTTTATTATAAAAATATATTTAAATTTGCATTCAAAATCAAATTCAAACTAAATAGAATAAAAATACACACCTCTTTGCAATCTTCAACCTCTCTGATGTGTTGGCAACATCCTTGTGGAAAATGGCAAGCTAAGGATGCAAAAAATGGAAGAGATTTGGTGACCGTGAGTTGTAGACTTGAAATCCTCTTCCTCAAGCCGTGAGTTGAAGACAAAATGAGGGTTTGAAACCCAAGTTTTTCTTTTTATGTCTAAAAATACATTTGGTGCTCGCCAAATTTGGCATGTGCTGAATGTCTTTTTAACCATTTGGTTTGTGCCAAAGGTCTTATTTCAGGGTTTTTTTGATCATTTTTTCAATTTAGCACCTAAATTGTGTCACAGATTGGTGCACTTACCCACCAATCAACACAAAGTAATTTATTTATTCTCAAATTACAATGCACTCTATCCATCGAGTTATAAGAGTGGTGATTCACATTCTAATTTTGAAATCCTAATTATTTTAATTAGATATTCAACAGTAATTTTATTCATAAATATGTTCACTTAGTATAATATAAAATTTCCTAATATTCTCAAGATTATTTTCTTTCCCATCATAAATATGTAAGGCATCTATTTTCTTCCTTAATTAAAGTAATACATATTTTATTACTAAACATAGATAATTGGTATAGTCCTTAGTGTAAGGTTGAAAATTATAAATTATAAATCTTATAATTTTGACACCATAATTTGACTTCACTTTAGCATTTGTCTCCACTAGTATGTTTTTAGATCCATTGAGCCATATCCCAACCTTTTCCTTGATGTTGATGTTGATGTACCCTTGGTACCAATGTGGGATTTGTTGGCAACACAAGGGCAGACAACTGAGAGGAGGGGGTGAATTAGTTGTCACAAAAATTATACTTATTAAACTTATTCTCAGATCTGATAAACAAACATGAAAGCATAAACCATCACCACATCAAAAATACATAACACCAAGATTTTTGCATGGAAAATATGTTAGGGGAAAAACCACGGTGGAGGTTAGTCCACAAGTTTATACTTTGTTAAAAATATTATAAATGGGGAATGCACATGCATTCAGAACACACTGCCTAGAGCTCATTGCTCAAATACAAAAGGCTCATTTCCCAAAGGAAGACTCATTGTCTTATAGTCACATTCAGATTACATCTGAAGATTTGAACTAAGAAAATAACATCTACTAATGCTTGATTACAGTTCCAATTAAAAACATGAACACTTTCTTTTGATCACTCTTCTTCACACTTTACTTCTACCTTCGAAAGATTAGAACATTATTCGCACACAACACTCACACATCTTGCTCACCTCTACTCAAATGGTATAAACAATCAACCATATATATCTACAACTAAGGATAACATCAACTACATGTCGGCCCAACAAAATATGAAATTTGTACAAACTGTTGGCCCAAATTAATAAATAATTTATCAATGCAAACCAAACAATGTCAGCCAAAACAAAGTAAGGACCCAAAAAAACATGTCTCGAACATGAAACACCTTAAAAAATTATGCCTCGAAGATCCACAACACGCTACAATCACCCTATCGGCCGTGATCATGAAAAACATGAACTCACTGAAGAAAATCATCAATCGCGAGCACAACAATCGATGTGAACCAACAACATAGATAGAGAATGATCTAGAAACATCCACAAGCATCATGAACCACCACAGAAGCATCCGCAACAACTCAAATTACTAGAACCACATCATATTCTTTTAGGAACACCAACTAAAGCAACAAAACAACTGTCAGAGCGCATATACTCATAACTTGATCAAATCTTCATGCAAACCTTTGAAATTTCATGTGGATAAACTAGATATACTTGTCAACAAACCCTTTAATTCACAAATTCTTATCCTCAATACACTGAGCTAGCCATCATACTGAACTTCATTGCATCATCGACACCCTGCAACTTATTTTATTACAATTTTCTCAATATCCTTGACATATGCAGCCTTAAAAACATTAATGCCAATAGTGTTGATAGCAATGACAACCACATATCAGAAATATACAACAATATCCCCCTTTGGCATTGATGGCAACATATGATGTGAAAAACACCATGAACGATACTTTCTCTTAGCACTTTCCCCCCTTAGATTTTGTCTCTTTTCTCCTTAACTCTTCCATAGTTTTTCACAAGACTCTTCTCCCCCTTAGATATCAATGACAAAGGTACACATTATCTTTCTCCACACAAGCTCTGAACCACATTTGTGAATATTTGACTACTCCCCCTAAGTAACAACCACCACAACATCAATCTAGATCACAAGATATGACTATGAAATATACAAAATGATGCAAATCATTGCATCTCAATTATTATTATGAGGGGTAATCACCCCTAGTGTAACACCTCGCTAACTCCAGACTGGGTAAGATGGTATTTTAATTTTGATTTAGTATTATAAATGTTATCATGATGAAATTAGGCATTGATGATTATGCGATAGGTTACCATGATTAATTATTATGTTGGATTACATTCTTATATGTTCATATAATCTTATCATTGATTTTGTATGATTAGGGATAGGAAAAGGATGTTGTCATAACACTCATATCTGAGAGGCTTATGATATAATGACCCTCTTCTTGATGGTTGATGTGTTTTAGTTCTATGATATATGTTATATGCACATGTACCTTGACATGTATTGGAATGATGCAGGTACTGAGTATCGACTCCGCCTGGATCATAGGACTGAGCATACTCCTATTCCCTGATGGTGGTAACTGGAGGTAGTCATACAGGTCAAATGTCCCCTACCCTAGCCCATTGTATCTTATTAGTGCACTATTTCTGAGTTGATGTCATACCATCCGGTTACCTAACGATAATGTCTGGAGCACCTTTCAGTCGTATGTCCGGTGCACCTTTGAGTTGTATGTGGTTTACAATACGTCTCATTAAGGTATTTTGTCTTGGTCCCTTAAATCGTTTATGTAGTCATATTTGTATTTAATTGGTTGTCGGTGTTTTGATGTGGTTTCTTTGAAATCTATTCATGATTTGATTTATGGTATTTTATGGTATTTTATTGATTGGAGATTGGAATTGTTGTTTCCTCGAGATTTTATATATATGTGATTTTAATTGATTTTATTGATCATTTGAGAGAATGATATACTTTCATTCAGTGATTTTAAACTATTTTATTAATCCGTTCATGAGCTCTTATAATCTTATTTAATTATTTTGGAGAACTCGTGTATTTTAATGATTGGATTTAAATTATCATTTTGTATGTTGTTGTGAATGTTGGATATGAAGAGTTTTTAAATTAATTAAATGGGAGAGAGTTAATAGCTTGTTTATTGAAATGATTTATTTCATTTTATTAATTTAAGAGTTTATAATTTGGGAAGGAAGATTTATTTAAAAAATAAAATAAAATGGATAGTTGGGTATTGGATATTTATATTTTGTTTTGAACTTTTTGGGGATTATTCATTTTTGGGGGAGAGAAGAAAATTGTTGTTTTGGAAGAGGAGAAAACCCCATGATTTGGGTGAATGAGTTGGGGAGATGGTGGAAGCTTTTCTGAGAAGAAATTTGTGGATGGTACACTGTTGAAATCAGCCTGCCACTTTTTGCTTGCTGTCCAGTTTTGGAACTGGACTGTGTCTTCTTCACCGAGCATTTCTTCATTTCTGTTTTGAGGAAAATTGAAGTATTTCTCTATTATTTTTCAATCTTATGTAGCTAGTAAATCTCAGCATTCTCTTATGCTTCTTGAATGGTTGGTAATTTCTGATTTGAATTGTTTTAATTTACAAAATTGGAGGAACTCCTCCATTTCGTTTTTTGTATGGCTTGGGGTTTGAATGATGGTTGTGTTAAAATTATTTTGCTTCTCATTATCCTCTTGATGAAAATGAATTTTAAGAGCAGAATCTATGTTGAATTGCCAAGATCTCAACTGGGTCTTTGGCAGATTTTTAATCTAAGCATTTTTATTTTTCCATGATTTTCTTGCCATCTATTTAGACTTTTTTATTGCTGTTCATGAACCACCTAATACAAATGTTATTTGAAGGTGGATTCTAACTCCACATGCCCATATCTCAACTGGGTTTTCACGAATTTAATTTCTGGGCACTTTCATTTTTTCATGATTTTCTTGCCCAAATGGCCATAATGGCGTTTTCTGAATAACACCTCTTTGTTGGGTTAAAATAAAAAATTTGAAGGTGGTTTTCAAATTTGAAACAACAAAATATGAACCGGGTCTTTGTTCGATTCAAATTCCGGGCACTTTTGATTTTGCATGCATTTCTTGCCCAACTTGGCCAAATGACATTTTCCAGAACAACACCTCGTTTCTGCTATAAAATCAAAAATTGAAGGTGCATTTCAACTTGAAATACTGAAATCTGATCTGGGTCAAGGTTAAAATTTAAATCTAGGCACTTTTTATTTTAATGAAATTTCTATGTCTGCTTCCCATTCGTTTGAACATGGATTGGAATCATGATTTGTGGCACCATCACCTAGTGGTTTCAATTATTTTGAAAGTGGTTTTACGAAACTATTTTATGAGGTTATACCAATTTTATGATTGGTTTATTTTTATGAATTGATGGTGTGAATGTTAGATGATCTACTTGTTGGCATATGTGATCAGTTATTTAAATGATTTTTGCAGCAATGTTGCTTGGCTGTTTTAAAAGGTTTTAATGATGATTTTAGTGACTTTTCATTATTTCATATTTTTTTTTATGGATTCCTTGTTTGGCTAAATGAGATGAGCTTAAGTCAAGGCCATTAGAGCAGCCTTACAGAGTAAAAAGCTAATATGATAATGAGTCCTCGTGCATGGCCTTGAGCTCTTGAAGAGGGCTAAGGATGCACTCGAGAAGGCCTATCCTTTTGTAGGACGTTGAGTTATCCATCTGCGGGGCGTTGATTTGGGCATGGTTGAGTCTCTTCATCCGATCTATAATCTTGCATCTTGTATCTCAGTAGTCTTGAGTAGTACCTGCCATGATGATGTATGAGTATCTCCATGTTGTGATATTTGCCTTATGCATTGCATGATGTGTTTCAACTGTGTCTATTGAGAGTGTTGGCCATTTGTTACCCTTGCCTGGTGATTTCTGTTTGGGCCTTGTGACTATCTCCGAGCACGGTGGGGTGGTCTCTCTAGATTCCACATGGTAGGGAGGCGTTGCCACTGCCATTGGAGACCGACGTATAGGTTTTGGAGTACCGGTTGGAGTGGATCTCTCTCTCTCTCTCTCTCTCTTGGATTTTTTTATCATATTATAATCATGTACATGCCTTGCATATATATATCTTATTGGATATTGTATCGTGTTCATGAAAATGTTGTTGTATTCATACCTTTTTCGTTATGCACATTGTATTCTCTTGTGAAGTTGTAATCATGTAGATTAATGAGAAGAAATGTGATGTTTTATATTTGGTTTATGGGTTCCAGTGTTGGTATCGGAATCCCTTGTATTATGATGTTTATTATTGGCTTTCTTTCCCTAATTTTTATGTAAAATTGGAACTATAAATGTGTATTTCCTTCATATTTCAATCTGCATAAGTTCCAGAGCAGCAATGCTTTTCGATGTTGTTTTGTGAGTTGCATCACAAGGTTCCAGAGCATCAGACTCCAGAACAATAGGTTCTAGAGCATCAGGCTCCAGAACAATAGGTTCTAGAGCAGAGAAGCAACAGGTTCCGGAGCAGAGGAGCAAGTTCCGGAGTAGAGGAGCAATAGGTTCCGGAGCAGAGGAGCAAGTTCCATAGCAACAGGTTCCGGAGCAGAGGAGCAAGTTCCATTGCAATAGGTTCCGGAGTAGAGGAGCAAGTTCCGGAGCAAATTTTTGGAGTTGTCCTGTTTGCTCCTGTTTGGACTTTATCTAGAGGGTGGATTAGTCCTCTCCTTGAAGTTGTACTCTAGGTATAGTTGGCCATGTTTGGTGTCATTTTATGGAATTTGGTAACTGCTTTATGTGTATGTTATTCTTCTTGTTCAAAAAAATAAAATCTTGTCCTCTTTTGGCTCTTAACGTTCGTAGTTGCATAGCGGGATGTTACACCTAGCTTCCCTCTAAGATACTCAAAAGTATCCTTAGGCAAGGGATTGGTAAATATATCTGCAATTTGTTCCTTAGTGGGCACATACTCCAATTTGACTTCCTTTTCACTCACCTTCCCTCTCAAAAAGTGAAACTTGATAGATATATGCTTGATTTTTTAATGCATCACTGAATTCTTAGAAATATTAACTACACTTGAATTATCATAAAATATAGCAATAGGTTCATCATACACAACTCTGATATCTTTCAATATTTTATTCATCCACAAAACTTGAGTACAATTGTTAGCAACAACAATGTATTCCGCCTCTACAGTAGATAAAGAAATGGCATTTTGCTTCTTACTTAACCATGAAATCAACTTCTTTCCCAAGAAAAATGCACCACCACTAGTACTCTTTATGTCATTCACATCTCCTACCCAATCAACATCAGTAAAAACACTCAAAGTAAGGTCATCTTCTTTAGGATACCATAGGCCAAAATCAACTGTCCCCTTCAAGTAACTAAAAATCCTCTTCATAGCTGTCAGATGAGATTCCTTTGGATTAGCTTGAAATCTTGCAACAATGCATACAAAATTCATGATATCAGGTCTAGTTTGAGTAAAATTGAACCAATCATGGATCTATATCTAGTCTGATTTGTTTTAAGAGAATCATCATCTTGTGTCAACTTACATCCAGTCACCATAGGTGTACCAACTGGCTTTGAATCTTTCATACCAAACTTCTTTAGAAATTATTTCACATACTTGGACCGAGATATAAAGATCCCTCTAAATAGTTGAGTAATTAGCAATCCCAAAAATATTTTCATTTCTCCAATCATAGACATCTCAAATTCACTCTGCATCTCACCAAAAAACTTCATCCACAAACTATCATCTCCTCCAAAAATGATATCATCAACAAAGACTTCAACAATCAAATCTTTATCATGATCAATCTTGAAATATAAATTACTATTAGTAGTACCTTTATTTAATCCAAGCTTCAACAAATACTTGTCCAATCTGCCATACCATGCTCTTGGGGCTTGGTTAAGTCCATACAATGCTTTCTTCAACTGACAAACCATGTCTCCCCAATTAGTGAGTTGAAATCCATCAGATTGCTCAATATACAATTCTTCATCCAGTTCACCATTTAGAAACATGCTGACTTGACATCCATCTGATAAACTTTGAAGTTTTTGTAAGCAACATAAGCAAGAAATAGTTTCACAATGTCAATCCTAGCAATAGGAGAATTTTTTTTTCAAAGTCAATTCCGTCCACTTGAGAATACCCTTTACACACTAGTCTTGCTTTGTTTCTAACAAATTCACCTTTCTCATTCAGTTTGTTCCGAAAGACCCATTTAGTTCCAGTTACATTTTTATCCTTGGGTCTAGGAACAAGAATCCATGTATCATTCTTCTCAATTTCCAGTAGTTCTTCTTTCATTGCTTCCACCCAATGTTCATCTTTACATGCTTCATTGTCACTATTAGGCTCAGTCTTTGAGATCAAACAATACTCTTCTGCAATTCTTATTCTAGTTTGAACACCTTTGTTCTTATCACCTATAATCTAATCTTCTAAATGATTTAGTCTTACATACCTTGGAGTCTTAAGCTCTTGAACTTCAGGCTCTTATGATCTTACTTCTACACTTTCACTAGTTTCTTCCTCTTTGTTTTCTTGACTCACCGGAATGATTTGAACTTGATTTAGAGTATGAAATTTCTTTCGTTTATCTGAACTATCATTCTGATTGTTTGAATCATATCTACAGATTTTGGATTGTCTAACTATGTCTTCATCAACCTTTACATTAGCACTTTCAATTACTTTCCTCAATCTCTTATTGTAGCACGGGTAGGCTTTACTTTTAGTGGAATAACTTAGAAATATTCCTTCATCACTTCTAGCATCGAACTTTCCTATATCTCCATCTCTTTTGATATAGCATTTACTCCTAATTTTTTTGAAATATCGGATAATAGGCTTATGACCAAACCATATCTCATAAGGAGTCTTACCGGTATCACCTTTGACATGTACCCGGTTGAGAGTGTAAATGACAGTTTTCAAAACTTCTCTCCAATAGATATGAGGAATATTTCCTTCTAGCATCATAATCCTAGCAACTTCTTGAATTGTCTTGTTCTTCCTTTCCACAACTCCATTTTTCTGAGGGGTCTGTGGGGAAAATAATTGTCTCTTTATCCCATGCTCTTCACAAAAAAAATTAAACTCACCGGAAGTGAATTCACCACCTCTATCTGATCTCAAACATTTAATCTTTAGACCTGTCTTTGTCTCAACCATAGCCTTAAAAATATTGAATTTCTCTAGAGCTTCATATTTTTCCCTTAAGAAAGTAATGCACAACAATCTAGAATAGTCATCAATAAGTAACATGAAATATTTTTCTCCTTGTAAACTTCCGACTCTAGAAGGACCACACGAGTCAGTATGCACAAGCTCCAACACTTCATTTGAACAATGTTATTTTTTCCGAAATGAAATTCTAGTTTTCTTCCCTAACTGGCATTACTTGCATATAATATTAATAGGTTTTATCAACTTAGGAAGATCTCTGACTATCTGAGTAGAACTTATCTTGATAATATTGTCAAAGTTTACATGACACAATCTTCTATGCCACAACCAACTTTCATCAGTTCTTGAGCAATCAAACAACTTTTACTAGTAACAGTTAGGTGAAAGATATTACCTTTTGTTTTCGTACCAGATGCAATCACATTTCTAGAACTCCCCAATATTCTATACTTTCCATCCTTGAATTGAAGATTATATCCCTTGTCAACCATCTATCCAGCACTTAAGAGATTATGCTTCAAACCTTCCACATATAGAACATCATCAGTATTATGCTTACCATCAAAAGAAATGGATCATTTGCCATAGATTACACCAGATTTATTATCACCAAATATTACGACACCACCATCATTATTTTACAAGCTCACAAATTTACTTTTATCACCTATCATGTGATGAGAGCATCCATTGTCAATCATCCATTCATCTTTTTCTTCAACTCTGGAAGCTAGAGCTTTCTCCACATTCATGCAGCTAGTAGATTCAGTAGGTGCTAGATTATTTTCCTTGATAGAAATAAATACCCATTCATCCTCACTTACATTCCCTTTATTAGATTCATCATCTGTCACACCTTCATCAGGAGCATAATAACACTTTCTTTGGAATATAGGCTTGTTAGGTCTTGGCTTAGGAACTCTTTCTCAACACCTTGAGGGAAAAAGACCTATCTTATTGCAAAAAAAACATTTAAGAGGCAATTTCACTTTATACTTACCTACTCCTTTGGTTACCCTCTTGACAAGAAGTGCTTCAAGATCATCTAGTTTTCTCTCTTCTTCTTCAATCTCTCTCATTTCCTGCTCATGCTTGGACATTTTTATAGAAGAAATTTCTCCTGAGTCATATCTTTTCTTATCTTTTTTGGAGATAGTAGCTTTGAATGCAGATTTTGTCTTAGGAAGAGATTCACAAAACTCACTTAACTCAAAAGAAACTAGCTTACCAATAAACATGTCTCTAGTTACATTTGTCACAGTCTGGATCTCCTCAATAGCAACAACTTTGTGTTTGTAACCAGCCGGCAAAGATCTGAGTACTTTAGCAACAATATCTGATTCTTCCAATGTTCCACCAGCATATCTCATACTACAAACTATTTCATTCAATGTTTGCGTAAAAGAAGTGGTGTTCTCATCATCACCCATTCTCAACATTTCATATTTCCCTTTCAGGCTTTGCAGATTAGCAATCTTCACATGGGTATCACCTTCATACAAGGTTTCCAACTTTTTCTAGATCTCATAAGAAGTCTTCAGCTCCATTATATTTATCATCTCAGAATCAATCAGAGCACTCAATAATGCTTCCTTAGCCCTAGTACTATACTCAACTTCCTTACTCTCATCTGCAGTAGAAGGGCCATTCTGTGGGATGATATATCTATTCTTTGTAATTGTCTAGTAAGGTTCACCAATGCATATTGGATGACAATCTATTCGAGTCTTCCACATAGAATAACTTGTTCCATCAAATCTTGGACTATCCTTCTTATATGTCACCATCCCGGATCACCTCAAGCGATCAAGCTTCTCCAGAGGAACCTACTCTTATACCAATTGTTGGTAACACAAGGGAAGACAACTCAAAGGGGGGGTGAATCAGTTGTCACAAAAATTATACTTATTAAAATTATTCTCATATTTGATAAATAAACATGAAATAATAAACCATCACCACATCAAAAATACACATAACACCAAGATTTTTGTGTGGAAACCCTATTAGGGGAAAAACCACGGTGGAGGTTAGTCCGCAAGTTTATACTCTGTTAAAAGTATTATAAATGGGGAATGCACATGCATTCAGGCACACTGCCTAGAGCTCACTGCTCAAATACAAAAGGCTCATTGCTTAGAGGAAGACTCACTATCTTATAGTCACATTCAGATTACATCCAAAGATTTGAACTGAGAAAATAGCATATGCTAATGCCTGATTACAGTTTTGATTAAGCAAATGAACACTTTCTTCTACTCACTCTTCTTCACACATTACTTCTACCTTCGAAATATTAGAACATTATTCACACACAACACTCCAACATCTCCCTCATGTCTACTCAAATGGTATAAACAATTGACCATATATATATCTGCAACTAAGGATAACATCAACTACATGTCGGCCCAACAAAATATGAAATGTGTACAAACTATCGGCCCAAATTAATAAATAATTTATCAATGCAAACCAAAAAATGTTTGCCAAAACATAGTAAAGACCCAAATAAACATGTCTCAAACATGAAACACCTTAAACAATTATGTCTTGGAGATCCACAACACGCTACAATCACCCTGTCGGACGTGATCATCAAAAACATGAACTAATAGAATAAAATCATCATTTGTGATCACAACAATTGATGCAAACCAGCAACAAGATAGAGCATGATCTAGAAACATCCACAATAATCATGAATCACCACTTAAGCATCCGCAACAACTCAAATTACTAGAATCACATCATCTTTCAAGAACACCAACTAAAGCAACAAAATAACTGTCAGAACACAAATACTCATAACTTGATCAAATCTTCATGCAAACCTCTAAAACTTCATGTGGATAAACTAGATATACTTTTCAACAAACCCTTTAATCCACAACTTCTTATCCTCAATATATTGAGCTAGCCATCATATTGAACTTCACTACATCACTGACACCCTGCAACTTATTTTATTACAATTTTATCAATATCCTGAACATATACAACCTTAAAGACATTAATGCCAATAGTTTTGACATCAATGACAACCACATATCAGAAATATCCAGCAGGATTGGTGTTTTTATATGTTTGTGTCTTTTCTATATAAGATAATTTATGTTATGTATCTATATGCATTAAAAATAAATAAAAATCAAATAACTTGAAAACATAAATAAAGAAATCAAATTAAATCTCCACTTTACTGATCCCACTGTGGATGCTAAATCCTAACAACATAACAATAGAATTGATTGATTTTTACTAATGATATATTTTAATATAGTTGATTTACATAATAAAGTGAAATTCCAAATGTTAGCATTACATTGTATAATGATAATGGCAGGTGTATAATAGTTAACTAATTATAACTATTTCACTTCATTCAACCACTACCTCTGTGTATAAATGTTGATGTAGTATTCCTTAAAATAATACAATTCACTTTTATGCTCTCATGTGGTATTAGAGAAACAATTTTCTTGTGTGTCAGAGTAAGGTAGTTATCAGCCTAAAATGGCGGTGTGATATTTTGTAGAAGGCATGGAGAAGCCATCCATTTTTATCAGAGAAATGAGATTAGGGTGTTGCATTTGAAACTTTGACCATATGTTGAAAATCAGAGGAAGAGAAGGTGATTTCTTTAGTGTGTGTAATGATTTACTGCATTCGGTGAAAGGAAAGGTCGTTGCGAAGTGCATACTATTGTGGAGAAAATAACCCAAGTAATAAGATTGTGATATTTGTTGTCACACCCAATATAATGAACATACTACCTATTGATTGTAGATATAACCTTTTGAATTGAGGCTTTGAATTGGTAATATTTGACCATCCTTAAGGTATGTAAATAGTTTTGTTGAATAAACCCAAGGAAATGTGGTCTCACATGGAGTGTGAATACTAGATAGAGCAAAAGGAATATGAAATGCAACAAGGTTAGGGTAGAATTTGGTGAAATTTATTCCAATGAAGTCTAGAGGTGAGTTGGTGAAATTTTTGGAAATTTGAGTGATGAATTCAAACTTGATAGTGTTTTGATGATTTTGTAAGTGGAGTGATAGGTTCAATGTCTTTGTGAAGATGTCATGAAAATTCAATAAGGTAGAACGAATGCATGTAAGGTGTTTTATCTCAATTTAAAATATTTCATCTCTTCAATTGCTATGTTAATAGGGAAAAGTGGTGATTCAAATACTTTGAAAATTGTTGGCATGTGATATATTGTGGTTTTATTTTTCATAGTCACATAAAAGAGAAAGTAGAGTAGTCTAGTTGGTTAGAGTTTGTAGATTTATGCAATTATATTTTCAAGCATATAAGTATAGTTCCATACCTATCATATGAAATTTATGTGACATGTAGTAGATGTGTTTTGGTTAAGTATAAGAATGTGAATTGAAAGTGTGAAACGTTAGAATCATTTTATAGAAAAAAAGTTAGTCTTTACTAATTGGAGATATAAGGTGATCATAAATGAATGTGGAGGACTAAATCCAAAGGTCAAGAAGATGTGGACCAACTAAATGGTCCAATCAAGAGTGGGGTAGTCATTCATTTATTTGAAACATATGAGGATTCTTAGTCATTTTCATGCAGTACTTATTAGTTGTAACATGGAGTATCTTGTAGATGAATTTATCAATGTTTTCAATGGATCTTCAAATAGTTATGCTTGGACTTTCAAGGCCATTTTTTCTATTATTGATGAGGCCTACAAATGCTCATCCAAAAAATCAAATCGATGAATTGTAACAAGATCACATTGGAGGCTAGTAACACTGGAGAATGGACGAATTTCCATCATCTCAAGTCAGCTTCTCACTTTGAGATGATGCTTTGCATGAGAAGCATTTTTGGATTTATTTTCTCGCTTTTCCTTGTTATTGCTGATAGATTTGGAGATGCATATATTATGAAGTTTTCTTTTTTGAGATAGGTAAGGGGTTTGGTGAAGAGCTTAGTATGGATTGTTGCCTAGAGAGTTCACGAGACTGTGACCAAGGATTACACCTTTACGATGGTTGAGGAGACAACTTGGAGGATAGTTGTCCAGTAATTACGGCCAGGGACCATGAATTATACCTTTACGAGGGTTGAGGATACAACTTGGAGGGTGGTTTACCAATAATTATGGTCTATGATTTGGGAGTTCATGGAGGAAGAACTTATAAATTTAGCTCGGAGCTTCTAGAGGAGTTCCCCCTGATTCAGGATTTGTTCCTTTAGAAGGAAAATCTTCTAAAAAATGTATACATATTTTGTAATCAACATTTTTTGTTATGTAAGCCTTAAGGGGTGTCCCTTGGCAAGATGAATTGTAAGGTTTTAGGGATATAGGTACAATGTAATAAGGGGGGAATGTTAGCATTACATTGTATTACAATTGTGATGGGTGTATAATAGTTAACTGATTGTAACTTTTTCACTTCATTCAACCACTTCCTCTATGTATAAATGTTGATGTAGTATTCCTTGAAATAATACAATTCACTTGTATTCTCTCACCAAAATGATCAGAAAAAAGCAATATTTATAGACTTTTCAAGACAAATCAAGCAAGAGATAATATCAAGGACTTTAGTTAACTAAAAAATTAGTAGATTCAACTCAACTGAAAATTGGAAAATTTCCATTTCAAGACCAAGAGGATAATATTGAATTATTGAATTTGATATTTGGATAAATGTTTCCATAGGAAGACTGAGTTGACTGATGGATGAAAAATATGATTCTAAAATCAAACAGAGTTAACTTGATGATAGAAGATTGATATGCTAAATGAAGACTTAGTTAACCGTTGATAGAAGAAAGATTTGACTGGAGAGAAAAGAGGAGTTAAGTGATGAGTGAAAATAGAAATAATTTAAAAATAGATTTATAACTCACATTTAATTAAATAATAAAATATTATTTAGTTGAATGGATATTGGAATTAAATGAGAAATAATAATTATTAATAGTAATATATAATTTGATAAATGATATTTAATGGATAATTAATATGATGATTAATAAATGGAAATTAATTAATTATTTGATGAATGATATGTGGTAATGATACTAAGTTGATGATAATTAATGAATAATTAACATGATTAATGATAGGTGCATTATACGACGATAATTAGAGTTATGTGGAATAATTTAGGTGTCTATATTTTTCCCCTCTTTGAAGTAATGCTCAAAGTAACATTGTTTCTAGGTATCAGCACAAAGTTGTGTCACAGTTTCAGCCAACTTATCAACTGAGGTGAATTTAAGTAATTTTAACTTTAAAAAATAATTTTGGTCAAACATGTGATCTTGTAAAATTCATTCTAGCTAAGTTATATATGTCCAAAACTTTTCCAACTAATTTTTTTGGCAAATGCATATTTAGCACCACTTTGAGTCCAATTTACCAAAACATAAATTATTTGAAAAACTTGATGTTTCAACAACTTCTACTCATGTTAAAAACATTTTTTTTAAATATAAAAATACCCTTTTGTAGAACCATAAGTTTAGTTTTCAAAAATGTATATATTTTAATAGTTTAGTTATTAATTATATTTTCCTTTTTATTTTTAGTAAATGTGGGTTATCAACACAAACCATTAGGTTGATTACCATGTCAAAGAAAAAATAGTAAAAATTATTTAAAAATTTGAAAAAAGTATAATGCCCTAGATATAAGAATCTATATCAAGATGGTACAATTTATTTTCTATTTTAAATAAATAATTTATATGAAAGTTGACGTTGACTGGAAACAACTAAGAATTAATACGTGCACATTTTAATATTTATTTTAAAATATATATTTATCAAAATTGGAAAAAAAAATGTCTATGCCCTAAAGTTTCAAGTTATAAATACACATAAAAAAATTGAAGGAAAAAAAATAAAATTTACTATATAAAGGTTGATGTCTCCTGTAAATTCATTTTTTAGCATTTTATCAGCAACTAAACTATAGTGTTAATTTATAAAAAAACTATATTCAAATTATGTTTTTAATCTTTTACAAAAATACAAACCTAAAATATACTAAGAAAATAAATATTTAATTAGTTTACATCATTCCAATATTCAAAACATATATCACTTTTTAGTGATTCAAGTTTAAAAGTTCGATCAATGTTGGTCGTTTCCTTTATAGAAGTGTGGCACAACTTTGTACTTTTACCCTTCTATGTCACCAAAAATTGTATACCTTTGAAGAATAGGATAATTTTGTGCCTAATTTGGTTCTACTTTAGACACCCTTACATCAATCACCCCCTAAAACAACATTTATAGGCCCCTAAGGCTCGTTATCTTTGACTTTGAGGTCTATTTCACCTAAGAAATCATACATGTCCCGACAAACAACATCCGAATCACTCAAATTTCACAAATACTACCTCAAAAACCCCTGGTGGGATTATCACCCCTTTTAGGGTTATTTGCATTTTTTAGTAGGAAAATCTCCGACTTGATAAAAATTCTCGGTGGATGTCGGCCTCTTAGGTCAAAATAAATGACAATTAGATATTGTTGCTTATAAATACATACATTTTTAGGTCATTTCTCACAACCTTTACTCATTTTTTTACAAGCAAACTCAAGAATCAAGTATTGACCATCTTCCACAAGAAGATTCATTAGTCTATCTACAACAAAGTTGAAGCTTAGGGAAACAAACTAGGGTGTTTTGCAGGTCTTCAAGCTCACTTATCACTCAAGATCTCACATTGCAAAGGGTTGATCATGGATGTCTATGGAGAATCATGGAGAAATCTAGGTTGAGGAGATGCAACTAGCCATCAAATCAATCTAAAGACTTGTTTTCAAAGTGGTTCCATCTTCCATTTTCTCTCTATCTCCATCCTAAGGAAGTTTTACATGTCATTAAGATTCATCTATAATGTGATTTAGGGTCCCTTAGAATGATTCTTACATTGTTCTAGTTTCATTTATGCATCTTATTCTTGCACATTAGAATAGGGTTGCATCATACTTCAAATTTCCTAGTCTTAGACACACTTAGGGCTAGGGTTTTATGTAGATTTCTTATCTCTTTCAAAGTTTAAATACCAACTAGGGATTTGACCAAGGAAAAAACAACATTAGAAATCAGAATATATTCTTTTTTACAGTTGATTTCGCAGATTTGGACCCAGATTTCAGTGGGAAAGCAGATTACAAACTACAAGCTTCCATTTCCACTTTTGGATTTTTTAGGAAAGTTGGAATGGACTAAGTCACCAATAGTGGAAACTTAGTACCATTGCATAATTTTTTCAGGGATTTTTGAAGATCTCAACACCCAGTTTGCTAGAATGGAGCCTAGAGCAGTTTACCAGAACTCAGACTAAGTTACCCAGCTTGGAGCGAGTGTCCCGATTAGCCTAAAATGTAGATTTTCTAGAATTTAAGAAGCTTCTGCAATCTCCACTCAGCCCTTGCCAATTTCTAGGTTCACTTTTCTTATCTGTTCTCTTATCTTGCCTTGTATAGTCTTTATTCTATCCCTTTCTGGCATATCATCATATGTTTTCAAATAACCTAGGTTTCATTAGTTTGCATTCAATAGTTAGTTTATTTCCATTTACAATATATTACATTTAGGAAACTTCATATAGACATACTTCAACCACATTTAGCAAATATTTTTAATGAGCTCCAAGGTTTAGAGCGGACAAGCCTCTCTCCTTTTAGGTGAAAACCCTAGAAGTGCTAGAGAACCCCCTTTCCCCTAAAATTTGTGGTTTATTTTGGTGAACTTGCATTTAGAAACATATTACTTCTGATCTAGCCTACAATTACATCCTAAGAACACCTCCCATTAAAATTGCATTGCATCTTACATTGTTTAAATTTGCATCCTAGGGATTCATACTTTGCATTAGTGAAAAGTTCAATTTTACATCTCATTTCCTTGAACAATAGAGAAATTCCGCCTATGCACTTTAGATCTTCATTCTACAGTACAAAAAAACTTAATATCCATCAAAAAACTCAAAAAAAATTAAAAAATACCCCTATTGGGACTAATTCAGCACCTTGGGCAACTTAGTCCTACTACTCATTTTGCATGAGTGATTTATGTATTTAGTTGCCAGTTTCTGAAGTTTTTGTTTGCTTCTATTGATTCTTTGTTTACATTCAGTTAGTTTATGCTATATGGTCATAACTAGCATAAGCATATTTTACTTTGATGGCATTTATGAATAGCATTATATCTTTGCAAGTTTCATTTCCAGCATTAGTCCCTTGTTCGTTAAAAATAAATTCATTAGAACATGAAGATAAAAACTTAGAAACACCACATGAAACTATTCATACACTTATTCACTATAGGAAAACTATATCATCTAAACCTTTTAGTAGTGATAACTTGGAAAAGTTAGATGAAGCTCTATAGGGATTCCTTTCACTAATTTCACCTAATAAGGTTTGTGATGACAAACCCAAACCAACCACTGATAACCCATCTCCCAAACCTTTTAGTTGTGATGATATGGATATGATAGATGAAGCTCTTTAGGATTTCATCTCACCTAACTCATCCACTAAGTTTTTTTGTGAGAAACCTCAAACAAAAGATTTCAATGTAATCCAACCTCAACTTATTTTCTACCCACCTTCCCATAAACCCCAAACTCCAGCTAAAATTGAATTTACCCTTTATAGTCCACCTCAACACAATGTTGTTGCTCACACACATTACACTAGAAATAACCCACACCCCCAACAAGCCACCTAAAAACCCTTACCTTTACCCAATCCCATCTTACATGTAGCCACTCATTTAAATTCACACCTTAGGGGGTATGATCTTGTTGAACAACTTAAGTATACTCCCGCCAAGATATCCCCTTTGGGATCTTCTTCAAAACTCCCCCAACTGTCACTCTATGCTTCAAACAACATTGCAATAGATAGTGGTTCCTCCTAGTATGAATGCAAATGATGTGGCAACTCTAATACAAGGAATGAATACAGTCAATGTAGAAATTACCTTCTATCAACACAAGCTCCTTCCTTTAGAATTAAGGAAGCAAAATGAAACATTTATGATAATAGCCCAGTATGACTAGATAGGCATCAAACAAATTCTTGTAGATAATGGCTCTGCCCTTAATATGTGCAGTGCAAAGCTACTCGATAGATTACGTGTGGATAAATAAAAAATAAAATATGATTCCCTATATACTAGAGGATTCGACAATGTTACAAAGCAACTGCTTGGTGTAATGACTTTACCTATTACCATTGGGATGGTTACACTACAAAATACTATTCATGTCATTCCCTATGACCTTTCCTATAATTTCCTCCTGGGAAGACCATGGATTCATGAGATGCATGTGATACCCTCAACTCTTCATCAAAAAATGAAATATGTCTATAACAAATTTTTTTATCAAACTGATATAGACCTCAAGCTTGAAAGTTGCTTAACTCTTGAAAAAGGAATGACCAGTCCTCTTAATACATTGATTCCAACCTCCAACATAGCACCTCTTGAGAAAAACCAACAAGAAGAAGAATCAATATCTAACTTACTTGGTGATGATTGGGGATCATTAGAATTCACACCTTCATTTATGGGTGAGTTCATAATCACAGAAAAGAGGATGAAAAACAAGAACAACCAATAGTCCTATCTACCCAGAATGAAGAAAAACCTTCCCACACATCTACCTCATCTCCTTTGGAAGAAAAAACAACGTATACACCAAATTTTGATGAGATAGATTACCAACAACCACCCAACTTGCAGGAAATGGAAAGAATTTATAGATGAGGCTATGATCTTGTGAAACAACTAGGATACAATGGTAAATGATGTGGAAAAAATGAACAAGGAATTAGAGTTCCCATTGAACCTAATAAACAAGAGACTAAGACTGGCTTAGGGTTTTCCTTTTCTAAAACTACAAAATAAAATCAACCACCATCATTCAAGATCCACTATCACATGTAAACCAAGAATCAATATCACACTAAAACATCCTGAATTCCTTGATATGGATTCCCCACCATTAGACTATGTTAACAATGACGAAGCTTTGAAACAAATGTTAGGTGCTTCTAATAAGACTTATGTTCCCAAGAGGAATGATTCTTGTGTTATGATAAGTACCGAGCTCAACGTTATTGAAATTAATGAAACTCCCACAAGCATTGAACCATATGATCCAAAATTTCCTAAGTCAAATGCATTCCCCTTAGGGGATACCATTGACATACCAATGGACATAGATGATAAAGACAAAGTCATTAAAATTGGGAAGTGCCTTGATGATGAAGAACAAGAGGATCTTGCAACCTTGCTTCACGACTTTCCTGAACTCTTTGCTTGGAAATATTCTGATATGCCAGGAATAGATCTGAAGATCATGACACATAACATTGTTCTTGTTGAAAACGCTAAGCCCGTTTGCCAAAAGATATGAAAGATGAACCCTAATATAGCCTTACATTTTAAAGGAGAACTTAAAAAAATCCTGGACACAAGTTTCATTCGACCCATTGATTATTCTCCTTGGATATCAAAAATTGTTGCAGTTGCTAAACCTGACAATTGTGTTAGGATATGTACAGATTTTCGTGACTTGAATAAATCCTCTTTAAAGGATAATTTTCCTCTTTTTAACATTGACATGATAGTAGATTCCACTACTGGACATGCTTTGTTGTCCTTTATGGATGGATTTTGAAGATATAATCAAATCTTCATCAACCCACAAGATCAATACAAGACAACATTCACATCTTCTTGGGGAACATTTTGTTGGGTTATGATGCCTTTTGGCTTAAAGAATGTAGGCGCTACTTATCAATGAGAAATGACATTAATATTTCATGATTACATACGTAAAATCTTGAAATATTATGTTGATGACATTCTAGCCAAATCTTTAACACAAAAAGATATTATGAATGTTCTTCGACAAATCTTTGAGCAGATGCGTAAATACAACATGCACTTAAATCCTAAGAAATGTGTCTTTGGAGTAGATAGTGGAAATTTTTTAGGGTTTATCATATCTCACAGAGGCATTTAGGTGGACATGAAGAAAATTGACACAATAATTAACATGCCACCTCCTCATAACATCTCCCAATTACACACATTACAAGGAATGATTCAATCCATCTCTTATTTTGTTGCCTACTTAGCTGATCAAATGTTACCTTTCACACAAATCCTCAGAAAGGATGTGCATTTTGCTTGGGATGACAATTGTAAATAGGCCTTCAAGAGTTTGAAAGTATACCTTGCAACTCTACCTATTTTACAACCTTCTATACCAAAGAAACCATTCATCCTTTATATCGTCACTTTTGCCCATGCTCTTGCAACATTGTTGGCACAACAAGATGACAATGGAAAAGAGCATCTTATTTATTACATTAGTCGAAATCTCATAGATTCTGAAACACACTACACAATAATTGAAAAATAATGTTTGGCTCTTGTATTCACTGTAACTAGTAAGTTGCTACTCTTTTCCTGATGATAGTGTGTTGACCATAGAACTTCCTACATGGGAATTATATTTTGATGGATCCAAGTGTTGAATAGGCTCTGATGCTAGAGTTATATTAATTCTGCTCATAGGAAAGCCTATTCCCTTGTTGTATCATTTAAATTTCCTATGTATGAATAATACAGCTGAATACAAAGTGTTAATTGTTGGATTGCATGCTGCTTTAGTCATGGGAGCTAAAGATATTAAGATTTTTGGTGATTCGCAATTAGTGATCAAACAAATCAACGGTATCTATAAAAATAAACATGAAAAATTATTGCAATATAAGGATCTCATACTGAACTTGTTAGAAAAGTTTGAATCGTTCACCATTGATAACATCCCATGAAAAGATAATCGACACACGAATGCAATGGCTAGTGCGAATTCTCTCATATCTCCTTCATATCCTTCTAAAAATGTCATGTTTACCATCCACCCAATCATGAAACCCTCCATCAGTCATAAATCTAATGACATACTCCCAACATTCCAAGGTAATTCGTATGAATGGTATGACACCATATATAACTATTTAAAAGATGGTACAATTCTCGAGCCTACAACCAAAAACACTTGAACCCATCTACAACAACTAGCAACCAAGTACATAATCCTTGCCGATACATTGTATAGAAGATCCTTTGGTGGAATTCTCCTGTGATGTCTCAAGGATTCTAAAACTCATATAACCCTCGAACAAGCTCATGCGGGCACTTGTGGAGGTCATTTTGGAGGAAAAACCTTAGTACAAAAACTCCTTCGTATGGGTTACTATTGGAAAAATATGGAGAAATATTGTTATGCGTATGTTAAACAATGTCACAAATTCCAAGAACACAATACTCTAATCCGTGCTTCTGCTTTTGAGCTTCATGCCCAAATTCCTATTTGGCCATTCTCTTTATGGGGACTAGATGTCATTGGAAATATTTCACCACCTTCTTCCGCTAGAAATACGTTTATCATTACTGCAACCGACTATTTCACCAAATGGGTCGAAGCTATTCCTCTCTTTTCCACAACTGCTGATGTGATATGTCATTTATTATTGGAACACATCATCGCTCACTTTGGACTCCCTTCCATGTTAGTTTTTAGACAATGGAACACCATTTAAAAATAATGATGTGAAGAAGTTCTAGGAGACCTTTCATATATTCAACATTGCTTCTCAACACCATACTACCCACAATCTAATGGTCAAGCTAAAAGTATTAATAAAATCATTGAACATAAAAGTATTAATAAAATCATTGAACAAATTTGTTCAATGATTTTATTAATACTTTTAACTTGACCATTAGATTGTGGGTAGTATGGTGTTGTCCTTAAGAAAACTATTAATCTAAACCAAAAAGATTGGCACACACAATTGAAATACGTGTTATGGGCCTATTGCACAAGTGTTCACTCCTTTATGGGAAATACACCTTTTAACCTTGTCTATGGTATCGAGGCCATCATACCTTTGGAGCTACAAATCCCAACATTGTGGATTTCTCTCCAAGGTCTTGTCGATAATGACACCTATACGCAGTAACGATTACACTAGCTTGAAATGCTTGATGAACAACCCATTAATCCTCTCGAGCATCTTCAGGATTATACCAATCAATTACAACATAAATATGATATTGGTGTCATTCATCAGACATTTAACAAGGGTGATTTAGTTTTATATGAAAATCAATGAAACACTACCGTTGATTACGTAGAAAAAGGAGAATTCAGCCCTAATTGGTTAGGACCCTATGTAATCAATACAAATTATGGATTTGGCACTTACACATCATCTCACTCCTCTTAAATACCCTATTAATGTTGTGCATCTACGCCAGTATTATGTCTAGCCTCTTTGAATGGTGTGAATCATAAAGTAGTGTTGCTAGAGCTATTGGATTATATCCTATATGCTTTCCCATTGCTTCATTCTTGACAAATAGTTGTGTGTGTCTTGAGCACTAAAGTAATTATTTAGTTTATTTCATTAATTACTTTAGGTTTCATACTATTCAAATTCCTCTTGTGTGTTATATTAATTTAAATCATAAATGCATAACATACTTAATTCTCATGTTATATCTAAAGGAAACTCTAGCAATTTTCTAATTAGATCACATAAGCTTTGTTAAATCATGAAGACATTAGTTAAGTAATCTTACAAAGACTATTTAATTAATCACATTGTCATTTAACATTCACACATTAAGAAAAAACATATAATATCAAAATGCTTATATATATATATATATATATCAAAAAGTTTTATGTATGTAATACCCCTTTGTTTTTCTCTATTGTGCGAACAGTGTTGTCCCTTTATTACGCTTTAGTTCTATTTGTACTTTGACTATGTACTCGGTTACGGTTGATCACTATTTTGTCATGATGTGGTGATGTATCCTGATGTGATGATACTGTATTCTAATGTTATTATGATGGCATGTTTTGAATTAGCATAAGTGGATATTCTAATTAATGATGTTTTATGCTTTTGATTAAAGTAATATGTTAGATACGTCAGTTAGTAATACTGTATTAGTGAAGGGGACGGTACCGTATCACTCACTTGCGAGCGCCCTGTGATTCCGTGATTTCCTCTTCACGGTGTGTTTAATTATGACATATATATGCATGTGGATATACTCTTTGTTCGCAAGTTGATAGGTATAGGACATCGACTCCACATGGTTTCACAGGTTTGAGCATGCCCATTGCCCAATGACATTCGATTGGGAGATAGTAGCTAGGTTTTCCATGACAAGTCATCACCCTAGTCATTGTGTGTCGTCGGGTCTTAGTCGGGTTAATTGCTTTAATATGTTTTTTCTCTTTGATTATTTAATCACATGTTATTAAGGTAATAAATGCTTTTGTAGTTAAAATTGGGGATTAAAATTGATCTGGTATTATGTTAGTAATGTAATTTACCTTATTAATTAATTTAATTTAATTAATAAATAAGTTAATCGTGGGTTAAATTTATTTAAGTAATTAATTAAATTGATGGTGATTAAATAAGTTAAGTTATTCTTTTTAAAGTTATGGGTATATTGTTGAAATTGATAAATTTCAAAAAAAAAAAAAAAATTTGCATTTCCTTTAGAAAACTTTTGAATTCAAAACTGGAAAAATTCAAAAAAGAAGAAGATATTTGTTATTTTGTTTTGAAAAATTTATGAGGGTTGTTGCATGGATATTTTTAAATTTTTTCTTTATTATTTGAGTATTTTTGAATGAGTTTTTTTTTAAGAAATATGAAAAATTGAAAATAGAAGGGAGGAAGAAATTTTTGCTGTTTGTGGGTTTTAGATTGAAGATGTGGAAATTGTTGAGCTGAAGTTGGAATCAAGGCAGGAACCTGTGCACCATCTGGATCTCCTCAAACTCAAGAATACCAAGTTTATGTTTTTAAATTTAGTTGTTTTGAAATTATATTTACATATGTTTTGTTGTTGAAAATTCATGTTGAAAAACATTTAAATCCTCTGATTTGCAAAACAAACCCAATTTAATTCCTGTTTTCAAATTTGGAAGAAAACTTTTGTTTTGAAATGAATTGTTTAAAAAAAAATGAGATTCATGACTATAAATGGTTGTTTCTACTTTGGTTTCTCAGCTTGTTTTGTAAATTTAGTTATGAAAATGTAATAAATATATATACATATTGACACACATATATATACACATATATATACATATATATATATACATACATATTTTTTATATTGCATTTTAGTAGGGTTTTGCTAGCCAATTTTTTGGGGAAAATGCCCATCAGGGGGATTTAAATCCATAGGGTTTGAAAAACCCTTTATTTTTTTGTTGTAAAACGGAGTTTTAAAAAAAAAAATTAATTAAAAAAATTGGAGGGAGGCATTGGGGGCTCACCCCCACCACACCCCCCATGGGAGGCGTGTGGGGGGAGCCGCGCCCAGTGCGACCCTCGGCCGCACGACCCCTAACCTCCACACATAGTGGTAGGCTATTTAAACACAACTGATACCCACTGTGTGGGTTCAACTGTGTTTACACAACTGTTCCCCCTATGTGTTTGGTTGTGCATACAGTCGGCCTTTGGAAACGACGCGCGACCCAATAAAAACATGAATGGGTTTTTTTTAAAAGTAAAAAAAAAAAAAAAAATTTGTTTATTTTAATATTTTTTATTATTATATTTTATAATAATAAATTATGGTTATTTTAATATTTTATTATTATATTTTATAATAATAAAATATGTTTATATTAATATATTATTATTATATTTTATAATTTTAAAATATTAATGTTCAAATATTGTATAATTTCGTTTCATATAATTTAAATAGGTATATATATATATGAATTGCATATATATATATATATATATTTAAGTTTTGTTTTTTCCTTATCGCATGATTTAAGTCAAATTAAGAAAATTGAAAGCATGATAACTTTAGTAAATCATTGTTTGATTTTAAAAGATTATGTTAAAGGAGAAGTGATTATGATTTAAATAATATGTTTTTTTTAAGACCAGTTAATTGCTTTAAAATAGATATAAGGAAATGAGGAAGCAATAATTATTTATATCAATGAACTTTGATTTACATAATAAACTGATTAATTTATCATTATTTAAATGCAAGTAGGGAAATTAAATAATAGTATTAATTTCTCCCTTATTTGAAAAGACGTATTTAAATTTAGTTTATTTAATGTGATAAATCACTCAATGTTAATGAGGAAATGGATTTAGTGAATCCAAAGTAGAATTTAATTGTCGCCTTCTTGCTCGTCTTGATTGTGATCCATTTTTGTTATCGTTTGGGTAAAATTGAGTTAGAAAATAATAAGTCTTCCAGATGGGTTTTCAATTATGTGGGTTGTCATAATGTGTTAGTCAACCTTTGGATTGCCTTGGGTAGTGCATTTAAATGTATCTAGTTTGTTACCCGGTTATCCTGAACGAGAATGTGTTGACTGTATGTCATGGATAGGGATATGATATCTGTAGGTCACACTTGTGTAACCTTGGGTTGTGGAGTTGTTCCACGTGTTTTCTTAGAGGAGTGGCTTGCAATGAGGGTTGGCACACAAAGTGGTGCTAGGACAACTCATTGCAAGTTAGTTAATCCAGTGATAACGTAATTAACTGCTTAGAGTATCATGTAGTATCAAACACTTAATAAGATAATTATGCCTCACTCATGGACGCAAGGGCTTGTAAAGACTTGGGTTGAGACGAGAAGGCTTGGAATGGCAAGATCATTATCTTGTCTCTACGAAAGATTTCGCATTGGTTTGCATGAGGGGCCAGAAGTCGTTAGAGGTTACTAGGATAACCTGAGATGGGGGTCAGGGCCTAAGAAGACTCACCAGGATAACCCATGTAACATTGTGATGACACTTCTCCTAAGTCAACTGTATGTTCACATCAGTGATGCAATGGATTATGTAATTTTGGAAGCATTGTAACCATTGTGTTAAGTGATGTATTTGTATCTATTTCAATTCGATTATGTTTTAGCCTGTGTCTTGAGGTAGATGGTCTTGGCTAGAAATCCTTGTTACTATCTCCTAGCATGAGGGGTGGACCTTTGGGTTCCACTTGATTGGGTGGAACGTGCACCTTACTCCGTTGGGTTTTTCTTCTTGATCGTGTGGACGAGACTTTCAGTTGGAGAGCTCATATGATCCAGTTTCATTTCATGACTTATCTATTTCAGTTGATCTTGTGATTTATTACCCCTCATTTTTTATCGAGGTGGAAAGTTGTAATTGTAACCATATTTATTGGACTTGCCTTATTCGGGGAATGAGAGATGTAATTGTATTGTTTAATTATGGATAAATGAAATTGAAAGTTATCTCTTATGCTTTGATGTAATTTACCTTATTTGGAATGTATGTGTTTAATTTTCTTAAGTAAGTAAATGACTTGGTTTAGATTCATGTTTTTTGTTGAGGTTCTATATAACCTTTGTATCGTAACCTTAGAGGTTGTTGGCTTTAGGTAGTGAACTTGCATGTTATTTGTACTTAATCAAAAAAAAAATTAGTCCATTTAAGTAGTTAATTGCAACTTCCTCTAGGGTTGCGTGGCGGGGCGTTACAATGTACATGTCATCAAAATTTACAATGTCACTGAGGACTGTGATTACCAAATCCCTCAAAATCTAGTACTCGTGTTGCATTAGTAGCTGGATGTTGGGAGATGATCGTGCGTGATCATGATCGCAATCCACCAAATCTATTTGCAAACTGTAACCCCTCCATCCGTGCAAGGGTAACTCGTTGCTCTCTTTCTATTTGATCCCTCTTTGTTTGTAGTTGTGCCACCTCTCTCTCTAGTCTCTCAAACTCTACTGGAGTCCTCAATGTTTGTTCCTATGATGCAGTCTTAGCTCAATGGACTCATCTCCTCAAGCTCTCATACACTACCTATAGTCTCGCGAATGTTCTCAGTGACTTTGGATCTCACTCCACAATAGGTGGGGGCACATAATTTGAGTCCATCTCCTCCTTGTCGATAGATGATGAAACTATATCCTCAGCTGCTTGATGGTAGATATCCCTCCAATCCTCCATGGGCCCTACAAGGTAGGAACAATACATAATCAGTAGCCAACATGATATATATATAGAAATACACAAACACACAAGGTACATGCATAAAATTAAATATCATCACCTATATCTCTAGTAGGTTGAGCGATATCAACCTTGTCTTGTGTAGGGCATGGATGATGTGCTGGCCTCTCCTCGACTATGAGTACTGGTGCCTGTTGCTGTTGTTGCTTGGGATCTAGTCATATGAATGGGGTGAGGTCTCTCCCCACTCGTGTTGATCCTCAATTGTTGCCTCATCCCTCTCACTCAGGGGTGGCTCCTCATCCTCCTCCTCCTCCTCTCCCTCTTGACCATCATAGTGTAGATTTGCATCCTCATCATACTCCTCATCAATGATATCAGTGAGTATGTCTGCAACCATGTAGCGTGTCTCCTCAACCCTATCCTCTAATCTCCCTCATTTGGCAATGGTCGTGCATCTCCTACAAGCTCCTCAATTGGAAAAATAGGAGATGGTGGTGATACTGTCCAACACTCCTCATGATCCCATGTGGCACCAATGTCATCTACGTCAGAGACCGATGGTTGATTGTGATTAGATAAATTAGAGTCACTCTCGACCACATCCTCTAGAGTGAGTTGTACTATATCACCGAGTCTTTGATCACTCCACACAGATCTCCTAAAAGAGGATCCTGCCCTGGGTGGCCTCTGAATCTATCTAAACTATCGCATGACCTGATCATAGTAGAAAGGATGTATTATGTGATCATATCAACCAACCAGAAATAGGTATCCAACTATAATCTCCTTAGTTGTCTCGTGTAGTCAATCCACTACAACGTAAGTTGATAACATCTCCATAAGATCTCATCCTCCTCAAGTTAGTCAAACCTCACTCTCCAAAAGTGCAAATCTCCATACTGCCATAACTGTCATAGAGGATAGGTGAAGGCCCGAGGATACCCAACTATTGTTGGACACAGGAAGCCAGTAGGCCTAGTGCATGTGATATGCTCTAGGTACCAAACCTACAGAAGGATACAATGCACCATACTATCTACCTCTCGAAATAAAAACCGTCCCAAATAATAATACAAGTGTGCGAGGATACAACATCCCTAGGCGTATACTATCCTATACTCTGCCATCCCTCATATCAAATGCACTAGTCCGCTCTCAAGGTGTGTGACACGTCCATATAGAAGGAGTACTAATGCGATGGTATGCGTTATAATCCATCTAATCACTAGCGCTTGTGAATAAAGTAGCATTGCTAGGTCGATTTGTCCTATCACCCTTTCATCATGCACCGGCCCATCCAGACAGTACTGCATATCAGCCCACTGCTCGTGGAAGCTACGGTCTCTCTAGAAGCACACCCGCTTAGAGCTCTCCCTAAATAGGAAATCAGATAATATAGTTCACATCCTCTGGAGTAATTGTCATCTCTCCAGTTGGTAGGTGGAACATGTGCATGTATTTGTGTTCCATCGCTCGTATAATGCCATCAACATCACATCATGGTACCTCATGGGGGGCATGAGGTATACCCAGTATATTCCCATGGCTTGAAAATACTATGTGTCCTTCATTGACAAAGCGAGGGCTAAATCTCTCAAGAAGCTCAACTATCTCCCACCCAAATGTTCCTACGAATGGGTGGGTACCTATCAAAAACATAGAAATATGCTCTATAAATCATCTAATATCTTCAATTTTACTTTAATTCATCATGCAAGTGTGCTAATGTTGTCCTAGTGTGCTTTCTTTAAGGCCCTAGACACTTTAGAACCCTTTTGGGACACTTCGCGAAGAAATGAGACACTTTGGAAAAAGTGGGACACTTTGCGAACAAAAGGGACACTTTGTGAAAAAAGAGGGACACTTTGTGAACTTTTTTCCCAATATCCTAAATTAACCTAGATATTCATATAAATTATTTAATAATTGAAAAATCACAAAGAAAAGCTAGAAAAATCAACTCACCTCGTGATAATGCTCTCCACATGCCACCTAGTCTCGCAGCATGTCCAATCTTGCAAGTGTGAAATCTTGTTTGCTTGGCATCTTTCACTCTTTTCTTGTCACTCTCAAGATACAAGAAGGTAAAATGAACAATTAAGTTACAAATTACTTAATTTTCACTCCTTTTATTGTTTTTCATTCTCATATAAGCACATTCATAGTTTTACTATCTTTGACATATTAGAGTGTTTTTCATTCAAAACAACATAATAAGTGCTAGTGAACTCCATTTTTGGCACTGTTTGTTGTGCCAGAATCATGTTTCCACACCCTACATCATCAATCATCTATCGTTATGTCATATGGTACTTGGAAATTCCCTCTGATATTTATGTCCTCATTTGACATGGCTAGATTGCTACCTTGATTCCACCTCTGTAAAGCAAGCAAAATCAAGGGGGAGCATACATCTACCCTCAAATTTGGTTTCTAGGAATTATATAAGAGGATATTTGGATAACTAATGATTTTGTGTTGTAGGATGCGGTTCCTAATGTTGTTTTTTTGCAGATAACTATGTTGGAGGCTTCATTCTCTCATCCTTTGAATAAGTATCCTTATATGAAATTAAAGTGCACTATTTAGAGTCCTTTAGCTTTCATATGCATGTAAAGTCATATGGGTGCTAAGGTGGGGGCTAAATGTGTCGCCAAAAATTGTATACCTTTGAAGAAAAGGATAATTTTGTGCCTAATTTGGTCATACTTTAGATACCCTTGCATCAATCACCCCTAAAACAATATTTATAGGCCCCTAAGGCTTGCTATCTTTGACTTTGAGGTCTATTTCACCTAAGAAATCATACAAGTCCCAATAGCAACATCCAAATCACTCAAATTTCACAAATCCCACCTCAAAAACCCCTGGTGGGACTAAGTCGCCCAAGGTGGCGACTTAGTCCCTTTTAGGGTTATTTGCATTTTTTAGTAGGAAAATCTCCAACTTGATAAAAATTACCAGTGGATGTTCGTCTCTTAGGTCAAAATAACTGACAATTAGGTATTGTTGCTTATAAATACATGTTTTTAGGTCATTTTTCACAACCTTTAGTCATTTTTTCACAAGCAAACTCAAGAATCAATTATTGACCATCTTCCACAATAAGATTCATTAGTCTATCTACAATGAAGTTGAAGCTTAGGGAAGCAAACTAGGGTTTTTTGTAGGTCTTCAAGTTCACATATCACTCAAGATCTCACATTGCAAAGGGTTGATCATGGATGTCTCTAGAGAATCATGGAGAAATCTAGGTTGAGGAGATGCAACTAGCCATCAAATCAATCTAAATACTTGTTTTTAAAGTGGTTCCATCTTCCATTTTCTCTCTATCTTCAACCTAAGGAAGGTTTGCATGTCATTAAGATTCATTTGTAATGTGATTTAAGGTCTCTTAGAATGATTCTTGCATTGTTATAGTTTTATTTATGTATCTTATTTTTGCACATTAGAATAGGGTTGCATCATACTTCAAATTTCCTACTCTTAGAAAAACATAGGGCTAGGGTTTTATGCAGATTTCTTATCTCTTTCAAAATTTAAATACCAACTATGGGTTTGACCAAGATAAACCCCACATTAGAAACTAAAATATATTGTGTTTTGTAGGTGATTTCACATATTTGGACCCGAATTTCAGTGGGAAAGCAGATTGTAGACTACAGGCTTCCATTTCCACTTTCGGATTTTCAAAAAAGCCAGAATGGACTAAGTCCCCAATAGTGGCAACTTAGTCCCACTATATGATTTCGTCAGGGTTTTTGAAGATCTGGACACCCAGTTGGCTGGAATGGAGCCTAGAGTAGTTTACCAAAATTGGGACTAAGTCACCCAGCTTGGCGTAAGTGTCCTAGTTGGCCTAAAAAGGAGATTTCCCAAAATTTTGGAGGCTTTCATAATCTCCACTTCATCCCTTATCATTTTACAAGTGCACTTGTCTTATCCATTCTCTTATCTTGTCTTGTATAGTCTTTATTCTATCCCTTTTTGGCATATCATCATATGTTTTGAAATAACATAGGTTTCATTAGTTTGCATTCAATAGTTAGTTTATTTCCATTTACAATCTTTTGCATTTAGAACACTTCATATAGACATACTTCAACCACATTTAACAATTATTTTGACTGAGCTCCAAGTTTTAGAGTGGGCATGCCTCTCTCCTTTTAGGTGAAAACCCTAGAAGTGCTAGATAACCCCCTTTCCCCTAAAATTTGTGGTTCAGTTTCAAAGAAAATAAAAGTAGCAAAGAAAAAAATTAGAAGAGATGAAGAAGGTGATGATATGCCTCAATCAGGTGAAAAATGGAAAATTCAAAAAGATGAGATGATTGATGCCCCCTCAAGAGATTATCTATGCATAAAATGTATGGGCGGTCTATCGAAAGAAGAGAAGAAGAAAAAAATATTAGATGAAAGATGAAAATATATTAAAATATTAAAATATAGATGCAAGTAAAATGATTATTAATACAATGATGATGATGTGTTATGCCAACTTTGAGATTGGAAACCTTTATTTGATATAGCAATAGATGCTATGCATCAAGGTATATAAGACCAAGGTGACAATGTATCCAATGTATGGATCGACTCTCAAGCAAAAAAATAATAGACAATAGGATGCGCCAACACCTGTGCAAGGTGTATGAGGCTCTTGGTGGATCTGTGATGAGACAACCATCAAACACGATACATAGAAACAATAAACCTTGCTCCAATTTATGTCATACCAAAGCACACCATAATATGAAATGATTCTGGTAAGCTTGAGTAGGAATAGTATAATATTTTTGGGAACTATATAACATATTTTTTTAATCATGATGTCAAGGATGCAAAGGTTACACTATTTAGTTAGAGCTTTTGATAGTGATGATTTGGTGGTGGTTTATCTTCTTGGCTTGGAGATCTTGGTCCTAATTTATTCTATGAAGATGATATGTTTTGTAAGTGAGTGTGTGGACCATGGGTTATCTTCATTTAGGTGATGGTTATCATGGATTGATAGATATCACAATTTAGTGGGAGGTTTGGTAGTGATGTGTTCATTCATCACTTGGATATGTATGATATTTTGTAATGGTTATGGGTGTGATGGAAAAATATTGAATCATGATTCTTGTATATAGTTAGAGTACTTTGACATATTAAGCTCCAATATTAGGATATGGTGAAACCCTCATGTAATTGGAGATGTCAACATATTAGTTGACCATGGAGGAATCTCAAAGTCTTTGGTTGGAATGTCAATTTATGATTTATAAAGAAATAATGCATCTACTATTCTTTGAATCTATCTTTCAATATTGTTGAATTATCCTAAGGGCTTGAGTATTATCAATTATTGAAACTAGGAGAATCTAGGAGATGAGAAACAAGAACAATGAACAATATGCAATATTGTATTTTGTTGACCCATGTTACATTGAGTAAAAATAATTGCTTATATAGGCAAGGATGAGTCAATCCACCTATGAGGTGAATTGACAAGTGCCTCATAATGTGGCGCAAATGAGTAGACAAGTTTCTTATAGGTGTCAACATTAGGAACACTTGGAGTGTGCAAACCAATAACTTCTATGACCAAGTCATCCACCTTTTGTGCCAAGCGTTGAGTGCCATTTGAGGGGAGATGGAGAGTCTTCCAAACTCAAAAGGTATGTGCATGAGGTTAACCAAATAACTTTGTAACCTCTAGAGGTTTAAATGTTGCAAATTTAGTTATACAAGATCTTGTCTAACCTCATCAGTTCCTAGATACACTTAAGTAAAGAAAATAGATCAATTATTCACACTAACATTAATGAAGTTAATACTTGCATTTGACTATTATTAATGAAGTTCATACTTCTCTTTGTACATAATGGTTTGAAATTTTAACCTTGGTTGCAAAAATAGATAGATTCTAAGGAAAACCCTTAAGGGGTGTAAGATAAATTGGGTTCACCAAATAGGCGAATTCCAATAAAATTATTTCTATGTTGGGAAACCATACAATTAACATAGATTTAATTATGAGCTAGGTTGATAAAAAAAATTAATGTGATAATTGAATAGGAGGATATGTATACTTAGTTTTGGGAATAATGATGCCATATTAATGTTAATATTACAAAAAACCAAAATGTTGAGGTTCAAATTTTGATACTCACAATATAATGAATCTTTTGGTCTCTATGTAATTTCTAAAACCTTTGGAGATTGAACTCAAGCACTGTGAGAATAACATGATATATGGCTCATGAGAATGCTCTAATAGAAAGTTGTAGTAGTGATCTTTTTTCCTTCACCGTCTTTGTGTTTAATTCTATCAAGGTGGTGTTTACAAACATCTTTGAGAAGATTGTTGGATCACTAAGGTTAAGTTCTCCAAGTTCAACCCCCTATTTGAATTCTTTATGACTTTAAGCAAATAATTAATGACAACATGCACAAACTTACAAATTTGGCCTACATGATCATATTGTAAATTCTTTTTCTTTTTAAACTCCAAATCTATATGTTCCTTTTTTATGAATTCTCTTATTCTTCCTTTCAATTTAATTGCAAAAATGAGTGTTTTAAATACCAAAACACAACAAATTTTAGAAAGCCGCATTAAAATTGATTGACAATGACTTTTGGAAAAGAAAATTTGAATTTAAAATTTTAAAATTGTGAGTTGAAAACCATAGGGGCTGAGTCCGTAAGCAAAGAAATGGGCAAAGCTCGAACATCTAAGCAGTTGCAGCCTGAACTTGTCCGTAATATTTATATCGTACAATAATAAATATAATTTCGTGTACAATGATACGATTATTGAATGTAGAAGTCAGGCGGATCGCAATGGCCTCCTTATAAATATTGCGCCAAAACCTGTAGAATGACCCGCGGACAACCTGCACATCTCATCAAGATTTTTAGCCATAATTAAATCATCAATTTTTAACATTAATACCCGTAATTATTTCACGTTTTGTTTTCGAATTATTTATGGCAAATTAGAGTACTAATTAATGACAGTACACGATACAACTGTGCTATCGCTCGTAAAGATTGACAACTCACTATAAGCACTCATCAATGGTGTGACACGATCAGGGTCATTGAATAGCTATAATACGGTATTCGGAGATTGCAATATCTCTGTTTAAACTGAAAAAACGCAAGCTTTTATCAGGACAAGGAGATTTTCCATGGCGGCTAGAGATGGGGTCGATTCATCCATAATGGTAATTTGTATGTACATTTAGACTTAAGTTTAGCGCAATTCATTCGTTTCAAGAGACTAAAAATTTTGATGGCAGGGTGGGAAAACCAGAATATCATATAGCGAGGCAGGAGATCAGCTGAAACCATTTTCTCCTCGTGCGGCCGCATGTATAGTTCGTGCTTTAGCCAAGAGTAAAACAAGATTGAGATTTACAAGAAGAAAGAAAGAGTCATTCAGAGTGGATTTAAAGAGGATGAAGCGTGTTCACATGGATTCTGGTAAGGAGTCAGATATTGTAGTTGAGATATGCTCTAAACTTGCCGTCGAGAAAATTGAAGGTAAATTCGGACAGCGGGAGGTATGACACTTCTTTCTCTCTTCCTCATTACTGGTTTTCACGGTCTGCTGCGTCTTTTCTGAGATTGACATTTGGTATTATAGAAATCTGAAATATGTTTGAAGCGATTTGTACTGTCATCTGAGCTGCCATGTTGGGTGGCAGCTACTGTCCACGCTCCTGGAAGATCTGTGCAGCGTAGATTTCTTCAGGAGCATAGTTGCTAGGAGGTCATCTCCATATAAGATTTCATCGATTAGTATAAATCCTCATGCCGAAGAGGAACCCACTTGTATACACGTTTTCTTGATGCTTTGGAAAAGACGGCGAACGAAATTCCTGGTTTATTAGGTGATTTATAATCTGTGTTTTTGTTAACGATCTATACTGTGGTTAAATGTATCTACCCGCTGTAATAGAAATTTTTACCTCACGATCACTTTTATATGGTTTGAAATCTGATTTTCTGTAAGCAAGTTATAGATTTTTGCTTTCTGCGTGTATTGCAGGTCAAATTGTTGAGTCGGTATTTGAGTGTCGCGGTCCTGAGGATGATAGTAGCATTCAGTATGCCTTTCATGGAACACCCCACGACAGTTTGAGTTCCATCTGTGAAAAGGGAATGGATCCTTCCTTACGACAGCATGGAGGAGATTATTTTGGAGTGAATGCAGATACCAGCCTTATATACAGTTTAAAAAATTATATTAACCCGCTTAAGCGGCCAGATAGGTCGAGCTTGTTGGTATTCTTACTTCTACTGCCCGGTCCCAAAGTGTACGATTCCCTGACCAGAATCACGTATAGACTAATGTTGGAAACCAGTCATGAGCTTCCAAAAGCCATTGTCGAGCTAGATTCAAATTTTCATTCGTGAGCTTCCAACAGCAGAAAAAAAATGTGTCTGCTGACATGGTGTTAAGGTATTGGGTTTTATAGCCTGGTGAGTTTTGGTAAGGGAACCTTTTTTAACTGTTTACACCGGCAAAGACAATTGTTTAAGTATGGTCTCAGTATCTAAAATTTAACCGTATTGTTAGATGCTGATAATTTTCAAGATGGTGGGGGTGCTATATTTGAACTTTTTATCGCGCTGTGTACTTTACAGAACTATTAAATTCTTATTTTTCTGGTCTTTAATGGATAAAAGAGTATCTTGTATTATGATTATTTTCCATGTATCCCATTGAAACGATGGCCATTTACGTTGAAACTTCGGTTTTTTTCTTTTCCCCCCTTTTTCTAAGAAGGTAAAGAGAAATATATTAAAATATTAAAAATCGATTGTATTCTATAATTTTGAGATTTTTAAATGACAAGTCTTGATTAAAGTAAGAAGGGGGAAACTCGAGATGGTCTATCACTATCTTCAATCTTTTAGAATCTTAAATAATTAAATTATTAGATCTACAGTACCAGTTAGCTATTTTTTATTGTTATATATTTGTGAATAATAATAGTTTTATATACAATAATATTTTTTTATTTCAATTTCAATTTAATATGTATTTATTGAAAAATTAGATATCATTTAATAATGTAAGTATCATTTAAGTTTGGAGTGCATGTTCATGATAAATTATACATTTAATCTTTTTTTTTTGGTGTCATTTTGTGTAAATGTTAATGATGTATTTTCTTAGTACATAAGTTAATTCTTTTGGTGTACTCGTCAAACTCAATATTTTTATGTTAAAAATCTTACCACTTTAGATTTACATTATAACTCATCTCATATTACCATTTCTCTACTTGGATTAGTCTATAGATTTGGCCAAGTCCCTTAGTTTTCAAAATATATTTTTTCTAGAATTTCTTGAAATTAGATAATTTCAAAATTTTAATTTTTTGATTCTAAGGTCAACTATTTTTGGATATATTTGGTACCTATAAATATGCATGTCTAAAGGTCTATATTGTAACTCTATGGTTGAGTTTTTAGAGATATCGAACTAGGTAACATTCATAAGCAATTGGTAACAATTTATTCCACATTTAAGCACATACATCACATTTATCAATTCGTGTCAGTTTTGGTTTGCATGAGAGAGTTATTTAAGACATTTAACATCTAACATTCTTTGAACCTATGTTTTTATTTTTCTTGAATTATCCTAAGGTCTTGACTATTATCAATAAAGTTCGTAATTCTCTTTGCACATAATAGACTCTTAAACGTGTTTCTTAGCAACACCCTTTCTCATAATCTAATATGAAAAATTGGAAATATGATTATTTATTCAAAAAGACTTTAAATAGAATAATGTATGTTAGATGAATTCAATCATGAATGTAATCTAGTTCTTGTATTGAAAAATCTTAGGCTATCTGATCTCTACTCTCTAATAATTAATATACTTTCAAATCTCAATCTTTAGATCATTGTCATAACATCACAATGGTTTGCATACACATCGATCAAGTTTCTAGATAAAATGCTAATATCTTTGAACTATTTAACTTAATTTTATTTAAAATTTTATCTTGTTTCTTTATTTACATCAATTAACCTCAAGTCTAAGTACTGGTCAGGTAAACGGAAGTTGAACCCATTTTCTACAGAAACCCTCCATTAGATATAGGAAAAAGCTGGCCCAACGTATAATGAGTGCCATGGCAAATCACTCGAGTTGGCCAAACCCAGTAAAATGAATCCTTCATGAATCCTGACATTTCACACAAGATGAAGGTTTTTTTCTTCTCGACGAAAACACAAGCAAGTAAAAGAAATGATGGCTCTGTTAATCGTCTCTCAAATGACCTAGGAATACAACTCACACTGACGGGCACTCTTTCTCACGACATAATGGTTCTAGCAAATGTACACAAACCAAAAGATGAAATGTATCCTTTTCGGATAGATATGCCACCTCATGCCGCCACATCAAACAAATTATTGACAGTGGACCAACGAGAAAAAATGCTAGAGTGTTATTATGTGGTGTATTATCATGCAAAGTGGTGAATGACAGTTGACACAAAGGAAAGCTACATGTGCTTACCTCAATACAAGGAAAATTTAAAACATTGCTCGGACAAAACAACGCGGACTAAGGAAGGGCCGGTAGCCTTAGGAAAAATCAAGTTAGAATAGATCAAAATTAAGAATTTATCTCAAGCAACAATTTAATTGTAATAATTTTTGGACCTACCTCCTCCCCCCCCACCCCAACAAATGGGCAGGACTTTTATATTGATTTAAGGTGTAACTAGTAATATAAAAAATTTAAATTAATCAAATTACATTTTTTATTTCTATTTTTTTGGGGAGCTTATAACTTTCATACCTAAATTTTTTGGTAAGTGTTTTTTTAACTATTTTAGATTTGATTATATTCTTTTTTTTAATTTTTAAAATTTTATTTCTTTACGCTTATTTATTTTGTTGCTTAGAGTTTCACCCATTTAGTAGTTTACATATTGTAAAGTTGAACCCCTCTTTTGTGTGCTTAATGCTACTTGATCTTAGTCATGAATGTCAAGCTCCTTCATTCTAAGAAAATTCATTACCTTTGCTAATATTATTCACAATAATTATACTTCTTTTATAACATATTGTGGCAACAAAAAAAGTATCTTTTTTACTTTTCCTTGCTTGTTTGGGCTCTTCTTGTAAACTAGGCTTAATGTTGCCTTGATTTAGTGTTTTAATGCATTTGAAACATTCACATTAGGTTTTGGGCCCTTGTGAATTAAAATGAATATAAATGGTACCTCGCTAAAGTGTTGTGAAGTGTTGTAACACACTTTCACATTTTTATGAGGTTTTATTAATTAACCGAACCTAATAAATCTCTTTTTAACTTTAGTCATGCCTTGTTTAAAGTGTTGTAACACACTTTCACATTTTTCTAGGGTTTTCATAAATAATTGGGCTTCTTTATGCTTTAATTGGCCTTATTTTGCATCTACAAGTCTCATTTAATGCATCTTTTCAAAGATGATCCAGACACAAATCAACATCCAATCATAATTTAGGTGTTTTCAAGTTGTATGGCCCAAATCTAATGATTTGGGACTCATTCGCGACCTTGGGCATATGAGTCCCACCTAGGTTTTTGGGTCCCAAACTAGGTTTCACACCTTTCTAAGCATTTTTGAATTTTATCCCATAAATTATGCCCAATGGGACTCATTCACTACCTTGGGCAAATGAGTCTTGTGTGGCCCAAAATTAAAATTATTTCAAAATTTTGGTGGGATTTTATCCTTCTAGATCTAATGTCTACTTGTAGTGTTGTAATTTTGGGAATTATTGCATAATTAAGTATAAATACAAGTTTTTTTTCACTCATTTTACACCTAGCAAGTTGAATGAGCATCCTTATAACAAGTTTGAGTTCATAAGAGCATTCAAGTGTTTACAAAAGTATTCAATTACCTTCAAGAGCAGATGATCAAGCATTTTAGAGCATTCTTCAAGCATCAAGCATCATGTCAAAGATTTCATGCATTATGTTTGTTTTGGAGCTAACAATTGTGATGTAAAGTTTTATGATTCAAGCTAGCATTCAATTTAAGATCTATCATATTCAAGCAAGAGTCAAGATCTACATCCATTGGAGCCACTTTATACATGTTTGCAGTACTTCATTGCTAGGGTTTGGTGAGTTGCAACATCATATTTTATTCATTTATCATTCTCCACTCCTATTTTATTTTATTTTAAAGTTTGATTAGGGTAAACCCACAAAAGTGGTTTACAATTTGAATGAGGAAGGAAAACTTGCAAAAAATGACTCCATGCCAAAAATTTTTGTTTTTGGGGTTTGAATGAACTCATTGGTTCAAACGAACCAAAAGAGGGTTCACTCAAATGTAGGTTCGTGCAAACCCATTTAATGCAAGTATGGACCATTCTACCAAAAAAAATATGAAAACCCCTTTTTGAAAGGTGGTTTGCTTGAACCAAGGTTTTCTCGAACCCTTGGGGGTTTGCTTGAACTCCACTGGTTCGAGCGAACCCCCCTTTTCCCTAATTCTTGTTCTTTGTCACAAAAAAATCAAAAAATTTACACTTTAGAGCTCGGGTTGAAGATGAAAATAGCGGAGACTTCACAAACCCAACTGGAATTAGGTAGTCCTCGAAACGAGCTATCCAATGAATATAATTTTAATATGTTTTGGTTTAATTATGTATTTGTTTTTTTAGTTTTATTAAACATAGGTTTTTCACCGAAAATCAAGCTCTTTGTTCTGTACATGTGAAAAAATAGTATTTATTATCAAAATAAAATTCTGAAAAGTATGTTTAGGATGGGTATTGATGTCCTTGATCCATGATTTTTTTTTTGAATTTCAATACATACAAAAAAATTTATGTTGTATACAATCCACCTATGTTTGAATTGTAATTGGGTTGACTTCGAAACTTGATTAAGGAAAAAATATTTAATAAAACACTATCAAACCAAATTAACTGGTTAGACATCATAGTTACAAATCTAAATTCAAAAAAAAGAATTTTATCTTTCAGACAAAAAAAATTATGTTGTATACGGTGAGCATCAGTCCTTAAAAATGTTGTTTACTGATAAAAACTAGTTTTCAAAGGAGATGGAAAAAAAGTGCAATCTGATTCCAATTTTTTTGAAAAAAATATATTTAAAATATATAGACAAAACATCACAAATCACTAGTTTGCATCATCTTCAAATTCCTCATAGTTTAGCCGCTATAGGAGCCTGAAAGTGAAGATTTAATTAAAAAATTCAATTCAATGTCCAGTTTGCCCAAAAATTGTAAACCAGTATTGTGGGATTACCTATTACCAAAACAAGGTTTGACGAATGCAAACCCCTATCCACTAACAAAAAAATATTTTCCCCTCTCTGTAGTGTGTGATTTGGAAGTTTAGGTTGAAGGCACATTAAAAAGAAAGTTTGGAGAAAGTTGTCAAAGTTGTCACCTTGCATTGGAAATACTTGGAGGCCTTCTACAAGTTGCAAATCGGGTTTTCAAATCTGGAAATCAATTGGGAAGCACAAAACAGACCTTGAAGACCAGATTCAGACCTTGAAGTTTCAAAAAACCTTAACTAGACTTGTTTGCCACTTCCGGCGTATGCTTATCCCAATTTAGGTCAAACTTTATATCTCTATAGATTTTGGATACCCATTTGCTAGATTCCTATTCTTGCACAAGAACCTAGATCTAGGATTGATTCACCCAGCTTGGCGTATGAGTCCTAGTCAGCACTAAAGTCATAATTTTTAGCATTTCAGAGCCTCATTCAATCTCCTTTAGATTTCGAGGTGCACACATTTGATCTTACAATTTTTTGTTTTGTTTTACTTGCATTTCTAGGTCATTTAGTGAAAGATTACATCATATTAGGGTTAAGCATTACATCTTGCACTGCATTTTTCTTTCCAAGTCTTGACTTGGTGGTGAACATCTCATTAGTTTACAATCAACCTCTAGGATAGTCCTATTGTAAGATCTCTTTCTCCTTTACATTGAGATCTCTAGGATTATCCTTGAATGAAATAATTAGAAAGTCGATGTGCTCTATGTCCTAAACCATACGATAGCAATCCTAACTCCATTTTCAATTATTTCACATATGATAGTGACCCTCTATTCTATCAAGGTGAATCTAGGGTAATGCACCTTTTTAACTATTCATGTTGTTGCTTAACCTAATAATTATAATAGTTTTCATTTGGTTCATGATAGTCTTTCTTCTATATCATTGGGTTAATGGTTTCTACTATGAGGTGTTTATCGATAATTTAAAAATTAAAGAACACGTTTTATATTCTCTTCCTTGCATGATGTTGATCACTGTTTCATGATTCTTTTTCATGATTTTTCTAATGCACATATCCTATATCATTAAGTATTGATGCACTTAGTGGAAATGAAGATTGCATCTTACATATTTACTCATTGAACTATATGTAATGTATAAGTGTAAACATGATAAGACTAATTTATCAAATACATTTAGAGACATTTTAATTGGTAGATCAAGGTAGGGGTTTGATTTATTTAATCTTTATACCATCCAATTTTAACCATGGAAAAAACACAATAGGTATAATTTTTTTCTTTAATACCAAACATTTGTAATTACAATTCAACATGCATATGTAGGTGCACAATGTGAAATGACATTGAGAGTCGACAACAAATGAAAGAATATGTCAATATGCACTTAAGAAGATAAGGTAAAAAATAAGATTCTATAAGAAACATGAATTACATACAATATACCTTATAATGTGATAAAATACTCCTATCCAAAGGTGTGGGAACTAGCTCAAATATCACATTGAAGGAATTTCACTACAAATGTGATCCATTCACTTCAATATCATTTACAAGAAGTGAGAAGATGCCATTATATTTATAATGTGATAGAAGACTCCTATCCAAAGGTTTGGGAACTAGCTCAAATATCACATTAAAGGAGGGTGTTGCCACAATAATGGATTACACTTTTTGGGACATCTTAATTTTTGCCTGAAATCACATATTTTTGAAAAATATAATGATTTAAACCTTTAAAGGTTTTATTTAAATTATTTTAATTAAAGAGGGTTTGATCAAATCCCCTTAGATCAAACCCCCTTGGATAGAGCAACATTAGTTTTAATTTGGATAACTATAATGGAGTCTCCTCTACACGTATCAAAATGTTGATAAAAAACCACTTTTGATTTACCTTTTAGGGGATCAAATGAATTCATTTAAAAGTAATGTTTTGTAAGTATGTATCCCTTATTATAAGCTTCCAAAAAACTATAATTTTAAATATATTTGATTTAATTATTATATTTATTTTTATTTCTTGTGAATGTACGTTTTTCAATGAACATCAAGGTCTTTGTTTCACACATACGAAAAAAATAGGAAAATAGAGAAAACAATTCTAAAAAATACATGTGAACTAGGTATTGATGTCTTTATTTCAACAAAATAAAAATAAGTTAATTCAAATGCATACAAAAAGGTTATGTGGTACAAAGTACACCTCTGTCCAAATTATAATTACTTTGAATTGGAAAATTAATTAAAAAGATATAATGTAATAAAAAATTATGAAAAAATATCCATGCACTAGATATTGGTGTGACAAATCTTTGTTTAAAAAATTAGAATTGTATCCTTCTATAAAAAGTTATGTCATCTGAAGTAAACATCACTTTTTAAAAATGCATTTTAGTAGAAAAGTAAGTTATTAAAAATTATATAAAAGGATTCGCAATTTATTTTATTTTTATTTTTTAAAAATATAATTAGAATCTACACACAAAATGTCACAAATTACTAGTTTTCTTCATCTTCAAATTCTTAATGGTTTAGCTGCTATATGTGTAAGAAAATGAAGATCAAGTGAAAATTTCTGATTTCAATGTCAGGTTTGACCAAAAAGTGTAACCCATTATTGTAGGGTCACCTAGGAGTGTCACTTATGTTGGTTATTTTTTGAGAACCAAAATTAATCTCATATATTATTTATGAATCTACCACAATTAAATGGTCATAATGGTGAGAATTGGCCAATGAACAAGTAGAGGATTGTTGGGCCTTTATTTTTGCACTTTGGGCTTTGTAGGACCCAATAGGGTGATCCTGACAATGATTTAATTGATACTCTTGGGCCAAATTACCAATATCATTGTAATTAATAGATGCATTCCTACCAATTGCAAATAGACATAATTTTTCAAGAATTTGGCTGATCCTTTACCAAATTACTATCTAAAAGCCAGGAATGGGTAGATCTCATACAACTTTGCAACAATTTATGTTGTGTAAGTGATTTTCAATATGAATTTGTTCCCTGATAGGTAAGACCGACTCAATTGACTTCAAAGATGACCAAATTAACAAAACAATGCTTTATCCAGAGGTGATGGACTCATATATGTAACAAAGTGTAATACATCAACAATTAGACCCAACATTTAAAGACTATTGTTATACTGCTTTGCAATAAACAACTTAAGATTTCTAGAACAAAAACTATTTAGTAATCCTAATACTACATCACACAAACCTATAATTTCAACAAAGCATTTAATTAGTTCTTTGAATTAAATTAGAGACAAAACCATACATTCAACCCAAAGATATTGAAGATAGATAAAAGATAATTGATCATTTTATTCATAATTTATGTAACAAAATAAATGGGAGAGAAAATGTTCCAGAATTTGTAATTTTCATTCATATGTCATTGTTGTTATAAAACTATTATGCCTATTAGAAGTTAGAATCTATACCTAAGACTCAGAACTATTCTATTTCTCTGTGCTTGAATCTACAAAATTGCTCTTCACACGAGCTTAAATGCTTAACCATCAAAAGACCTGTGTAATGTGTAGTGTATAAAAATGCACACCCTTGCATTTTCACACTTGTTTGGGACTGCCTTACTTTATTTATCCTTCTTTATGTCTCAATTGGTTATATTTTTCATCCACAAGTCTAATAAACTACATCTTTTTTTGGCTAATCCCGAAAATCACCTCAGGGAAAATGATCATTTAATGATTCTATTCGTGTATCCCTAATTTTTGGGTCGGGACTAAAACACCACCTAGGGCATCTTAGTCCCCTAAAGGTCTTGGGACCTTGATTTTGAATAAACTTGAAAAGGTCCCTTTTTGGATTATGTGCCCCGAGATTTGAGCTTTAGGACTAAGATGCCACCTAGGGTGTCTTAGTCCTCCTTGGCTTATTTTCAATTTAATTTCAAATTATGGCAGGATTTAGCCTCCTTTAATTAATATTTTCCTATGTCTGCTTGGTGTGATGTAATTTCAGGATATTAAGCATATATAAGTATAAATAAAAGGTTCCTTCTCTCATTTTCTCCTAACAAGATAACTAAGCAATATAAGCATTCAAGTATTCATCCAAGAGCATTCAAGAGTAGTTCTTCAAGCATCTTGGAGCCATCATCAAGATTTAAGCATCATATCAAAGGAGATTCTTGCATCATGTGTGTTTTTATGCTAACATTTTTGATGCAGGGTTTTGATTCAAGCAAGCAATTCAAGCAAGATCTATCAAAGCATTTCATTGTTTCAAGATCTACAACCATTGCAGTCATTCCACACAAGTTTGTAGACTCTACTACAACAAGGGTTTGGTGAGTTATAACATTGCATATTTTTCATTCATCATTTCCCTTCATTATTCTATTTTATTTCAAGGTTTAATTACCAACAAGGGGTTTGACCAAGGTAAACCCCCATTTACTAACAATAAAAAAATTTCCCCTCTTTTGTATGCTTATGATTACAGATTTAGGTTGAAGACTTGAAGATCATTTAGGGTGCAAGATTGCAAAGTTGTAAAGTTCCATGACAAAGAACTGCTATCTTCACAGAAAATCACATACAGGTCAAATCTAGAAGTTTTAGAACCTAAGATCTCAGAGGAAGGAAGTGCAAACCTTGGAGCTTAGGATCACCTTCAAAGTTTTCAAAAATCTAGAATGGAACTAATATGCCACCTAGGGCATCTTAGTCCTCTTAGGGATATTTTCAGAGATTCTTTGAGATTTTGTTTCGAGATCCAAAGATTTTGCATTTGCCTCGAAAAACAAAAATAGGAATAAGACAATAGTAAGGGTGTCTTTGTTCTCCCTAGCATATTTTGATAGATTCTTTGCATTTCTAGAATCCTCAACACTTCTCTAGACTTCCCAAGTACACACATTCTATCTTGCTCTTACATAATTTCATCATTTGTATCCCTCATCTAGCTTGCATAACTAGGTTTTGTAGGTTAAATGCTTATTTGTATTTTCCAAGAATTTTCTTGGTGGTGAACCCCTAAAATTTGAAAGAACTCCCTTCCTAGGTCTTCCTAATTGAGAATTGACTGCCCTTGTGAGGTTGATGGTCAATCCAATTAGGGTTCTGAGGACAATATCAAATTAATATAGGCAAATACATGAACTCACCCTCACCCCATCTTTCTTCGGTTCATTTTGGTGTACCCGGACTTGTTGAGCATTCATTTTATGATTTGGAGTCTATAAAAGTCTTAGATCTACATTGCATTTATTGCATCTTACATTAGTGAAAGTGCACCTAGGGTCTCTTGCATATTGCATTAGTGAAATTGCATCTAGGGTTTCTTGCATTTACATTAGTTAAAGTGCATATAAGTGGCATTTTTACTTTCTTGCATCATTTTATTTCTTTGAAAAAATAAAAACTGCATTGTTAATCATTCTAATTACATTTAGACACATTGTTATTGCATTGAAAATTGAAAAAAGTGCATTCAATTGCTTGTTATTAGTTACTTTTCCTTGCATCCATTTGCATAGTCTTTTCTTTCCCAACATCAAGTCCCTGAATAGAAAACCCGTGAAAACTGTAGACAATCAAGAATCTACTTTTTTTTTTATAAAAACCTTTGCTAGTACTTAAACGCCCTTCCTGGCATCTTAGTCCCTCTTAGGTTTTTTTGCTTAGAACCCTCTATTTGCTCTTTGCGATCTGTTTCAGTCCCTTGAACTTCAGAATTTCACCAGGAGGACCAAGACACCTTTACTAGTGTCTTAGTTTCCGTTGACTTTGACTTTCTAGTTTTCAGGGTTTCAAATTGTTTTTTTGTGCTTTTTTTGGTTGCTTTCAGTTTTCTGTTACGATTTCCATTATTGTTGTTATTCCAATTTCTTTCATTTCAAGTGTAATTGCAAGCATAGGATATTGTGTTTATTGAACTTTCCTTGGTTCATCCCTTGTATGAGCTATATTACTTGGTGTTCTACTGTAAATACTATGGTTAGAGGAAGTGCGAGACTCATGACACCCTACGATAAAACACTCGTTATGGATCTTGGGTTATCAGACTCTCTTATTCCTAGTGTTGGTATTAGTTCACTAGGTATTGACCATACCTTTGATACCTCTTTTTCCATGTCTACCCGTGTCGCCAAAAATTGTAGCCTTTGACAATTTTCCCTCATTTGGATCCTTGCCTATGGATTTTGGACTTTTTAGCCTCTCTTTACCCCTTTCCAAGCCTTGTGCCAAAGTTTTGTAAGGTGTTGTAAAACATTTTCATGCTTTCCTAGGATTTTCATCACTCAATCAACCCCTTATTATGCTATAATGACCCATTAATATACATATAAGTCCTATCTTAGTGTGTTTTCATGAGACAATCCTGACAAGCAACAATAATAATACTTTAATTCTCGACATTCAATAAAATTTTCCCAGGTGGACTAGGTCACCACCTTGGACGACTTAGTCCCATTAGGCATAAAATTCAAATTTAACTTAATATTCTTTCGAGATTTGGTCGCTTAAACCCTAAGGTCGGCCTGTATGGTGTTATTTTGGGAAAATTAGGGCATAACTTGTATAAATAAACCTAAAACCCCTAATTTCTCATAAGACACTCATTATTCACAACTCTTCACTCCTCATCCACTTCTTCTTCTCAAGAAAACTAGGGTTTCACATTCTAGGTCAACAAGAAATCTTTAGTGAAGCACTCAAGGGTTGAATCCTCCATTGATGCAACTCAAGATCATTCATCATGGCAAGGTATTGAATCCATCACTTCATGTTTCATGCTTTCCTATCTTACTTCATCATTTGATTTGATTATCTAAACGGTGCTTGACCAAGGCAAGCCCCCATACTCTAACAATCAAAATTTCTTCTTCCTTCTTTGTGTGTTTGTTGATTTAGGTATCTTGGAAGCTTGGAGATCACTCAAGAGTGGATTGAAGACTTGTGGGAGACACCTCATTTTTGGTTAGGTTAAGAATCTACACAAAAGGACACTTACAACTTGAGAATCAAAGTTGCATATCTGAACACCCAAAGAAGCAGAAAGTGTAGACCAAGACCTCGAGATTCCACTTTTAGACTTCTCTAAAGGCTGAAAAGGAGTCACACGATACAATTATTTTTGTTTTTTCTGTAGATCAGACTACCCTTTTGGCAGAAATGAGTTCCAACAAACTTTCCAAAAAAGAGGACTAGGTCGCCCATTGTGGCGTAAATTTCCCTATGAAGATTTTAGACAGATTTCGGGACATTCTTGAGCTCCTCATCTGCAACTTCCAATACCCACGTGCACCACTTCTGTCATTTCTAGTTTGCAAGCATTTAGGTCATTTACTTTATATTGCATGTAGTTTAGATTCACATTACTTTACATTTCAGAGTTAGTTTAGTTTTATCATACTTCAAAATTTAGACACACTTCATCACAAACCCCCAACCCTCATTGAATGAACCCTGGAATGAAAAGGTGTGAAAGAGAGTTCATTTAACACTAGCTAGCTTCTAGGTGAAAAACCTTAGAGGTTCATTGTGAAATCCTTTTTCCCTAATTCATTTTTGCTGGTTCACTACCTTACCCACAAGTGCTATGCCAAGTGCTCAAAGAATGATTGACCATATTCCTCAAGAAAACATAATGAAAATGCATGAAGACCTTGCCCATTTACAAGATAATATAAGTACTAAAAAAATTTCCAACACTATTATACCTGCTATAAATAGTATTCATTACATGATGGAAAGTGATGAAGGATTGGAAGTTGTGTGTAACATAGCTCACATATTTGGAAAACATCTTCCTTCCACCACTAATGGTGCTCAATCTTCGAACAATGTGGAAGCCCAAGGAGGAAATCAAACTCCTCCGCCTTTGAGCATAGCATCCATTCCCACCTCTATAACTCCTCAAGTGACCACAACGATGCAACCTACTAGCAATATCCTTCCTACCTCACACATTTCCACTAGTGGTCCGTATACCTATGTGGCATCTAATCTCATACCTCCTCCCACAAGAAACCCATTCACTTGTCCTTTTGTGTCACCAAAAAATGTATACCTTTGAAGAAAAGGACAATTTTGTGCCCAATTTGGTCCTACTTTAGGTACCCTTGCATCAATCACCCTCTTAAAACAACATTTATAGGCCCCTAAGACTCGTTATTTTTTACTTTGAAGCCTATTTTACCTAAGGAATCATACAAGTCTCGACAAACAACATCAAAATCTCTCAAAATTCACAGATCCCACCTCAAAAATCCCTGGTGGGACTAGGTCACCCAAGGTGGTGACCTAGTCCTTTTTAGGGTTATTTGCATTTTTGAGTTGGAAAATGTTCGACTTGCTAAAAATTCTCGGTGGGTGTCAACCTGTTAGGTCAAAATAATCGACAATTAAGTATTGTTGCTTATAAATACTTGTTTTTAGGTCATTTTTCACTCTCTCTTGGACCATTTTTACAAGCAATCTCAAGAACAAAGCATTTAACATCTTCCACAAGAAGATTCATCTCTCTTTCTACAACAAAGTTAAAGCTTAGTGCAGCAAGCTAGGGCTTTTGCAGGTCTTCAAGCTCACTTCACACTCAATCTCTCACATTAAAAAGGGTTGATCATGGATTCCTATGGAGAATCATGATGAAATCTAGGTTGAGGAGGTGCAACTAGCCACTAAATCACACCTAAAGACTTGTTTTCAAAGTGACTCCATCTTCCATTTTCTCTCTATCTTTAGACTTAAGGTTTTCATCCCACTTACATTACATTTACATTCATTTTTAATGTTTTAGGGTTTCTTGGATTGAAGTCTTACTTCATTCAAATCTCTTGCATGCATCGTATTCTAGCACATTAGAATAGGGTTTTGTCTTACTTCAGATTTTCCTAGTTCTAGACACAATTAGGGATAGGGTTTATGAAGATTTATTATCTCTTTCAAAGTTTAAATAGAAACTAGGGTTTTGACCAAGGAAAACCCCACATTAGAAACTAAAATATACTCTATTTTGTAGGTGATTTTGCAGATCTAAACCTGTATTTCAGTGAAGAAGCAGAGTGTAGATTGTAGACCTCCGACTCCACTTTCAAATTTTTTGAAAAACTAAAAGGGACTAGGTCACTACTATGTCCCACTGTATGGTTCTGTTAGAGATCTTGGTGGATTTGAGTACCCAAGTGGCTAGAATGGAGCCCGAAGCAATTTACCAGATCTGGGACTAGGTCGCCCAGCTTGGCGTAACTGTCCCAATGGGCATAAAAGTTAGATTATTTAGATTTCCAACGGCTTCTACAACCTACATTCCAATCTTCATCAGCTTCCAGATGTACTTATTTGATATATGTTAGGTTATCTTGCCTTGTTTAGTCTTAGTTTCATCCTTCTTACATAACATTATGTGTTTTCAAACAATGTAGATGTCATTAGTTTATTGTTCAATAGTTTCATTTATCAGATTATATCAATTAGAATAGTTCATATAGGCATTTCAATCACACTTCAATTCCTAATATTGAATGAATCCCAATTTTTATGTTCACAAAGGAAACCCCTTTCCTTCTAGGTGAAAACCCTAGAAAGCCTTGGCAGACTCATCTGTAACCCAAAACCTAAAATTTGCAGTTCACCTTCCAACACATACACACCACCACCATATTCACCTCTATCTCAAACCATAAGTAATGAACCTATCATTAACCACCTCTTACAAAGCCTTCCATCCATTCAACGTCAAGTCTCCATCATAAATCAAAATCAAAATGGTCCACCTTCATACTATGTAAAAATTAAGCCATTATCCTTGGAGATATTGAGAGCTCCAGTGCCACAAGGTATAGAGATCCATAGATTTGAGAAATATGGAGGAAAGGGAGATCTTGCTAATCATGTAAATGCCTTTACTTCTTTATGTAGTGACTTTATCCTTGAGGATAGACTTTTGGATAAGCTTTCCCCGATCCTTGAAATACATTATCTTGGATTGATTTTTACATTACTGAATAACTCAATTCGTTCATTCAATGAACTTGTTGAAGACTTTATTAACCATGTCCAAGTGCATATGGTTCCTGAAATGACATTAGCCGATTTTATGAGATGTAAGCACAATGAGTGTGAAAAATTCATTGACTTTATTTCACATTACCAATTGCTTTATTCCCAAATTAGTGTGAAAGTTCATGATTCTCACCTCCAAAGATGTTCATAAAAAATTTACAAAGAAAAATATGAGACAAGCTTACAATGATGAAATTCCCTTACTTCATGTACCTATGCATTTCCCTTCGTGATTATCATAATTCTATAGGTAGTAGTAAACCAAAAACCACTTCTACACATCTTGAAAATTCTGAATCCTCAAACCAAAACACCTACCAACCTTTCCAAAGACAAAATACAATTTTTCTTCAACTAAACCCTACCTTCCAACCCACCCAACAAGTTGATACCCAAGTAGCTATTATAAAAAAGAGTAATGCTTATATATTTGGGTATCCACAAAGACAAGTCAGACATTTGCTTGACACCCTTCACAATATCATGACTCAACTTCAACTATTAAATAAGGGTCCATGCTTACCTTACCTCTTGTTCGACCTCTTGATCCTAGCAATCCATTACCTCTGAGCTTTAGACACAATGCCTATTAGGCTTATCACCAACACAAAGGACATGATACAGACCAATGCAAGCATCTTAAAGATATTGTGCAGAACCTCATTGATTCCAATCATATTCAAATTGGAGGTGTGAATGACAAAGGTAATAAGTTTATAGCTCCTCCCAATCAAAACCTACAAATATTTACCAATCCCATGTCTAACCACAATATTTCATTTGTTAAGGCAAGTGAAACTAAGGCCGATGTGATGAACTATGACACAAATGATGATAACATGAGAAATAATGAACAAAATCCTATGGATACTAATGACCAAAGTCGTGTTAATACAATTATAGGAGTGATTGACATCGAGCCTCATAAACATCAAACTATAATTCCTACTGATATTAATTTCTCTTTAGAAGAAAGAATCGAACATGCACGTGATGGTCCTCTTTACATAGCCAACAAAATAAATAATAGGCCCACTCTTAGGATTTCAATTGATCTCATTTGTGGAGAGAATGTGATAATAGAAGAACTCTTATATGTGCACGAACCTGCTCAATATAGATATGATAAACCTAAATATTGTGTTTAAAGACATGATAGTTTTTCTCATGTTGTGATGGGTTCGACCACACTCCCTTTACAAGTAGGACCTAAGAAATCAAATGTATTGAATTCTCTATCATCTCTAATTCAGACCAATTTCATGTGAAGTCAGGCTACAAATGGTTTCACTCCATGAATTTTGTCCCATCTGTTGTCCATAAGTGCTTAAAGTTTCTAGTTGACTGAAATATTCACTATGAACCATAGTTGCTTTATTCCTCCATCTTCTCGTGGAAAATTTTCCTTAGACTATTTATGGTCTAAGCCCATGGAACCTATAAGACCCCACGAGGACTTCCTTTTCCTATCCTACCAAAATTTCAAAGAAAAATGCATAGCCAAGTTATCCATTGAAAATTTTCCTCCACCCCTTCAAGAAAGTAATAGTGAGGTTAAAAACCTTCCCTCTAACCAAGACCCAACCATCAAAAATACCTTTCCTATTTCCTACAAAAGACCAAGAGAAAACCAAACAAGTCCTAATCCACCTCCTAAGCAAATTTATAAAGCCAAAGAAAAATTGGCTGAACAACCTTCCATGGCTTCTTCCATTCTTCCCTCACAAGAAGAAAATAAACCTATGGTTGACAAACCCGCTCCTACCCAAATGCAGCTTGAAAATCATAATAAAAGAAACATAAATGCTTGAGAGCATAGGCGTAGATGTTGTGCTATTGCTCAAAAGATGAATGAAGAAAACAACATTAAAAATCACAATCTGAATATGATCGAAGCAATAAACAATGGGCCTCATCTCTTACAAGAACAAATAGATCCTATGCCTCCAACACAACTAGGACCAGCACCTTCTATAGATATTATCATTTACCCTCCTATTGTGGTTAATTTGGGTGATGATGAAGAAATATCTAAAATTGATGAATAAGTACACAATGAATTGAATTTGTTATTTTCTTCTTCTATGAGCTTAGACGATAACAACTGTGATGATCCTCCTAAACTTAGTAATGCACCACATGTTGAACTCGGTGATTCCCCTATTACAACACTTGATGTGATCCATCTCGCTAGTGATGTGAATTTCGCATATATTGAACAAGATTGTGATGCAAATGACCTACTGGATGGTTGATCTACATGTGCTTTGCTAGTATTTTTTCTTTCTTTTGTGTGATTGTAGGTGCATATTGTGATCTCCTATGATTTTCCATTTGATGTTTCCTCTCTCTTTATGCATTCCTCTATTTGTACCTTCATTCTTCTATATGTCATAAGCTCTTCGCCTTTTCATTTACCTTTTCTTTTCCTTTTCCTTTTTTTCTTGTGTTTTCCTTTTGGGGATGATGCAAGGCATCAAGACACCCTATGTCTCTTCCATGTTCACCCAAAAGATCTTTCATTACCTTTTTCTTTTTCATTTCATTTTTGTGTTGTGTTTTCCTTTTCGGGATGATGCAAGCCGTCAAGACACCCTATGTCTCTTCCATGTTGACCCAAAATATTTTCCTTTATTTTCACTCTCTTTGTGTCATTCTTCCAGTTTTATGTGTATTTGGGGAATGATGACAGTTCCAAGCTCTCTAATATCATTATAACAAGACAAATATTGACCTCGAATCCATAGATCCCTTATGTGTTTCCAGAAGACAACCATCTTTTTCCTTTTCATGCTTGTATACTTTAAAGTAATTGCTCACAACATGACCTATTTAACAATTTCTTTAAAGTGGGGCATACATTGGAATTATTTTGGCACAATTTCATTTGAATTTATTTTTTCATGTTCCTTTATGTGATTTTCTTACTTGATGCTATGTGTTTTCGTCTTTGTGGTGACATTGGGAGTAATATCCTTCAAGAGAATGATCTATCTTAGCATAGTACATTCCTCTTAGTGGTGATGTGACACACTGCATTCCCTAAGTTGTGAATATTTTATCGTCTGATTGGTCCTCTTTTGGAGACATTAGGAACAATGTCCCCTAAGATTAATACCTCGCATGAACTAAGAAAAATCCATGTGAACATCCCTCTTTATTATTGTGTTGCATCTTGTGCCTTATTAAAGTCATGGAGGTATGGCTTTGATATGGTCCCTTGGAGCTCACTTAGTGAACAACTAGCTTCACTAGCCCTTGTGAGCATACATTTTTTTTGGGTGCCTTATTAATTTCATGGAGGTATGGCTTTGATATGGTCCCCTAGGGCTCACCTAGTGAAAAAATAGCTTCACTAGCCCTTGTGAGCGTGCATTTTCTTTTTATTCTTATCATAGTCATGGGGGTATGATGTTGATATGGAAATCTTGGGGCTCACCTAGTGAACAACTAGCTTCACTAGCCCTTGTGATCATGCACTTTTGTTTGCATAGTGGATAGTGCATTCCACTTGTAAAATTTTTTGGATAATCAACCTAGACCCCGTCCACTATGTTGGAAGGCCAATCAAAGCTTGATCTGTTGAAGTTTTCATTTTTTCTTTTCTTTTTTTGTCTTTGATGGTGTATGTTTGTGATCTAGTTATGGCTTCATATATCATCCGCAAACATGTTCCCTTGTGCCTATGTTGGTCTTCCATAGGAACTTGATCTGGGGGGCTTGGCCACCCTCTTGGTTATTATCATCTTATCTTACTAGCATTTGTACATTTGAACCCCACTTGATTATGTGGTTGGCTACTTTAGTGTGAGTTTGAAGAAAACTCATCCTCTCACTAAACTGGGGGCTAAATATAGTGTAGGAAAAAGCATACCCTTGTATTTTCACACTTGTTTGGCAGAGCCTTGCTTTATTTATCCTTCTTTATGTCTTAATTGGTCCTATTTTGCATCCACAAGCCAAATAAACTACATCTTTTACTAGCTAATCCTGAAAATCATAAAAGGGAAAATGATCATTTAATGATTATGTGTGTGTGTCCCTAATTTTTGGGTTGGGACTAAAATGCCACCTAGGGCATCTTAGTCCCCCAAAGTTCTTGGGACCCTGATTTTGAATACACTTGAAAAGGTCCCTTTTTGGAGTCTGTGCCTCAAAATTTGAGCCTTGGGACTAGGACGCCACTTAGGGAATCTTAGTCATCCTTGGATTATTTTTGGGATTTAATTTCAAATTTTGTTAGGATTTATCCTCCTTTAATTAATATTTTCTTATGTTGGCTTGGTGTGATATAATTTCGAGATATTAAGCATATATAAGTATAAATACAAGGTTCCTTCTCTCATTTTCTCCTAGCAAGATATCTAAGCAATCTAAGCATTCAAGTATTCATCCAAGAGCATTCAAGAGTTGTTCTTCAAGAATTTTAGAGCCATCATCAAAATTTAAGCATCATATCAAAGGAGATTATTGCATCATGTGTATTTTTGTGCTAACATTTGTGATGTACGGTTTTGATTCAAGCAAGCAATTCAAGCAAGATCTATCAAATCATTCCATTGTTTCAAGATCTACATCCATTGCAGCCATTCCACACAAGTTTGTAAACTTTACAACAAGGGTTTGGTGATTTGTAACATTGCATATTGTTCATTCATCATTTCCCTTCATTATTCTATTTCATTTCAAGGTTTAATTACCAACAAGGGGTTTTTACCAAGGAAAACCCCCATTTAATAACAATCAACAATTTTTCCCTCTCTTGTATGCTTGTGATTGCAAATTTATGTTGAAGACTTGAAGATCATTTGGGGTGCAAGATTACAAAGTTGTAAAGTTGCATGACAAAGTTGCTATCTTCACGAAAACTCACATACAGGTTAGATCCGAAAGTTTCAAAACCTGAGATCTGAGAGGAAGCAAGTGAAGACCTTGGAGCTCAGGATCACCTTCATAGTTTTTAGAAATACAGAATGATACTAATACGCTACCTAGGGCATCTTTGTCCTCCTAGGGGTATTTTTTAGACATTCTTTGAGATTTTTTTCTGAGATTCAAAGATTCTACATCTGCCCCAAAAAACAACAGTGAGACTAAGACAATAGTAAGGGCGTCATTGTCCTCCCTAGCATATTTTGATAGATTCTTTGCATTTTTCAGAATCCTCATCACATCTCCAGAATTTCCAGGTACACACATTCTATCTTGCTATTGCATAATTTCATCATTTTCAACCCTCATCTAGCTTGCATAACTAGGTTTTGTTGGTTAAATGCTTATTTGTCTTTTCCAAGCATTTTCTGGTGAAGCCCTAAAAGTTGAAAGAATCCCCTTCCTAGGTCCTCCTAATTGATAATTGACTCACCTTGTGAGTTTGATGGTCAATCCAATTAAGGTTCTTAGGATAATATCGAATGACCATAGGAAAATAGGTGAACTCAACCTCACCCCATTTTTCTTTGGTTCACAATGAAAATGAAAAATACATTTAAATAAGGAAAAAGAAGAAACCCGAAATGGAAATCCTCATTGAAAACTAGCACCAGGTGACCCTTCAAATTAATTATTTCTTTGCTTGAAGAAAAATCCACTCTGCATTTTTTTCCCTGCCTTTTTCTTGCTTTTGTTTACTCTGCAACAAAAATATATTTTTTACTGCATGACAAACTTCACTATTTTCTTTGCCCTATAGCTGAAAAATTATTTTATATGGTGAAAGATTTCATTCTTTTCCATCGGCTATAGAAAGCCCTTTTACTTGTGCATTTTCTTTTAATTCACCTTCACATACTTTTTCACCGTAAAAAATCCCTTCAAATAATAATATTAGACACTTTCACGGCCCCACCATCACTTTACATTAATCACCACCAGTTATTATCACACAATGCCAAAGTGATGAGGGGAAGGAGAAATATTATGGTGATGGGTGATAAATAATAGGTGATATCACTCCATTACTAGAACAGTGAGGAGAAAAGCTTCTTTTACCGCGTAGGTGATAAAAGCACTTTCGACGGCTTTGCTACACTTTTCGTTCTATTGCTTCTCTATGAACTTTGGTAGCATCGAGAAAATGTTTACAATAGTCAATATGTAACTCTATCTTCTTCTCATCAAAACCATGTGTATGCGGGCTTACCACAATTGACAATTGGTCGAACACACAAAATGCATCCATTAATTGAAACATTTCTTGACGAACCTCATCAGTAGTACATTTTTGCTTTTGAAGTGCCAAAATAAATATTTCTCAAATAATTTTGATACATTTTCATTGCAAAAGGAAAACTATCCTTGTGCAAAGAAAAAGAGGTATTTCCTCCTACTAAAGAGCCCGCATATGAAAACAAAAATTATTCACCTCAAATCCGTTTTTACTTGAATGTACTTTGTAAATTTCAAGTTCTTAGTTTTGATCTATTCTTTCATCATGTGCCATAGCTGCAGTCTCCTACATCCCCATGGCTTGGAGAAACAAATCCATTTTCATTAACTATTGGATTGATGGTGCTAGTGTATACATGAAGCTTAGGAAATTTCTCACTGAGATTTTTTAGGGCAAGAGGTGCAACCACTACAAAAACCTCTTGTATTTTTTTTGTGATGAACACGTCTTTTCTTCAATAGATCAATCATGGAAATAATTGTACCACCTCTTCTAAACCTGTTACAAGGTCCCTTGGATAAATGAATTCAATAGAAGAAAATCCAAGTGGTGATTGTATTTCTTCACTGACAGGAGGAAACCAATCCCTTGATGCCTCATAAATAAGAATTCTTCCAAGCTCTGCCATAGCATTTTGGAAAATTGAACATGGGATTAGATCATTTCAAAGAATAGACACCCAACGCTTGATTAGGGATGTGGGGGAAAAATTAATAGCATACTATCCTCTATAATATTTTTTATTGTTGTTATTATTGGATACTTGACACTGAACCTAGCTTTCTTTGTCTCTTTAATCAACAAGAATAAACTTGAAAACTTGTGACAGTGAAAAGTGGAAGCTAACTGATGGAATTGATACTTTGAAATTCATGTCTCTCATAGCCCTAGTGTCCTTCAATATGCTGCAATGCACCCTTGTTCAACCTATTGTATATAGTATTTCAAGACACATGCCTCTATATACCTGGTTATGCAATATCTCTTCAGTCCATGCTTGGTTTGAGAGTCCTTGTCTTGTTTAGAACCTTCTAGCTGTGCATACTTTTCAATGCATTACTTTTCATTCATTGACTTTATCCTTGCTAGCTTCAAATGACTATCCCCTGCATCTCTATGGTGACTCTCATGTTGTACATTAGAAAATTCCCTATCTTTGATGCCTTCTTTCATATGGCAGACCTTAAATGTCCATTGGCATTTCCTGCTTGTTTATTAGAAGTAGTAACAAGCTCTCTGACATCTTTACAAACACCATCATCTACTATTTTATTTTTTTCTCTTTTTGAATGGGCTCAAACATTTCATATGTATATTAGATATCCATGTCCTCAATTACCCATTCACCTATTAATGAAGATTGAACTTTTATGGAAGTGGTTTTACTTTTTATTTGAAGGTCTATTTACTTCAAGCAAGGTTTGCAGTGACTGCCATTGATTCTGGAAATTGCCTCCCATGGTGTCAAAACCTTGGGACTCTTTCCTTCTTAACTGGGCTTGACTGTTCATGTGACCTCATTTCTAATGGACTTCCCTCACAAGCTTGCTACCCTTGACTGTTATGAGCCCTTGGTTCATGCTCTACTCTTAGGTTTCTACTTGTTGTCCATGAACTCTCTTTTACATCATTAGGATCAAGGAAAATATGATCCTTAGTTTGGTTGAACCTGTCCCAGAGCATAAAAAGGTTTTGCAAATTTTGAGAGTCCCATTAGTTGCTCTTTCTGGGGGTGTCTATTCCTCAGTGAATAGAGCAAGATTTTAGAATCTTCTGGAAGAGCAGATCGAGTGCTTGAACCATTGGGGGACCCATAGTGTCTTCAATTTCAATTTTTTAAACTTTTTTTGGTGGCCCCAAGCCACCGAATGAGAAAGGAAAACCAATGTTTTCCTCTATCAAACACCAGCCTATTGAAGGAACCTATTTCCCTCAATCCATACTTACCTTTCTGACACCACAACAACATGAGTAACTTATTTCATGCAAAAATAAGTGTCAAGATACCTTTGAACAAGTGAGAACTTGCTCAATGCTTAACTTTACTATGACATGGAAACCAAATCATATAGGCCACATCACTACCACTTACTTTATTTTTTGATTCTGTGGAAAGTGACAAAATATGAGGATAATGATCAAGACTATGTGAAGACACAATCGTATCACATTTACTAACCCCCTCATAATTATTAGGCTAAGAAAAGATATCATGCCTCAAAAATAGTGCATAATCCTCGTATGTATTAAGCAAAGAATTCTCACACATTTGTAACTCCTTCAACTGAATTACATCGCAGGCAAATTTATCATCATCCCAACAACACAACCCAATAATATTATTGATATGTCTCAAGGTTTTTGAAAACAAGACTTATCAACATCTACAAGTCCAAGTTGTCCACATTCAAATCATAACATGCATCCCAAACAATATTTTCCACATCAGGTTCATAAACAAGATTATCAACACTCATCATGTTATCACACACAAAAGTTTTAAGCACAGGTTCATATGAACTAGAATATTTGTTTACAATAAATCCCTCATATGGAGTGTTCAAAACACATTCACTAATGTAAAAATCATAATACTCAACATCTCCTTGTATTGTATCAACATGACAATTTGAAGCATACTTCTCAGGAGAAATATTGTGGGTTACAGATCCAAAAAAAAGGTCCTCAAATGCATCCATGTGATTGACACAATCACATTCTTCAAGTGCAAAATCATCATAAAGAGCTTCATTAGTTGTACCAATATTTTTCTCTACATTTTGAATTTCATGTACAACTACATCTATGCTATCATCATGTAAAAATTTAGTAATAACTTCAAAATCAGAAAAATGAATAGAAGAAGATGAAGATTCAAATAAGAAAGGATTTCCATGTTCACCACTTACATCACCAACACATACATGCTCTGCACAATCAGCTACTTGAACTAATTCATTTAATAAATCTCTTACATGCACACCTTTTTCTTTTTCCACACTATTGCAATAATTAGTGAGGTCATAGCCTTGAATGCCAAATTGCAAATCATCATTTATTTCTTCATTGTAACTTCTCATGGATGATTGCACTCTGACTAAAAATTACTACACATTTTGTCATTTGCATCTAATATACCACCACTCTCAAAAGTATTTTATAAATCAACAGATTCCTTTATCTGACCACCATGAAAAATTGCATCAATGCTACACTCAATACATGTAGAATTGGCATGACCAATTGTACCAACACACTGTTGATCACATATTTCTTCTTCAAAAAGTACATTCAATTCAAATCCATCATCATGCAATTGCAAGGTTTCAAAGTTGTTATCATCATTTTCTTTGTTGAAACACTTTCCACTCAACGAAATTAATTTTGCTTCCTTCTCTTGAAAATATTCACAATTGCTAAGGCTGCAAGCAAAATTGCAATCATCATGATGATCAAGATAAGATACTTTTCAGTTGGTTGCATATTTACATCTACAACACTACTATCATTACTATGAAGACTTGAAACCTCAAAATCAACACAAATTTCTACTACACTTTCATAGTCCATAGATGAGAAAATACTTTCAATATCATCTGCATCATTGCAACCTTCTTTTGATATAGAAAATTGACTCCCCATTTCCATATTTTCAAAAAAATTAGGAGTGACTTCACATCGTTTATTTACCTCATCATCTCTTACATCTTCACCATTATGACTGTAATATTCTTCTGCATACATTTTCTCCCTGGGTTGTTTAGAAACAAAATCCTCACCACTAAATGATGCATAATTATCAGTCTTTTTCTATACCTTCTAGATCTATTTGATGAAATATGGAAAAGGTACCATCACATAGTCTAGTCAGGAAATGACTTCCATATTTCTCTATCATTTCTTCAATCACTGAAATCCATTGATATATGTACTTGAGGTTAGGGGGATTCCAATTAGCTAGCATGGTGCTCATACTTGGCTCAAGTCTTTCATAAAAAATATCAATACATACGGATTCATCAAGTCTATTTAATATTGGTATAGAAAACATAATTTTCATGAATTTATCATGAAAATCATAGAAAGATCCACCCTAAATATCCTTATATCATACAATGCATCAATAGGTAAATCTTGTTCAGCTACAGGCTCATATTCTTCTTCAAAATCTTCTTGAGTGTGCAAAAATCTCTTGTTAGATAAGCATTCATTATTCACTTCACCAAAATGATCCATGAACAGTATCTTAAGCTCTTTCCATGAACATATGAAATGCATTGGCAAACCAAAAACCCAATATTCAACAACATCTTATAAATTTCTTACAAAAAACTTCATGATAGCATCCTCTTCTATTATTTGAAAATCTCTCATTAAATCAATAAAACCCCGTACATGTTATGATGTTGACTCTTCGAAATCTCCTCTAAACTTAGGAAAATATTCATTAATTCTTCTTGGGATAAAATTTGGATAACCTTGGATTTTACTGAAATCCAGAGGGTTATATCTTTCACTAGTGAACATATTTCTTTGAGGACATGACTATATTTTAGGCATGACATTAAATTTTGTAGAGGGAGTACTAGGGCACCCATACATATTTGAAAATTAATTTATTCCCTCTATACAACAATCTACTTCTCAATATTTCCCTCAAAATATCTTGCTTTCTCATTTCCAATTCTACTAGTACCTCAAAGTACTGGACAAGGGACTATATTAACTAGAAACTTTGTTGAAACCTTCATACAAAAATATTGCAATAGAAAAATACCTAAGAACTGCTACAACAAACTCTCCTGATGATGTAGAATATTATGTAGTGATCACCTCTTTAAAAGAGGAAAATATCTTCAAGCAACAGAAAGCTTCTTCCAAGATCTAAGTATTTCTGAGTTCTCTCCACCAGCAGAGCACCAGACTTCAAGAATACACCAAAAACATTACAACAATCTCCTTCAAGTATGTAGGTCCTTGCATCATCTGATCCAATACTACAAATCAACAAACTAATTGACTCTTTTCAAATGGATAATACTAGAGCTATTCCACAGTAGAGTCACCAATCTCTAGGTTCGAGAACCAAACTTAATCTTAGTCATTATCTATGAATCTGCCATAATTCAATGGTCAATAATGGTGAGGATTGGCCAACGAACAAGCAAAGTATTTTTGGGCCTTTACTTCTGCATTTCAGGCTCTATAGGATCCATGAGGGTGATCCTGACAATGATTTAATTGATACTCTTGTGCCTAATTACCAATATCATTGTAATTAGCAGATGCATTCCTACCAACTATAAATAGACATAATTCTTCAAGAATTTGGTTGATCCTTTACCAAATTAGTATCTAAAAGCTAGGAATGGGTAGTGTGAGCCATATTTTTGCCTTAGTTTGACACGATCAACACAAAGAAGAATTATCCTAGTTAGCAAAAGCAATAATCGAGCTCCCTATGAAATCCTTGATGACATTTAAGATAAGAAAACATGATAACAAAAACATACAAAGAAGGCTTACAAGCATGCATACTTATCTAAAATGAATCAAACCTTAATCCCATAGGGGGATTGGTGCTCCTTGATGTGAAAAGAGAGCCCTTTCCCAATCCCTGATAAGCAAAAGATGCCAAGATAATTATGATGATGCAAATGCCAAGATTGTGCATCAAATTGTGTTGTGTTGTTGTAGCCAAATTGTGTTGTCGAAATTCTTTTCATTTATAGATTCAAGGTTGGAAGATTGAGAGATTTGGATGAATGTGGGATCATCTATGAGCCAATGACAAGATGCCACTTGTCAATATGTGAGAGGATGAGGGTTGTGCACATTTTGGTCAATGTGCCAATTTGAAATTTGAATTTTGATGAAATGACATGTTTAGGGGGGATGGAAGAAGAGAGTTAATGCCAAGTTGACTTGTGTAAGAGAATTTAATGCTTTGTTGGATGGACAAGTCATTTGGAGGGAAGATTCAAATTTGAAGAATATTCCAATGTAGATGCCCTTTCGAAAGAAATTAGATGAAATAATAAATCAATTGAATGATTTATTGGTGCAAGTGGAAGAATCTAGAGGATTTAGGTGATTAGGATTAAACTAATCAGGATTTGATTAATTTAATAGGAGATTAGGTGATTTTGAGTTTTGACTTATATTTTAAGATTAAATAAATCAAAATGAGGAGAAAGTGATTTTAGATTTAATTAAATAAAGATTTGTTTTATTTAATCAAAGATGATGATGTTAATTTGAATGGATGACTTTAGGAGATTAATTAAATAAACTTGGTTTATTTAATTGATGGGTGAATATGATAATACGAGGAATGCATGATGTTATTTTTGCATGTCTACATTTTTCCCCTCTTTGAAGCAATGTACTTGTTGCATTGGTTCAAAGAATGATGCCGCCGACATCGAAATTAAAAAAATTCCAATTTTTTCGGATGCCCCAGTGGAAATAAGTACGTTAGTACATTTCCCCTTCGAGAGATCAAGCGAAAAGATTTGGTTTGAGGTCGATATCGTGACAAAGAGGTTCAAAATGGATGCATGGATGGTTATGACTAACTGATTTATATGATAATGATGATGTAAATGAGATGTTTTTAGGATGCTTAGAATAACAAATCTATATTATCCTAAACAACTTAAATGATTATGTAAATGGGATGCTTGTAAGATGCTTAGAATAACAAATCTATATTATTTTAAACATCTTAAATGATTATGCAATGCATGTGAGATTGGATGAGATGGATGATGTTGTCCTATGACGATATGACATGATTATGCAAGATGAGAGTACGGATATAGGATGGATGCATTGTTAGCGTGAAGGAGGATAGAAGAATGAGAGGGATCAACCTTTAAATCCAAGAAGATGCAGAAGTCCAACAAGTCTTTTAGTCATCGAGACTTTATTAGATATGATGATGAATGATGATGATGTATTGCTTATCCAGGGATGGGAAAGATAAAGAGAATAAATTTCCTTATGTTTGATAACACACATAGGTACGATGCATCAAGGTATAAAGAATCAGGATGGCATTGCACCTAGTGTGATGGAATTTGACTCGACAATCAGATATGAGTGCTCTTGTTCGTACTTGACATATGGAAACCTTGCTAGGACAAACCTAACAAAGCAAGTATTCACCAAGTTATATTACAAGAACATCCAACAAGCACAATAGACAAAAAGATAATGATCATTGCCCCATTCCTCTTTCTCTAAACCTATTTTGTTTAGGCATCATCGAGAGGTCCTTGGAATGAACGCAAAATAAGATAAGTCAAAAAGACCAAGATAAAGTAAACAAACAAGCTAATGTTCTTCGTATCGCTAGCTAAGGATAAACTAAGGTGATACCTAATGCTGATGTCCATTGCAGGAAGGTCGCATTCCTAGGACATATTGTGATAAGGGGTTTGATGAAATCGATTGGATGATAATCTATTGATACTCCGAGCTGAACAACTTGTTGAATCACTAATCTAGACTTGAGACTTTGACGTTTAGGTGTTTTCTTTTGAACCTACCAGACTTGCTTCTGATCGACTTACTAAAGGATGAAGATGATGATTGATTTATTATGAGTGATGATTATTGCGAGTGAAAGTGAGATGAGATGGGTGTACCATTTTGGGTTTTTTCAAATATTTGGATGTTTTTGATGTTTTGAGGCTATTTTGATTTTTGGATTTTCGAGATTTTATGTTCATGTTTTTGGATTTTGTGTCTCGGGGCCGATCAAGGATGGCCTTGCCTACGTTTAAGCTGAAAGATGACGTAGTTCGACTAACGATAGACTTGCTTTAATGAAAAGATAGATGGGCAAATAGATTGCCAGATTGCGATGAACGCCTAAGGACTGACCTAAAATGTGAAATAGATAGGCAAACGAATTGCCATTGCGACGAACGCCTAAAGGATTGACCTAAAATGTCTTGGGGGATGATCAAAGATCAACTTTGGCTATGTTCAAACTCAGAGACGATGTAGTTCAAGTAACATGTTTTTGATATTTTCTAACTTTTTGACATGTTTTTAGATTTTTTTTGATTTTTTTATGTTTTTGGATTTTCGCATGATTTTGATGATTTGGAGATGGATATGCATGATGATATCATTGCTCTATTTTGGGATTTTGTTGAAAAGCAAGCTAGGATTGATTGATTCGATTTATGGATTGATGATGATAACATTGTTGAGGATACACAATAATGCAAGGATAGTGTTAAGCAACACAAGGATTGGGAAAGATATCCCGAGATGATGAGGGATTGACTGCTTTTGATTGATCAAGATTGATGAAGCTTGATTTGGAACAAAATTTATTCAAATGATTTGATATGATGCTGAAGTACACATTAGATGCGACTGATATTGATTGTTCAGATTGATGTTTGACAAAAGATAAAGCTTGATAAGGAACATCGTCTTGCCAAAACATGCAATGGGCTAGTGATTTGGATTGGTGCTCACAAATTCTTGACCAATTTTATTTCACGTTTTCCAATGTTTAGATCACCATGTAAGTAGGAGGATATATATCAAGATTTATTCTGAAAGCGAGATGTAAACATCTGCCCCTAGTGTTTAGAAATGTAGGAAATGTCATGGTTGGATGCTTGAATAGGTATATGAATGGATAGATTCGGTAAGCATGCACAAGATGCCAAGGATTATCTTGCGATAAGATAAGGTATTTGAATAGAGGATGCTCATTTGGATAGTGCTTTAAGGCCCAGATAGTGTTGGATTGGATAGGATCAATGAAAATGACCCATGTCAAGATGTTTACCATAAGCAAGTGTAAAATGTGCACCAAACCTTTGTCGAGATCAAGATAAGGTAGATAGATGGTAATGGGTTGGATAAATGGTTCGTGGATGAATGAATGATATGGATAGAATGTTGGCTTTATTATGGATGTGATAGGATGCTTTCTCCTGAAATGGCGCACGTAGATGCTCGATTCTACACATGATGCCTATTTTTCAGGTTTTCATCATGGTACTTTTCCAAAGCGCCACCAAACTGGTTTTCACTAGAGGACGATTTTTTATCTTTACTGTTTTCAATCTTTTTTTTGATTTTTTGATTTTTTTGTATTTTTGAGAGATTTTAAGCTAATGTTGAATCACCCGGTGGTGTTGTCATTGATGATTCTATCATAATGTGCCATCGATATCCTGCTTGAAGAAGTTGCTTTGCCAAGATATGTGCACTTGAAAGAAAATTTTGAGAAATTTGTTTTGCTTTGCTGATATCGGAGTCAACTCTATTTTTTTGCGCCCATCGTGATAGAATGCATTTTGAATCCTTGTGATGAAGGGTATTTGTGGACAAATGGTCAATATGAGAATTGGATATCATGCGTGGAGGTGTGGATGGAGTGTGTTTAGGAATAAAATATGGATTGGTTGATAGTTTGGAATCTTTGACTCTCCAAACTTGGGAAGATGAGCAATAATGGGTGGATATGGAAGTGTGCTTGGAATTAGGACCAATTGCTTGATACACTTTGTATGTTGCTTGAGAAGCTTTTTTTTTCCTTTGTGGACATCTTTGATGGATAATTTTCCCTTTTTTATTTTGCCCCATAGTTTCTTTGACTAATGGAGTTTGATAGGGATAATATTTCTTTGTATTCTTTGGTATCCACATGTATTTGACTTGTTTGATATGCTCCTTAGCTTCTTTTTATTTGATGAAATTCTTCATGCTTTGATTCAAATCTTTCTCTTGATGTTGGTCCCAGTTCATGGATGGGGTGATGGGTGGATGAAGATTCATGACGTGGTGGGTTGTAGTATTGACATTGGTTTCATCATAAGGATTCTTCATGCTCCCTATGTTGACATTTTCTTGAGACGAAGTTGCCCGCAGTTTTATAGAGGTACCACTGATATGTTTGTATCCCTTGGTTGTCGAATAACCATGACCTTGATGCTTAGGATTTCCAATAATCACCATTGGTTCTAGGATACCTTGTTCATGTAGACCTAATCCTCTGCCTTGATAATTCATTTGTAGAAACATTTTATCTACAATAGGATATGATTTACCTTGGAAACAAGGTGCTAATCCTTTTCTGCTCTGTGGTGGACCTTTAAAAGGGTCAACTTCTTTATTGATGAGATACCTTTCCTTAAGAAAGGTAAGTGATCGAAGTTTATAAGTGATAGGATCCTCCATATGTGGGATGAATGCCTGATTGATATCTTGTGAAATATTAGATTTTAATGCTTCTTTAAGCGATGTTAAAGATTCACTGTAAAATTCTTCCTCATGATTCATTCTTGATATGCTTTCATATGATGTTGATTCAAAACTTCTGTAGAAGCCTTCTTCATGATCTATTTTTGCTAGTTGTCCAGATTTTTCTACATATTGGTCTTGTGCACAAATGTTAAGAGTAGGAGACTCTTGTTCCTTGGTAATGATGTCAAGAGTATGAGACTCTTGTTTTGAATGAAGATCATCTACGTGTCCATCCAAAGAAAGCATCTCATGGGTAGGTGGAGGAATATGTGCTATATGGATGTGATCATCATTTGCCACATCTTGTATAGATAGGAGAGTGCCCATTAGATCATTGTAGTACCTTGGAGACACAAATTCTTGATCTGATTAATTTTGGAATTGCTTTCGACATGCTTTGGATCAAGTTCTTAACATGGGTCAATTTCAAAGGATGGATTGCTTACAAAGGGTTCTTGGGTATCGTCCTTAGGCATGGGAAGTGGCTTAATATCCACTTGTTCTTTGAATGGATTTGGATCAAGTGTAGAGTCAAAGATTCTTTCACTATTCAGTGAGGTCGAAGGATGTCAATATGCCTTGGGAGGGACCATTGCTAGACCTTGATGGAAGATGTTGATCATGCTTTGGAATACGTTCTTGAGATATATCCTCTAATTCATTAGGTGATGTAGAGACATTTTCAATATGATAATTGGTCGATGGATCATGGATTATGTCAATAGGATCAAATAATGTTAACACATCTTGAAATAGATCACTAAAAAGTGGCTTTTGATGAATGTTGATTTGATCATTGGATGGGGTAAACATATCTTCACAGTGCTCATTGATGGTTTGATTTTGATAACTGTCTTCAACAATTATGGTGGAGAGATTGTCAATGTTATCACTAGTGGTTGAATTCAGATTATTGTCCCTAATAGCTATTAGCTTTTGATCAATCGGGTCTTGGATGAGATTTTTGAGTCGAATGCAATCTGATGTTGTGTGTCCCTTTGTTTTGTGAAAATCACAAAAGTGTTTTTCATTGTACCCTGGTAGTTTCACCATGGGCTCTTGATAATTCACATAAATGGGGATTTTAATGAGATTTTCTTGTATCAACCGTTGCATGACCGATTCGATTGGGTCCCAAGTGGTGTGTATTTTCATTTGTTACCTTGTGGGATTTGCACTTTAAATTGACCTTGTGGTGATTGATTTTGGAAATGTGGTGATTGATCTTTGAGATGTGGTGATTAAGTTTGTTGTTGATTTTGTTGATATCCAACCTCTTGACATTGGAGATATTGTTCTTGATGTGGTCAGGGAGACAACTTAATGTTTTGATGACATGGTTCAACCAATGGAAAAGTGTGTTGATTTTGGGATGGAGATGTCTCTTGGTGATATGAATCAATGAGTTTTCTGAGTGTAGCAATTTTGTTTTGCAAGATTTGGCCTTGACATTCTTGATATGGTTGAATTGGTTGTTTAGCAAGCAGTTTTGGAATGCATCCTTGTGGTGTTTGCCTAGGATTGTGGACAAGTCGATTCTGGATAATGCTATGATTTAGTGTGATGTTTTCATTTGGCATTATTGGTTGATATTGAACACTGTTGTGGTTGGGAATCATATTTCCTTGATTTAGGTAACTTTGATTTTGCATGAGGTTACCTTGACTTGGATCAATACTCGGAGTCGTCAACATATTGCTTGGATTTTGAACAACATTGATGGGATTTTCAAACATGTCTACCCCAAAGTTTACCAAGTGTGGATTTGAAATGGTCATGTTTGGAAAACTTGTATTTGGCATGTATGGATTTGGTGGGATAATTTTGTTTGGAATAAGACTCATGCATTGACTATTTGGTTGATAGATTTTTAGGTTTGGACTTGGATTTAAATCTACCATCGGTGAAGGTGTTACAAACTTTAGACTGGGTACACTCACATTGAGGTTTGGAGGAGATGATTATGTCATGTATAAATGTGAGTTTCGATAATCAATTGGCATTGCAAGACTTGGATAGTTTGGTTGACTTGGATTACTCATGACGTAGGAGTCAAGTTTAAATTCCATGTTTTTCTTGTGTTTTTGACCTTGTTGACCTCTGAGGAGTTTAGGGCCAATGATGAGATGAAAGATGAAAGGGGTGAATGATATGGGTGTTTGAACTTTTAGGAACTTTGGATCAATGCTAGAATTTAGGACTTGATTTGATTGATTGTGATGGATTGATAGTTTGACTAAGTGTGTTAAGTCAAACAGAAGTGATAATGCACTTGTAAACTTTAGAAAGTTGTGTTATCTTAGAGTAAACTCATACAAAAGAGGGTAGTTTGACTAAGTGTGTTAAGTCAAACGAGGTGATTATGGATTGGATAATTTGACTAAATGTGTTAAGTCAAACAAGATGATAATGAACTTGAAAACCCTAGGAAGTTGTGTTATCCTAGAGTAAACTTGTACAAGAATGATAATTTGGCTAGGTGTGTTAAGCCAAAAAAGGTGATAATGAACTTGTAAACCCTAGGAAGTTGTGTTATCTTAGAGTAAACTTGTACAAGAAGGATAATTTGGCTAGGTGTCTTAAGCCAAACAAGGTGATTTTTGAACTTGTAAACCTTAGGAAGTTGTGTTATCCTAGAGGTAAATTCGCTCAAGAGGATTGATATTTTGACTAAGTGTGTTAAGTCAAACAAGGTGATGTTTTTTTTTCCTAAAATTCTAGCATAAAGGTATGTGCAGGATCATGATGGGCCAAAAAGTGACAATATCTAAGTGATATGATGGCCCATGTGGCTAACGATTTTTTTTTTACCCAAAACTAATGAAACCAAAAGGGTTTTTAAAGTATATTCTCAGCTTTCCACCAATATAAATTATTCTTTACTTTGATTTTAATAAATAATTATTATTCATTTTCTATTTGAATTATGACTAAAGTCTTTATTGATAGGCTGATTGAAAAACATTTATAACTTTCAAACGGTATCACATTTTTTGAATCCAAAACATGTGTCACTTTCTATGCTTCACATACTATAGGATTAAAAAAATAAAAAAATAATTTCATAAAGTTTTGACCAAGTTAAGGTGGTTAGACAGACAAGTTTTTATATTTTTTAAAATTTGTAATAAAAAATCATAATTAATTATTTATTGGAAAAAAATTACAAAAAAATATGCATCACATCGAGACATGAGTCTCCTACTTATATCTAAAATATTATTAAAAAATATTATCATTTTATTATGGTTAGGGTGGTCAGACAGACACCTACTTCTTATTTTTTCCCTAAAATTTAAGTACTACTGCATTAAAATTTCAATTTTTGACCAAATAGATTTTAAAAAAAAAAAACCTACTACTTTAGAAACTACATTTAATTTGCTACATATTCTATTCTTACATATTTTTGAAATAATATAGATAACTTATTCAAATCTTTACGTCAAGTTTCTTAACTCTAATTTTCTGAATTTTATTGCCACTTAAGGGCCTATTTTTTCCATGATGATCCTGCACATACCCATAAGTGATGTTTTCAAAGTTTTCAAGAGTTTGTTGGTGAGATGATGTTTGATTTCAATGGTTGAGGGATGTGTGAGAGTGATTATTTTGATCCTAAATGAACCTAAGAGGATTTGTTGACTAGACCAAGGTATTGAAGAACATGCTTTCTCTAAGACTGTTTCAAACCAAAAGATCAATGTTTACATATAAGACAAAAGATTGCAAGCACATGTGTGGGGTCTAATTGATCTTTTATCTTGCTTAGATTCAGTTCTTTTTGATACAAACACTTTCTTAATTATGTTTCAAACTGAATGTCCAATTTCCTAATTTCCTTTTATCCCAAAAAGTGTATTATGTGGAAATCAAGGAAATCAAGGCAAAGGTTTCTTAGTGTTGACTTTGGGAGAAAAAAATTAAGATGTATGAATGTTTAGATGCCTTCTAAAGATAAGAACCCCTAGGGACAAGCAGTAACATGTGGACACCTCCAAGGTATTTGTTCTTCCAAAGGGTTTGAAATATTTATGATTCATTGAATGTTTGTTTTCACTATTTTGGATCCAAGCAAAGTGTTTACAATTCTAATGACATGCACAACCCTAGGCTGAAAAGATAGTATTTGTTGAGTTCCCACTTGGATAAATCCAGTTGCGCATATCCAGTGCAGATGATTAGATGCTTGACCACATTGGCTCCTCTCCACGACACACATTTTTTGGGTGAGCTAAGCATTAATACCCATGAATCTCCCATGGCATACTTTTCATCTCTACAACAGAATCACATGTATATTTGGGGCGGCTTCAAAGGAGATGACCTTTTGTACCAACAAATAGATAGGATTTTGGCCTTTGCTAAACAAAGGGTTTTAATTGGGACTTTCCATTTGTAGGAGTTGACCCATGCGGTGAGAGACCATTGATGCCCTTCTCATCGGAGCCAACCGCATGATACTTGTTTTTTTTCCAGTACCCATTTTTATATCCTAGCTAGAAATACACTTGGCTTTAGTGTGTTACCGATTGGGTTGTTCCCTTGGGTGAGTACTTTTTCCCACAAGGCAGGCCCTCTAAGATAAACAAAAGCGAGCAAACATATTTGTAGTTCGATCAACCTTCGTTTAGAAACAAAGGAAGAACACACACAATAGGTTTACTCACACTCGCAAGATGTTTTGTTCAATTTTAAGGTACCCAAATCAAAGTGTAGAGGCAATCTTTTAAAAAATATAATATCACCAGAAGAATTTTGATTCTCAAGATCGCCGTGAAGCGTGAGAGAAGCGCATATGCCTTTTAAATGATATTAATTTGTGAAAAAGATTGCAAAACATAAAAAAACTTGTGCATATTAGACCATAAAAGCAGTGATTTCAATTCATTTTAAAAGCACCAAAACGAGATGTGAAAGTTGTCTTGTCCAATTGTTAAATCCAAACGAAATCTAGTGAGTTTCTAAGTTCAATTTTAACCAAGTTGAAAAGATAAAGTCAAATGGTTAATTTTAAACCCAAAAAGAAAGGTGAGTTGGTTTACAACAGAAAAAAAGAGTAGAAAATGGAAGCTCTAGATTGTAACCACAAGCATTAAAAAATACTTTTTCCAAATCTTGGTTTCAAAAAAAAAATTCCAACTCCAATTCGTTTACCTTTGTTTTTGCTTGATTTCAATGCTCGACTTCGATGACAACCTTCAAATAGTACAAAGTTATTAGAAAATAAGAAAACCCTCCAAATCTCTTTATTCACCAATATGTTAAACATAAGTAAGAAATTAATAATATAAGAGACATGTGTTCAAATAAAAGATTTGTAATCATGATACATGCAGTTATTGATTGATCTTTAAAGTCACCCCTCTTAAAGAAAGCTTCAATTTGCAACAAGTTTTCAAATGCTCAATTTTCCTTCATTAATGACGTTGGGAGGCTCAATCAACTAAAAGATCATTAGAATGCACTTTCTCTCATCTTGCAATAGGAGATGTACAATCTGAAAAAAAATATTTTAACCAATAACAAGCTATTGTATCTTTTATATTGTTTACCAAGATTGGTCAATACCTATTGCCATAATAGTGTAATAGTATTCAATTTCCTGCCAATGGCACATCCATAAGAATGACAAATTAAAATAACCACCACGTAAATGTGCACACATGGCAATATAAATCTTACTATCACTGTCATTTCCTTAAAAAAGAAATCTACGCTTTTGCCTATTGATTCCAACCACCAAAAATAACGTGATATGTTGTGTTGATGCCTTCTTATTCGTTTATTGCTCTGATTAATTTGAATATAGTTGATGTTTTAAAAGACACAATCGTGTTTCAAGTCACTTGAATGCCTTTCAAGAAGTGCGTATCAGATAAGGAATTTAAATTTTTTTATAGGAAACCTCTAATAAATGTGTTATTATGTAGATACATTCACTTTCTTTCTTACTAAAATCATGGAAAAGAATGGCAGCTCGACTAGGCCATAGAATTCTTATCAAAGAAGCCCAAACATAAAATATTAGACCAAAAAGAACAATAATACCCTTGCCAAATGAATCATCACCACTGTCAGGCGCGATGATATCAGCACCACATTGTTTAGCTAATAAATGACCAACCTACACTAAACAGTAAATGTTAGAGAACCAAATATTATATCAAAGGTGTTTGAAAACTTTTTTTTAAGCTGATGTAATTGGAAGTTGTAAAAAAATGCGCCCAAATTCTTTTGAGAAACTTTCAAGTTAATGCAATTCGCTTTGAGGATGTTACTAGACCCAAATACTTTAATTAAGTATATGATTGATGGAGTGCTGCTACAAGAAACTCCACGTGAACCTGACCTTGATCAATATAGTATAATTGTCCTGGATGAAGCGCATGAAAGGCCTCTTAATAAAGATGTGTTATTTGGCATATTGGAACAAGTGGTTCCACGGCGTGTGACTTAGAGCTCAGTGTAACATTAGCAACTCTTAATGTGCAGAAGACTATGACATTTCCTGTGACAGTACTCTACAGAAAATCGCTTTGTGAAGACTATGTGAAAGCTGCTGTCAAACACACAATGTCCATTTACCTGTACATTCACGCTACGATTAATATGAGATGACTGGGAAAAGAACTCGATGGGAACAATTTGAAAATCAACGCCAACAGAGACCAAATAAGTGATTGATGTGTTTTAGCTAATTAAGATAGCTCGACAGAGAAATGATTGATTGATAGTGAGAAACCCACCACCCACCGCACCATAATTTAATGTCAGAATGCAGATGCAAATAGTGACCAAAAAATGCGTTGGAATGCTGGAATGATGTGAAGGCAAAATTAAAATTTTGTTGAGCTTACCCGATTTGAAGATGGTGTGATTCAAAGCCCATCTTTTCTTCCATCAAATCAAGAAGTTGATCAAATGAGTACACCTATAATACTCTTATTGGTGCGTGTCGTAGAGATTGTCTTTGTGAAGAGGCAATCAATATATTTCATGAGATGAAGGCAGTTGGATGTAAGCTAGGTAGTGTAACCTACAATTCTCCACTAGATTTGTATGGGAAAAAAAAAATTGATACCATGATGAGGCATTGAATACTTTGAAAGAAATAGAGAAGAATGGGCGCCCTCTTGATATTTTTTCTTTTAATACACTAATATCTGTGACCTGGCTACAGTTCGCTGGTGATGGCTCAATACACCAAGAATTTCTAGAAGCCCGTGATAAACGATGCAAGAGTGACATTCCCTGATGACTTCAATCTCAGGATCGATGTAAGCCCAAATGAAAGCATCGTATTAGGTAGTCTGTAGTGTAAAAAATCATGGAAAATGCCCACCTGATAAAAATAAAAAATCCAAAACTAGCGCACACCACTGGATTAGTGTAAGATGGCATAATCAAAATAGTTACGTATGAAACAGAAGAACAAGAGGACTTAAACTTCCATGCCATGACATCTAACTTTGACAATATACAAGCATGGTTGTATTCCTATTCAAAGTTTATGACCTCGACCAAAATGTTAGTATATTGACTAAGATCCAATCACTGATTTGACTAAGATCAAAAGTTTATGACCTCGATCATCACTTTGATTGCAATGCTCTACATCAGATGCCAATCAAAATATAGTGTACTGCATCTCAAGTCTGCGCGCCTGGCTGGGAATGTGAGAGACTTAACAGAAAAAGAGATACACCAAGGTTTGTCAAATATTTTTCACATGCACGCAAGTCCTCGGTGACTTATAAGAAATATTTCAATACTTCAGCTATGTGATTTAGATTCTATGAAAAAAAAAAAATAGAACTAAGTACTCTGCAAAAAATGAAACATATTGTAGTGATTTGAAGCTGAGATGCCATTTATATCATGCGTTGTATCAATGATGCATACATTACTAAACAGATTAATTCAAATGAGTTGAAAGATACTCTCGTGTGATTGCATTAAGGATATGTCTTAACCATAAATATACCAAAGATAGCACTCAAAGAAACATTAGATATGTGAATTATTCTCATACTTTCATGTAGAAAACACAGTCTGAATAACTCAATACAAGTTATACTAACAACCCTCCTAGCACCACAATGTGAGCTAGATTTTTGCCTTAGTTTGACACGATCAACACAAAGAAGAATTAGCCTAGTTAGAAAAAGCAATAATCGAGCTCCCCATGAAATCCTTGATAACATTTAAGATAAGAAAACATGATAACAAAAATATACAAAGAAGGCTTACAAGCATGCAAACTTATCTAAAATGAATCAAACCTTAATCCCATAGGGGGATTGGTGCTCCTTGATGTGAAAAAAGAGCCCTTTCCCATCCCCGATAAAAAAAAGATGCCAAGATAATGATGATGATGCAAATGCCAAGATTGTGCATCAAATTGTGTTGTGTTGTTGTAGCCAAATTGTGTTGTTGAAATTCTTTGCATTTATAGATTCAAGGTTGGAAGATTGAGATATTTGGATGAATGCGGGATCATCCATGAGCCAATGACAAGATGCCACTTGTCAAGATGTGAGAGGATGAGGGTTGTGCACATTTTGGTCAATGTGCCAATTTGAAATTTTAATTTTGATAAAATGACATGTTTAGGGGGGATGAAAGAAGATAGTTAATGCCAAGTTGACTTATGTAAGAGATGTGTAAGAGCATTTAATGCTTTATTGGATGGACAAGTCATTTGGAGGGAAGATTCAAATTTGAAGAATATTCCAATAGATGCCCTTTTGAAAGAAATTAGATGAAATAATAAATCAATTAAATGATTTATTGGTGCAAGTGGAAGAATCTAGAGGATTTAGGTGATTAGGATTAAATTAATCAGGATTTGATTAATTTAATAGGAGATTAAGTGATTTTGACTTTTGACTTATATTTTAGGATTAAATAAATCAAAATGAGGAGAAAATGATTTTAGATTTAATTAAATAAAGATTTGTTTTATTTAATCAAAGATGATGATGTTAATTTGAATGGATGACTTTAGGAGATTAGTTAAATAAACCTGGTTTTTTTAATTGATGGGTGAATATGATAATACGAGGAATGCACATGTGATTTTAGTTTTGCATGTCTACAGGTAGATCTCATACAACTTTGCAGTAATTTATGGTGTGTAAGTTATTTTCAATATAAGTTTGTTCCCTGATAGATAAGATTAATTCAATTGACTTCAAAGATGACCAAATTAACATAATAATGCTTTATCCATGGGTGATAGACTCATATTTATAACACTCTGATTCATTAGCAGTTAGACCCATCATTTAAAGACTATTGTTATACTACTTTGCAATAAACAACTCAAGATTTTTAGAATAGAAACTACTTAGTAATCCTAGTACTCCATCACACAGACCTATGATTTCATCAAAGCATTTAATTAGTTCTTTGAACTAAATAAAAAATAAAACCATATATTAAACTGAAGATATTGAAGATTGATAAAAGATCATTGATCGTTTTATTCATTATTTATGTAACATAATTCATGGGAGAGAAAATGTTCCAGAATTTGCAATTTTCATTCACATACCGTTATTGTTGTAAAATTTTTATTCCTATTACAAGCTAGAATATATACCTAAGATTCAAAACTATTCTATTTCTCTATGCTTGAATCTACAAAAGTTTATCTTCACATGAACTTACGCTTAACCATCAAAAGACTCGTGCAATGAAAGAGCAAAATACATTTAAGAAAAAAGAAGAAACACTAAATGGAAATCCTCGTTGATAGCTAGAACTAAGCGAGCCTTCAGATAAATAATTTTATTGCTTGAAGAAAAACCCACTTTGTAGTTTGTCTTCCCACCTATTTCTTTATTTCCTTTACGAGCTGCAATAAATTATTTTTTACTCCGTGAAAGACTTCACTATTTGCTTTACCCTGCAGCTAAAAATTTGATTTATATAGTAAAAGCTTTCATTCTATTCTATCATCTATAGAAAGCCCTTCTACTTGTGCATTTTATTTTAATTCACCTTCACATACTTTTTCATCATGAAAAATCCCTTCAGATAATTATATTAGACACTTTCACTGCCCCACCATCACTTTACATCCATCATCGCCGGTTGTTATCCCGCATCAGCAAAGTGATGAGGGGAAGGAGAAAGATTATGGTGATGGGTGATATAAAAGAGGTGATATTGCTTCATCATTGAAATAGTGAGGACAATTTTTTTTTTTACCACAATGGCCGATAAAAGCACTTTCGACGGCTTTGCTACACTTTTCGTTCTGCTACTTCTCTATGAACTTTGGTGGAATCGAGAAAATGTTTATAGTTTTCAATATGCAAATCTATCTTCTTCTCATCCAAACCGTGTGTATGCGAGCTTGTCACAACTGAAAATTAGTCGAAAACACAGGATGCATCCATTAATTCAAACACTACTCGACGAACCTCATAAGCAGTAAATTTTAGGCTTTCAAAGTGTTGGAGTTGAAATTTTTTGCATTGCAACCCCAACATCAAAGCGTAACATGTAATTTGAGGCCACCAAATGCACTATTCTTAATAATACTCTTTTACAACGTTGCCACTGTTCTGCTCATAATGTGTTCAAGCCAAATATAATAAAATTGGGTGTCAGTGCAAAAATAAAATTTCCTCAAATAGTTTTGATATATTTTCACTGCAAGTGAAAACTATCCTTGTGCAAAGAAAAAGAAGGATGTGTTAAAATATAAATCTCTTCCATCTCTAACCGTTTGTGATCTATTAGTTAAGTAGGGTCTCACATTGATGACACTAGTTAGCTATTAGTGGTGTCTAGTTTAGATGAGTACGTGTCCTATTTTTTAGTAATTTCAGTTTCATAGTTAATACTGAACTGTGCATTGTAATCTATTTATGCTTTTGTTAATGATAAGAAGGTAGATTCAGTTGCCCCTATTTTTTCCCCAATTTTTTCTTTGCTCTTAATTTTTGCTCCATGAATTTTGTCATGGTATCAGAGTAGGTTTAAGCCTCTTCACAGAGTGGAGAGCACAGTGATCCAAAAATAGCATTGGAGACTCTTCAGAGATTGGAGAGCAAGGAGCAAAATTCAACATGAAGATCATCAACAACGATTTAAATGGTATCCATCAACAATCTATGGAAAATGCAAGGGCCCATGTTAAACAACAAAAACTATGAATTCCGGTCTATCAAAATGAAAACATTTTTGCAAGTTCAAGAATGTTGGGAAACAGTTGAGAGTGGCTTCGCGGAACTTGATCAAGCTATTCTAACATCTATGAATAATACTCAAAATAATGCTCTTGAAGAACGAAGGAAGAAGGAGACTCAAGCCAAATTTTTGATCCAAAGTTCAATGGAAGTTGCAATTTTTCCAAAAATTACAGGTGCATCCAGTGCCAAAGAGGCTTGGAATACTCTGGCTTTGGCATACCAGGGTAACAAAAAATTCAAAACAGTTCAACTTCAAACTCTTAGGAGAGAGTTTGAAAACCTGAAGATGAAAGAAACTGAGAATATTGATCAGTTTATGACCAAGGTGTTTGGAATTGTGAATCAACTCAAGATTCATGCTGAGGATATAACAGATCAAAATATTGTTGAGAAAGTGTTGTGATGCTTAACCAAGAAATTTACCATGACGGTTATAGCCATAGAAGAGTCCAAAGATATGTCCAAAATGTTTGTTGATGAACTAATGGGTTCTCTTCTATCTCATGAATCACGACTCATCATGGAGGAAGAGACTTTGGAAAATGCCTTCCAGATTCAAGCTTCCTTTAGTAGACGTAGAGGCAAAAGAGGTAGACACAGAGGCCAAAGAGGATGAGGTTTTCATCACACTGAAGAGAGTTCAGCTCCTGAATAGTCAGGACAATCAGACTAACAAGGGAATTCTCATAGCCAGAGAGGGAGAGGAAGAAAATGGACAGACAAGTCCAACGTTCAATGCTTCTATTGCAAGAAGTATGGACATTATGAAAGTGAATGTAGGAAGAAGCAATTAGATCAAAAGACAAGCAAAGCCAATGTCTCCAACATGAAAGAAGGGATGTCTGAGTTAATGTTTCTCTCATGCCAGATCACTGAAGAAGATCACAACAAGGATCTTTGGTTGTTGGACAGTGGCTGCAACAATCATATGACTGGTAACAAACACTTATTTTCTAGCATATACAACTCTACCACATCAAAAATTAAGCTTGGTGATGACTCTCAAGTTCAAGCTCAGGGTAAAGGTATTGTTCATGTTCTAACTAGCCAGAATGAACTGAAATCAATTCATGATGTTTTATATGTTCCTCATCTTCAGCATAATTTGATCAATGTAGGACAGTTAAGTGAAAATGGCTATGATGTCAGATTCAAGGGCTCTACTTGCATCATTTTAGATAAGCCACCTAGTAGGAGACTCATAGCTAAGGTGGAAATGACCAAAAATAGAATGTTCCCTCTGAATATGAGAAGTTTCAATTAGTCACAATCATATTCTCACAACATCTCAAGCACAGATGAAACTTGGCTGTGGCATTGTAGGTATGGTCATTTACCCTTTAAGAGTCTTAGTCTTTTAAAAAAGCATTCAATAGTCAAGGGATTGCCAATGATGAATGAATAGTCCAATCCATGTGAAAATTGTATTCTAGGAAAGCATCATAGGGACAGCTTTCTGATTGCCTCCTTTAGAGCTAAAGAGAATCTAGAACTCGTCCATACAGACCTCTGTGGTCCCATGCAAACTTAGTCCATTGGGGGAAGTTTTTACTTTCTAACCTTTATTGATGATTTTAGCAGGAAAGTCTGGGTCTATTTTCTCAAGAACAAATCTGAAACTTTCTCAAAGTTCAGAGAGTTCAAAGCTTTGGTTGAAAAGCAAAGTGGTAAATACATCAAGGTGCTCAGGTCAGATGGAGGAGGTGAATATGATTCACATGAATTTACAGATTTTTGCAAGCAACAAGGAATCAAGAGGCAGTTCACAACAAGGTACACTCCACAACAAAATGGAGTAGCCGAAAGGAAAAATAGGACTATCATGAATATGGCCAGAAGCATGCTCAAAGCAAAGAATTTGTCTAATGATTATTGGGATGAAGTTGTTGCATGTTCAGTATATATACCAAATAGATCTCCCACAATGAGTGTGAAGGACAAGGTTCCTCAAGAAGCATGGAGTGGCACTAAATCAAGTGTCTCCCATTTCAAAGTTTTTGGGTGCATTGCATATGCCCATGTACCAGAGGAATTGAGAAGAAAGCTAGATGATAGGAGTGAGAGGTGTATTTTTGTTGGATACAGTGAACAGTCCAAAGCTTATAGACTGTACAATCCAATTTCCAAGAAATTTGTGGTGAGCAGGTATGTCAAGTTCCTGGAAAATAAATCTTGGACTGACAAAGAAGATGATCCAACAAACTGTGAACAGGAGGAAAGCATAGGACAACCAACTTCTTCAATTTGGCTGCCAAGATTACAAGTGCAGGGACAAGAAGAACAACCAGCAAATAGTTCCTCTTCTAGCAGTCAGTCAGATTCTTTTCCAAGAAATCAGAGAACAAAGAGTTTAAGAGACATCTATGAGGAAAATAATGACATGGATCAACAAGTTCACTTTGCCTTTTTGTCTTGTCAACCTACATATTTTGAAGAAGCAGTGAAAGAAGAGCATTGGGTGAAGGTCATGAATGAAGAAATTGATGCAATTCAGAGAAATAAGACATGGGATATTATTGAACTTCCTACAGACAAAACCAACATTGGTGTCATGTGGGTTCACAAGACAAAGTTGAATGAGAAAGGAAAAGTAGAGAAGCATAAGGCAAGGCTTGTTGCCAAAGGTTTTTCTCAACAACCTGGTGTTGACTATGGTGAAACGTTTGCTCCAGTAGCAAGGTTAGATACCATTCGAGCTGTTTTAGCCATTGCAGCCCAAAACAAATGGTCAGTGTTTCAAATGGAGGTGAAATCGGCCTTCCTCAATGGCATACTAAAGGAAGAGGTTTATGTGAATCAACCACCAGGGTTTGTAGTTAAAGGCCAATAGTCTAAAGTCTATAAATTGAAGAAGGCCTTGTATGGTCTCAAGCAAGCTCCCAGAGCTTGGTTTAGTAGAATTGACTCTTACTTGATGAACAATGTGTTTAGCAGTAGCAACAATGAGCCCACTCTCTACACAAAAACATATGAGCAAGGTAACATACTTATTGTTTGTCTTTATGTTGATGACATGATCTATACTGGAAACCTACCATTAGATGAATTTAAAATAGTCATGAAAAAGGAGTTTGAGATGACTGATCTTGGTCTCATGAAGTATTTTTTGGGAATAGAAGTTGAACAATATGCTCAAGGAATTTTTATATGTCAGCATAAGTATGCTATAGACATCTTGAAAAGGTTTAGGATGGACCAATCTAAACCAACAGAAACACCTATTGCTATAGGAACCAAATTGAGCAAACAAGATGATGGACCAGAAGTCGATTCAACATTGTATAAGAGACTTGTAGGCAGTCTCATGTACCTTACTACAACAAGACCTGATTTAATGTATGCAGTCAGTTTTATTTCTAGATTTATGAAGTCTCCCAAGGACTCTCACTGGAAAGTTGGAAAATGAATTTTGAGATATGTTGCAGGTACAACTGATTTTGGATTGTGGTACACATATTCTGAAGACAACATACTTGCAGGATACACTGATAGTGATTTTGTAGGTAGCCTTGATGACAAGAAAACCACTTCTGGATATGCTTTTCATTTAGGGACAAATCTGATTTCATGGGCTTCCAAAAAGCATCCCATTGTCTGCATTTCATCTGCAAAAGTAGAGTATGTAGCAGCAACTACAACAACTTGCCATGTAGTTTGGCTACAAAGACTTTTGATGGATCTTGCACATGTTGAAAAAGAGCCAACTACTATCTATTGTGACAATATCTCAGCAATAGCATTGTCTAAAAACCAAGTATTTCATAGGAAGAGTAAACATATTGACACTCGCTATCATTTCATTCGCGAGGTTGTCAATAATGGTGAAATCACACTTCAGTTTTGTGGATCTAAGGATCACCTAGCAGATATCTTCACCAAACCATTGGGAAGAATTGTTTTTGAGTTTCAGAGACAACACTTAGGTAGTATTAGTGCTGAAGAATGTAATGTTTGAGATTGAGAGGGAGTGTTAAAATATAAATCTCTCCTGTCTCTAACCGTTTGTGATCTGTCAGTTAAGTAGGGTCTCACATTGATGACACCAGTTAGCTGTTAGTGGTGTCTAGTTTAGATGAGTACGTGTCCTGTTTTTTTTAGTAATTTCAGTTTCATAGTTAATACTGAACTGTGCATTGTAATATATTTATGCTTTTGTTAATGATAAGAAGGTAGATTCAGTTGCCCCTGTTTTTTCCCCAATTTTGTCTCTGCTCTTAATTTATGCTCCACGAATTTTGTCAAGATGTCCTCCTACTAAAGAGCCCGCATATGAAAACAAAATTTATTCACCTCAAATCCCTTTTCATCTGAACGTACTTTGTATATTTCACGTGCTTATTTTTGATCTATTCTTTCATCATGTTCCATAGCTGCGGTCTCCTGCATCCCCAAGTCCTGGAAAAATAAATCCATGTTCATTAAGTGTTGGATCAATGGTGACAATGTATACATGAAGCCCGTGAAGTTTCTCAAGAGCTTTTGCAGGGCAGGAGGTGCAACCACTGCAAAACCCACTCATATTTTTTTGTGATCAACACCTCTTTCCTTCAATAGATCAATCATGGCAACAATTGTCCCACCTCTACAAAACCTATCATATGCTCTCTTGGATCAACGAATTCAACAAACGCAATTCCAAGTGGTGATTGTATTTCTCCACTGACAGTAGGCAACCAATCCCTTGATGCTTCATAAATAAGAAGTCTTCCAAGCTCTGCCATAAGAATTTTGAAAATTGGACATGGGCTTAGCTCATTTTAAAGAACATATACCCAATGCTTGATTAGGGGATGTGGGGGAATAAATACCAGCATCCTATCCTCTGTAATATTTTTGCTTGCTGTTATTACCGAACACTTGACACTGAACCTAGCTTGCTTTGTCTCTTTAATCAGCAAGACCGAACTTGAAAACTTGTGACAGTGAAAAGTGGAAACTAACAGATGGAACCGATACTTTGAAATTCATGTCTCTCATAGCCCTGGTGACCTTGAATATGCTGCAATGCACCCTTGTTTGACCTCTTGTATATGGGCTTTCAAGAAACGTGACTCTGTATGCTTGGTTATACAATATCTCTTCAATCCATGCTTGGTCTGAGAGCCCCTGCCTTGTTTAAAACCTTCTAGCACTGCATTCTTCTCAATACATTACTTTTCATTCATTTCCTTTATCCTTGCTAGCCTCAAATGACTGTCCCCTGCATCTCTATGGTGACTCTCATGTTGCAAATTGGAAAATTCCCTATCTCTGATGCCTTCTTTCATATGGCAAACCTTGAATGTCCATTGGCATTTGCTACTTGTTTATCGGAAGTAGTAACAAGCTCTCCAACATCTTTACAAACACCATAATCTACTATTTTGTTTTTTTCTCTTTATGAATGGGCTCAAACAGTTCATATGCATCTTAGATATCAATGTCCTCAATTCCCATTCACCTATCAATGAAGACTAACCTTTTATGTAAGTGGTTGTCTTTTTTATTTGAAGGTCTGTTTACTTTAAGCAAGGTTTGCAGTGACTGTCCCTTCTTTTGGAAACTGCCTCCCATGGTGTCAAACCGTGGGACTGTTGCCTTTTTAACTGGGCTTGACTGTTCATGCGACCTCATTTCTAATTGACTGCCCTCACAAGCTTGCTATCCCTGACTGTTATGAACCCTTGATTCATTCTTTGCTCTTAGGTTTCCACTTGTTCTCCATGAACTCTGTTTTGCATCACTAGGATCAAGCACAATATGATCCTTAGTTTGGTTGAACCTGTCCAAGAGCATAAATAGGTTTCACAAATTTTGAGAGTCCCATCAACTTCAAATGTGATCCATCCTAAGATGGATTAGATGAAAGAAAGAAGATCAATATCATTTATTATAAGTGAGAAGATTTTTTTAAATTTATAATGTGGTAGAAGACTCCTATCCAAAGGTGTGGGAAGTAGTTCAAATATCAGATTGAAGGAATGTCACTTGAAAGGTGATCCATTCTAGGATGGCTGAGATGAAAGAAATGAAATCAATATCATTTACGAGAAGTGAGAAGATACCATTAAATAGTGAGATGCATCCATAAAATTATCTAATTATAACTAAATATATTAGTAATGAATAATTAAAAGTATAAAAGTAAGGAAGATGTGGTAAATTTATCCTTTTATTGAGTTTATCCATTGTCAATTAACATAGGATTATTTATAAAGTTTAATATTTTTAATAAGAGTATTGTAAATAAATAGGCAAACAAATTATCATTTCATATGTATAGATATAGCCTAGTTAGCCATATTAATAAGAGTATTTAGAATTATTTATGTTCCTCTTACATTATTTATTATTTACCTACTTTAAAATTTTGAGAAATAAAAAATAAATTCTTTCAACAAAAATGTATAAGACATAAAAGGAAAAGATAAGCATACATATCAATGTACCATTTTAACTGCATGATCTAACCCATATCATGGAAGAAGACCATTCATCAATATGACTTTCCAACAAAAGTATATGGCTAGAAGAAATAATAAGTGTGACTCATGATTTATCATCAATATGACTTTCCAACAAAAGTATATGGCTAGAAGAAATAATAAGTGTGACTCATGATTTATCATGCATGGTTAGTTTCACATAACTACCCATTTATTTCATCATATAGACTTTAGAATAATTAATCATTTACACTTAATTATGGAAGGGTACTTATGTTTTAACATGCACGACTCATCTCATATTAACTACACTTTTATCTCATAACATTGCTCGAATATACTAATACATTTATACTTAAGTAAGCAAGTTCTAAAGATGGCACACAAAATACCTAGACATGATCTAGTCACCGTAGCACATGAATTTTGACTACCTACCTAATCTACCTAGAAAATTAGTATCATGTAGTTCCCTTCAAGTATTTTTTCTTAATTTTATGAA
>CM021101.1:525952457-526056432 GCA_007115665.2 Sequoiadendron giganteum
CCAAAAATAGGAGAAAAAGACCTCAAAATTTAAAATTATGATTTTCCTTCACTGTGCTAAGATCATGCTTTGATATCACTTGTTATGAAATAATTTACAAACTTAGAGAATAATATAGTAATTTACAAAAGAGAATAATAATATGCCACTTCAAGGGGACAACCTCATAATCAACTTCGAGGGGGATACCTCCAGAAGTCTTCAACAAGAACACAATACTCAACATGATAATGATTAACAACTACCTCTTATATATACCATAATTATGCTAAGGATATAATACAAGCTAACTTAGTTAACAACATATAGGCCATAGACCAACCTAAATAGCTAAATAACAATACAATAACGATAACATGATTTAGTTAAGAATTAAGGTAGCCACAAGCTAACTACTCATAACCAATACACACTATAGGGTTAGGGGCATAGAAAAAGTGGTGGTAGAGGGTTGAGAACACAATAGTGTGTCACTTAAAATCACAATGTTTTTTTTACCATTTTTAATTCTTGTCATTTATAACAAAGAAATGGTCAATAATTTAAGGATCACGTAAATTAATGTTTTAGAATTTTATAATTAGATCAAGTTGTACTATTTTTTTTTTTTTTAAGGAATTATTTCTATCATCTTATTTTTTCAATTAATTTATTATTTTTCCATTATTTTGATTGTGTGATATTTTCTCCATATTATGTAACTCCCACTATAAATAATTTTTTTTCATGATTTATTAGAATTAGATCATTAAATCAAATGTCTTAGCACAAATATTTTTTTTGAATTTTTTTAATAAATATTTATTTATTAATAATTTTTGAATTAGCAATAACAATTTTTTTAAACGTATATCTTTTCATAACATAGTTTTGTTAGCATATATCAAATTTAGATTATTATTTTTTATTAAAAAAAGGTTATTCATGTTGAACACAATACAATATTTTGATATTTTTCTAATAATCTTTGTTATTTTTCCTAGTGGCTTAATTATATGTCATGGTTTTTTATAATGAACCTATATTTATTATAAATTTAAAAATATTTATAATATTACAAAAAAACATAATATGTATGTTATAATTTTTAGAAAGATAAATCTAATGATTAAAAAAAATAAAAAATAACATTTTCAAATGACCCCATTTGACCCCCTAAAATATGAAGCAAAATCACCTTTTTTTTAACATTTTGATAAGTGTGGAGGAAGCTTGATTAGGGTTCTGATTTAATCCTAATGGTATCTATCTAAGAGTTGTTGATAAAATGGTATTTTATCTAACCTCCTTAAGTAAAACCCTCTTAGATATGCCTCTTTAGAATCAATTTATGCATTCTTTTAAAAATGTGATTAAAAGAAATACCAAGATATCACACAAGTGGGACACACTATTGTGGGATCACCTAGTTGTATAATGGTGCTTGAAGGAAGGAATGGATGATACACCATCATAATAATCCATCAAGCATCCAACACCATATAGTATATTTATTCAAAAAAAATCACCCACTAGTGTTTGATGTAATAGTGTGACCAATTTTTGTAGTGATTAAGTATTTATAGCACGTCCATAAAAAATTCTACTAAGTGAAAGATCATATTTAACTACATGAGGATTGTGGTTATAATCTTCCTAGTTAACGTGATTGATTATGATTTTTTTATCAATATTATAATAAAAAATACTTCATTTCATTTAATTTGGTAACCATAATAGGATTAAGATGACAACTCCTCAAGGGAAGATTATAGTCATGAGTAACTTGTATTACAAATGAGATATTATTATATAAATCAATCTTACATTAAAAATTAGAAAATTAGTTAGATATCAAATCTAAAAAATGAAATCCTAAAGACCAATTCAAGGCTAGGTAGCACATGCAAAAGAAAAATAACACAATAAATCTCAAACCCCAAAATAAAAGTTATAGCTATGTGATGTACAAATGAAAAAATATAAACATTAATTTATGATCTAAAAATTGATAAAACAATAAGAAAATATACATCTATAACCTAATTCTAAAAAAGGATAATTGAAAGAAAATCCTTATGGGGTGTAAGAGTGACTAGGCTTACAAAACATATGAGGGAATAATATTCCTTGTATATAAATCTAGGCTAATCAGATATTTATGTTAGCAATAAATGCACAATTGAATTAGATTGAATTATAAGGGGTAGATAAATGAATAATACATGAAATAATTAAACATGAAAACAAGTATACTTAACTTTAAAAGCAACAACAAAAAAATAATGTCGATGTTACATAAAATCTAGTTTGCATTGAAGTATAAAAATCTAAAACTCATTGTCTGATAAATGTCTTGGGCTGTATGTAGTCACAAAAAGCTCTAGGGATTGAATATAGGTCCCTTGAGATTGATGTTGAGTATCATAGGAATAATCTATTATGCGGGAAAGGTTTTAGGTCACAAGAATGCTTTAATAGAAAGTTATTGTAGTGATTTCTTTGCATTCGCCTTCTCTATGTCTATTATTGTAAAGGTGGTGTTTTCAAACATCTTAAAGGAGATTGCCAATGGTTAGAGTCAAGTTCTCCTAGGTGAACCCCATATTCAAATTGATCTTATGACTTTGAGCAAATGATGGGAGGTAACATTCACAAACTTGCAAATGACATAGATGATCTTGATCTAGATTTTGATTATTTTTAAGCTTGAAATTTAGATGTTCCTTTTGTGTAAATTCTTTGATTCTTCCATTTGAATTAATTGCACAAATAAATATATTTAAACACCACAACATAACAACAATTCACAAAAATAAACACATACCAAATTAATTCAAGGACAATAAAAAGTAACAAGATGTTCAAATTTTAAATTTTACAATTAATCTTGAATCAGTTAAAATTAACCCTAACCTACTATAAATTAACTTAGAATAAATAAATATTAAATCTGAAACTATAAATAAACATATAAATATAACAAATTTTTTTTCTCATATGAAATAAAAGTTATAGTGGCTATGCAAATTTCATCGTTACATATTAATTTGATTGTGAGTTGAAAATCACACGGACCAGCGAGTTCGTAGAGCTCTAACATCCGTGCAGAGCTTACTTGCAGTTGCATTAATCTTTAAATCGTACAATAATAAATATAAACTTATATAAAATGAAATAATTACCGTAACATATTGGGCAAAAATCAGACCGATAGCAATGCATTCTGGTATATCTTGTGCCAAAATCTGTTAAATGGTTCGCTGACATTACCTCCGGAGTCTTTTCAAAGAACCAAGTTACCGCTCGTGCGTAAGCGAATAGCTTGCTAATTATTCAGTAGTCATAGATTGAAATATTTTAAGCTCTAATTCAACATTTAATGTTAAACATTAATAGCTGTAATTCTTTTCACTTCTTCCTTCTGAATTGTTTATTGCAGATCAATGATGTTACACGATCGCATTAATTGAATATTTATAGTACAATCTCCGGAGATTTCAATATTTCTGTGAAGAAAAGAAAAATCCAGCTTTACAGGATAATGATATTTTCCATGGCGGCTAGAGATGGGGTCGATTCATTCATAGTGGTAATTTGCATTGTACATTTAGCTAAAACTGATCGATGTTCATTCGTTTCAGGAGACTGATAAATTTTGATGGCAGGGTGGAAAAGTCGGAATCTCATATCGCTCCGGAAGAGGTCATCTGAAACCATTTTCTCTTAGTACGGCTGTATTCATTGTTTGTGGTTTAGCGAGGAGTAAAGCGAGATTGAGTTTTACAAGAAGAAAGAAAGCGTCATTCACAGTGGATTTGAAAAGAATGAAGCGTATTCAAGTGGGTTCTGGTAAGGAGTCAGATATTGTAGTTGAGATATGCTCCAAACTTGCTGTCGAGAAAATTTAAGCGAAATTCGGACGGCGTGAGGTAACAGCTCTTTCTTCTCTCTACATCCTATTTTACTCTCTTTAAATGTTCTCTGCTGAATCATATTTGGGAACAATATTTGGTATGATAAAAGGTTTGAAATATATTTGTGGCAATGTTGGGTGGCAGCTACTGTCCACACTCCTGGAAGAACTGTGCAGCGTAGATTTCTTGAGGAGCAGAGTTGTTGAGAGGGCGTCTCCACATAAAATTTCATCGATTCGGATAAATCCTCATGCCAGAAGAGGAACCCACTTGTATTCCCGTTTTCTGGATGCATTGGAAAACAAGGCGAATGAAATCCCTGGTTTATTAGGTGATTGGTAGTCTGAGTCTTTGTTTATAAGTATATTGTTAGATATATGTAGTAGCGTGACTGGAAATTTTATACCTGGAGATCTCTTTTACAAGGTTTGAGATTTTGTTTTCATAGTACTTTGCTTGCTGCGTGTTGTGCAAGCGAAATCGTTGAGTTGGTATTACAGTGTCGCGGTTTTGAGGAAGGGAGTCGAATTCAATACGTCTTTCATGGAACCGCTCCGGAAAATTTGAGTTCCATCTGTGAGAATGGAATGGATCCTTCCTTAAGGAAGTATTCGGGAGATTACTTTGGTGTGAGTGCAGACGCCAGCCTTTATTACTCTGTCAAAAATGATTTTTTTCTTCCTGTGTTTGAAAAATTTCGGTGGCCAGATAGATTGAACCTGTTGGTATTCTTACTTTTGCTACCTGACCCAACTCAATTCACATACAAACTAATGACTGAAACCAGTCACGAGCTTCGAATAGCCATTGTTGAGGTCGATTTAAAATTTTCTTCCCGTTCCATTGTTCAGTTGCAATAGTATAATTGACATTTGTATATGTTGTACAGCAAAAAACTGAGAGCCTGTTCACATGATGTTTATTGGGTTTTAGACTGTCTGGTGGCTTTTTCTTAACAGAATGTTTTGTTTAGTTGTTTACTCGAGCGCAGGCAACTGTTAGAAGATGGTCTGAATGTTTTAACTGTAAAGTTAATGTTTACTAAATTTCAAGGTGTTGGGAGTGCAATATTTGAAATTGTTAGTGCTATGTGTAGGTTGAAATTTTTAAATAGTTTTTTATTTATATTTATTTTGTTTGTAAATTACTTTTGTTTGTTCATATGGAGGATTATATGAGTCATTTGGAAAGTATGTAAGAAATTTATTTCTAATTTTGTTAGTGATTGGATTATTGATAATTGATTAAAAGTTCTTATGGTGAGATCTTTATAAACTTAGATTTTGCTTAGGGAACACCATCTAAATATTTGTAATGGGAAAGAAATTTCATTTGAATAGTGGATTGATTTATATATAGTTTTGTATTGTCTTTTATAGTATTTTCCTCAAACTAACCACTTTCAATATGGTTGAAGTTGAATTTGATTGTTAAAATAATTATAAGTTAAATATAACTATAAAACTTATTTATTAAATATAATTGCAATAATTAAAATTAATCTGGAATAATAAAATATGTTCAATAAAATAACTCTTAACTAAATAAAATAAAATAATTCTATGTGGTAAATAAAATAGTTTAAAAGTAAAATAAAATAACTTTTAAGTACAATAAACTAAAAGAATTACAAATATAATCAATGATCACTTTTTAAAGAGTAAAATGAAATTTTAAAGTAAAATTAAATTAGTATAAATATATTAAGTTATTTATCTTAAGAGCTTTGATTAGGTTAAAGTGTGAAGGACATGTACCCATAAGAATTATTCTATTAAATTTTAACAATAATTTTTAGTCACTCTTTATTTAAAAATTAGTATTAATAAAAATCAAACAAATCACATTCATTTAGTAATGTATGATGAATATGATTATTCCCTAATCATACACTCAAATAAAAAATAAATAAAATGTTAATATAATGAGTATCTAAGGATGATAAAATATGTGGTTGAAGGAATTAATGTTTCATCAACATTTTATGGTTTTCTAAAATATATATTATTCAATAGAAATGAATTTAAATTAAATTAATGACAAGTTGAAAGGGGGAAAAAGTAAAATTCGAATTCCATTAAAAAATAGTAGAAACAAATTGCACAACATACAAAAACTTAGGATTTCCTTATGGCCATTATTATTATGCATACTATTTTTTTGAATATTTTTTAGATAAATATATTTAGGATATCTATAATATTTATTTATATTAATAATAACATTATTAAATATTAATTACTTGATGGGTAGATGGCTATCTAATTTAAGTTAAGGAGACTTATTTACTTCGTCACGTCATAATGGTTCATACCTTTCTACCATTCTAGAATGTGTCTTGGCATTAATAGATCTCATATAAATAAAAGAGCTCCAAAAGATATCTTTCCACACTTTTTAGATAGACGTATTTAAGATACCTATACTACTTTATAATAAATACTACATTAAACTAGTGATTAATTTGTCAAAATATGCAACTTCTTCTTTTTAATATTTATCTTTAGAAAATAAATATAATGAATTTTATTAATTAATTTAAATTAAATATTTTAATTATAATGATGCAAGAGAGTTACAATAATTCATTAATTTGGTGTTATTGGCATTTATGGAAAGCTTAATTTAAAAGGTGGGCTATATTAGACATAATCAATGATTGTTGTTGGATAAGCCTAAGATTGGTCATTAGCACATAATGGTCAAATGAAGATGCTAAGCATGATATAGGCAACCGGGCTTATTTTAGCTATTAGTAAATAAAATTACAATAGACGACCCTATTGAAAATGAAGTACATGTTGCTATCTATTAAGTTTCCTTGTCTATGATTTTAAATATTATATACATGTATAATAGGGAACTTACATCTACAAAGTGCAACTAAAATCCATGTTCCATTATGCTTTGATGGATCCCCATACCCTATTAGAAAAATTTCATTTTCACATAGGCTACATTGAATATAAAACTAGGGACTATGAGCTAAAGAAATTTTTGTTGTTGTTAAGGTTAATTTTATCCACCAATGCATATGGATATAAAACTTTTCAATTCATGGGTTGACCATGATAGTCCTTCATGCATATGAGTGATTTTTTTTATGCTTACATGGAGATGCATTCAATACTACTTAAGTACTCAAATTAATTATCTTATTTTAATTGGATATGCCAATAAAATGGATTTTATGTGAAGAATAATATGAATCAATAAAGGGGATTGAATTTTTCTCATGTTTTATTGAGGTCTAAGTCTAAGGTGATGAGTGTTAGGACTTGGGTGATATTAATCTATAGAGAGTCCTTATAGGAATATATTATCTGCATAATTTATTATGGTGATATGTAGTGAAATTAATACATGTTATGGTATAGTAGAAATTATGATTTAAATATGAAAATGATGTTGTAAGGTTTTTAGTACATCATTTATGTTGGTTGACATTTGATGGTACTATGATAACAACTATACTACATTTGGAGAACTCACAATTATATATGAAATAGTTTTTTGGATCATGAATAATGATACATAATTACATGCAATAGAGCTAGAATTCATGTAGCATAATTTGAGAATGGTATAATATCCTAGAAAATGTTGAAGAAACTACCACAAGTTATTATGATTAAAATTATTTTGGTGAGATCTACCATAAATGAAGAGCTAGTAGTAGTGGTTATATTAAAAACAATATATATATTGAAAGTGTTAACTTTGTAACCATAATTTCATAGTCAATAGAATAAAAAATATGTATAAGGTGATTATCCATGTGGAGATATAACACTTGGTGTTTTACGGTATATTAATATTAGCTACAATAAACTTATAGTTACAATACTCTTGGTGTTCCATGCATTGGTTTGATAGCTAGATGGTTGATTAATATCCATATTATCTTAGGATTATACATCATTGAGCAATATCCCATGGAAATTTGTATTATTTTCCATTCCTTCAATTTTTGGGCTAAGGTTTATTTTTTTATGTGTTTTTTAACCTTTAGACACGTGGATCGCAAAATTGGACCTCATTCTCTCTGCCTTAATTTGGTGAGTGTAAGAATCAAGTATCATGAATTTTGACCTTATTTTCCAAGCCTTGACCTTATGCTAAAAGATTGAATTCTAGACTGATTGGGTATTAGAACCATGTCGTGCTTACAAAATTGGGGATGTCACTATCAAATTATTGTATGGAAAATATAATGAGGTTAAAATATATTATGAAATACAAATATTTTAAATTAAATTTAAACTAACTAACCAAAGACTTACTTGGATTGAAGGCCTTGAGGGAATCTTCTAAGATAGTGCTAGGCAGACTTGTGCACAAAGTTCTGTTGGAAATCATGCAAGAAAGCATTATGAATATCACTTTAATCAAAGACTCTAAGGGAATCATGATATTAATCATTATGAATAACACTTGAACCAAAGACACTAAGTGAATCATGAATACTAGTACTATGATCTACTTGAGGGAATGTGGAAAGATAGTAATTTTATGCCATTTATATTACATGAAGTCCTAGTTGAACACACCTAAAGACTGAGAGGGGGATGAATCGGTCTATTAAAAAATTAAACCTTTCCAAAACTTAGAAAATATTCTTATCTCAACCAGAACCCTTAAGTAGACTAGCATAAAGATATAGAAATTTAAGCCCTCAACAAATTTAACAATGAAAGATATATCAATTCTAACTCAAGTAAGATCAAAATAAATGAGAGAAAAAAATAACACACTCATGCACAATGAGAGACCATATTTACAAGGAAAACCAAATGAGGGAAAAACCATGGTGAGATTTTACTCATAATATAAAGGCTCACTACCAAAAAGACTTGCAAACCAAGACTCACTACCTCATCAAAAGATATGAATGACTTGTGGGACTAAAGAAAACACAAATTTATATGAAATATAGAAGGCCTTGATGAGATTCAGTATCTTAGTGCAGGATATAAGGATTTAGATAAATTACAATATTTGTCAACATAACACTCTATTGATTGAGGTGTTGTTGAAAATTTGATCTTTCTTCTTCATAAATGTAACACTAATTGTAGTGGATATTCAATATATTCCACAAACTTTATTTTTTGCACTTGTAAACTTCTCCTTCTTATTGCATCTCAAATGATATTTCATTTATATCCACTACAGCACGTCAAAAATTTAATTAGGTCTTCCAAAAGAAGATATGCAATGAATTCAACAAGTTGATCACCAAAGCATAATGTTCTCATGCCCCAATGATAGAGATTACCAAAAAAAAAAATTACATCTTCCAATGTGATCCAAAAAAATTCACACATTGGTGCACAAAAATCTATGTTAGCATCAAGGAAACATGTACAAGAAACGTGAAGCACACAACTAGTTAGCCCAAAAATCATAATTTTAATAGAATTTACTTGATATGGTCCCAACCTGTTGGAAGATGGTCAGCGCTCCCTTTGGGATTCATGACATGGACTAACCGCCTCTCCTGGATTTGTTAACACTGGCAATTATATCGACCATTAATAGGTTGATCTTTTGGTGCAATGACAACTGTGGGCCAAAATTTGATATCAGAGCCAAAGGTGTTGGGTAAGACTGAGGGGGAGTTTTTTGGCAGATGGTCAGCACTCCCTTTGGGATTCATGACATGGACTAACTTCCTCCCATGGATTTTTTAACTCTGGTGGTTGTAGATCGGGCATTAACATGTTGATCTTTTGGTGCAACGACAACTATGGTCCAACACAAACAAGATAGGTCAATACCCAAATCTATCATAGAATATCTTTAATTATTGGCATAGACCCCCAATCACATGGCACAAGGAAAAGAACAAGTCCTATCAACCAAATATCTACAAATAACCTAGAAATTCAACATAAGACATACTGAAACACCAAAGCGGTACATTTGAATCATATTAGGATATTTCACGAACATCCAATGATAATTTCATACACTTATTTCATATTCTCATGCCATCAATAGCCACCGTAGATCAAACATGAACATAATACTTCATTCAAGAAGCACAAAATGCATGATCAAAAGATGTAACATTAAAAAATCAACTTATGGACCACGTCATTACATGAAATTAAAACCAAGAAACTACATAGACGTTGAGAGAACATTCACTAAGCTATAGGAGAAGATACATCAGTTTGGAGAATTTCTTGAACCATACAAACAACCAACAACATTGTCAACCTTCTACAATTCATAGAAATCTCCTTGAAAACACTCGTGATCTAGAAAGATAGGAATGCAACATCCAAAAAGCACTAAATTTGAATCCCAAACCATAGGAACACATCTTCAATAGTGAGGGAATGTGGAGTATTCTCCTAAATATACTTTAGAGAAACTTCCTAAACCAGAAACATTTGACAAACATGCAGAGGCCAAAACTTTATTTCACCAACACATACTTCATCAAGAACATCAAGAGAGAGCATAAGGCATATTTTCTACCTTCAAAAATGTCTCTCCACTATCAACAATACTTCAAATCCTCATCTTAATATATCATTATGGAACCAATCTTTTCTGATATAAACAAAGCACTATACAAATTTTCTTGGCATAGAACTTAGCATAACATCTATCCATGAACTTAAATAAATCTTCTTTAGATAAGGCATGATATCCAATCATGAACTTCAAAAACTCTTCCAAACATCAATGTTAGCGCAAACTGAATGAGCAATGATAACCAATGTCAAGGACTAAAAATATTACTTATTTCTCAAGTGTTGACATCAATGACAACCAATGATCAATGTTGACATCAATGAAAACAATTACCAAAAAACTCACATAAATCTCCTCAAGTGTTAACATCAATGAAAACCAAAAATTAGTGCTGACATCAATGAAAACAACTTCGAGCAATCTCCCCTTTGACATCAAGGAAAAAGGTCCATATATACCTACTCACAATAAGTACATCTTTTGAATTCATGAACAAATGGAAAAAGATCTTTAATTGAAGCAACAACATATCCTTCCCCTTTGATCAACAATACTAGTTCTCAACTATTTCACAACTACATCAAAACTCCTCCTTACTACCAAATCCCTCTTTGTGGTAACATACACCAATCCAGGAGAAAAGGATATGACATGAATTTTTCGCCTTAGAAAGATGCACCATCTTATGCATCTTGTTAGAATAAGGAGAGGCAATAACCCCTAACTTTAGCCGGAGATACTCAAAAGTATCCATTGAAAACACCTTTGTGAAGATTTCTGTAATTTAATCCTTGGTAGGCACATACTGGTGCAAGAGCACCCATAGGTTGTCTAGGAAAACTAAGCAATCTATTTTAGTTCAGTGAGCCTTAGTGGAATTTTTATTGTGATTAGATGAAGGTCATGTTGACCACAGAGTAGGTGTAATAGGGTTTTAGATCAATAGGAGGCTTAGGACTTTTGCAAGGTGCAAATAGGGCTAAGAAGTTGTATTGCAACTATGCAACATTTGAAATGTTGCTCGACAAAATTGATAGTTGGAGCTACAAACAACCAAGAAGATCCCAAGGGAGAAAATAACTATTTCATGGCCCTATTTATGGGATGCCTCGGCATTGGAGTGAGGTTGGATGCCTAATATACGATTTAAGTTTTTGAATTCTGTGACTGTGTGTGAAATTTCTTATTTTTTTGTATTGCAAAGATACTTTAATGGATTAGTTTTGGCAATGTAACTAGTGCATGATGTAGGGTAGTTGTTCTTTGAATTCTGTGTGGCATTAGATAGTTTGTTTGTTTAGTTTTATGCACTTCTTATAAATATTTTGTGTTCTACACTGTTATTGGTCTGAACCAGACAGTTTGTAAAGAATGGAGTGTTAGTTCATTTTCCCACCATACAAATTGTACGACCCTTTGGGATTAGTGACTAGAATCCATGTGTGTACATATAGTGGGAGTTGGGGCCTTTGAAAGCACATGAGCTTTTTTTGGAGTCTTTTCCTAGGCGAGCCAGAGAAGAGTCTGGCTAGGAAAGACCATAGTGCAGAGCACTTAATTTGCAGAGGTGTTAACTTAGAGTCAAATTTCATTTTGGAGAAGGAAGATATGATACTTACCAAGATATGGTAAAGAGGAAGAGACTCTACCAATCCATTTGTGAGGGGAGAACTTAGCAAGTTGTAGAGGAGCCAGGAAAAGCCTAAAGTGCCTTAATTTTGCTCATTTTCAGTTAGGGCATTTGTACGGCCAATTGTGGCACAAGACCCCCAAAATCCTCGAGAGGTGGGAATATGAACTAGGAATCCCAAGAAAATATTGGGGTTTTCTTTGGAGGGATTGGGAAAATCCCTGATTTCTCGGAGAAGGAGACCTAATAGGGCTAGTAGCCTTCTAGGCCTAATGAAGGAGTTTGGTGAAAGCGACTTGTAGATGGAGCTAGGTGGATCCCTAATGTCCCTAGTAGGATGGATTGAAGCTTTTGGAAGCCCCTGCACAACTCTATAAAACCATTTCAAGAAATTGGACTTTAGTTGCCTTTAAGGTAGTTTAAGGGCTAATGGCTAGTGCTACAAGATTGCACCAAGTTTTGACTTGGTAGAAGGAACTTTGTTGGTAGTTGGGTTGGCAAGGAGAACCAGCAGATCCTAAGAAGGAAGATATCCTATAGGTTGCAAGTGGTGGAGAAAGACACCCTAGAGGTCTTCTAAGAAATACTTAGAGCATGAATCAGTGAGTGATTCATCCAACCTCCCCATCAGATTAGTATCAAAGCCCCGAAAAGATTTGGGATTGTTTATTGCATGTCAAAGATTGAAGATGTCTGTAATTTAATCTTTGGTAGGCACATACTAGTGCAGGAGCACCCATAGCTTTTCTAGGAAAACTAAGCAATCTATTTTAGTTCAGTGAGCCTTAGTGGCATTTTTGTTGTGATTAGATGAAGGTCATGTTGACCACAGAGTAGGTGTAATAGGGTTTTAGATCAATAGGAAGTTTAGGACTTTTGCAAGGTGCAAATAAGGCTAAGAAGTTGTATTGAAACTGTGCAATATATGAAATGTTGCTTGACAACATTGACAGTTGGAGCTACAAACGACCAAGAAGATCCCAAGGGAGAAGATAACTATTTGGTGACCATATTTATGGGATGCCTCGACATTGGAGTGAGGTTGGATGCCTAATATATGCTTTAAGTTTTTAAATTTTGTGATTGTGTGTGAAATTTCTTGTTTTTTTGTATTGCATAGATACTTTAATGGATTAGTTTTAGCAATGTAACTTGTGCATGATGTAGGGTAGTTGTTCTTTGAATTATGTGTGGCACTAGATAGTTTTTTTTTTTAGTTTTAAGAACTTCTTATAAATATTTTGTGTTCTACACTGTTACTGGTATGAACCAGACAGTTTGTAAAGAATGGAGAGTTAGTTCATTTTACCACCATACGAATTGTACGAACCTTTGGGATTAGTGACTAGACTCCATGGGTGTACATATAGTGGGAGTTGGGGCCTTTTAAAGCATAGGAGATTTTGTTGGAGTCTTGTCCTAGGCGAGCCAGAGAAAAGCCCAGCTAGGAAAGACCATAGTACAGAGCACTTAATTTGCAGAGGTGTTAACTTAGAGTCAAATTTCATTTTGGAGAAGGAAGATATGAGCCTTACCAAGATATGGTAAAGAGGAAGAGACTCTACCAATCCATTTGTGAGGGGAGAACTTAGTAAGTCACAGAAGAGCCAGGAAATGCCTCAAGAGCCTTAATTTTGCTCATTTTTAGTTAGGGCATTTGTACGGCCAGTTGTGGCACAAGACCCCAAAAATCCTCGAGGGGTGGGAATATGAACTAGGAATCCCAAGAAAATATTGGGGTTTTCTTTGGAGGGACTTTGGGAAAATCCCTGATTTCTCGGAGAAGGAGACCTAATAGGACTAGTAGCCTTCTAGGCCTAATGAAGGAGTTTGGTTAAAGCGACTTGTAGATGGAGCTAGGTGGATCCCTACTGTCCCTAGTAGGATGGATTAAAGCTTTTGGAAGCACCTCCACACCTCTATAAAACCATTTCAAGAAATTGTAGGTTAGTAGCCTTTAAGGTAGTTTAAGGGCTAATGGCTTGTGCTACAAGATTGCACCGAGTTTTGACTTGGTAGAAGGAACTTTGTTAGTAGTTGGGTTGGCAATGAGAACCATGGGATCCTAATAAGGAAGAGATACTATGGGTTGCGAGTGGTGGAAAAAGACACCCTAGAGGTCTTCCAAGAAAGACTTAGAGCATGAATCAGTGAGTGATTCATCCAACCTCCCTATCACATACTCTATTCTGACTTTATGCTCTGCAACCTTCTCTCCTAGAAGGTGATACCGGATAGAGATGTGTTTAGTCCTTGAATGCATTACCCGATTATTAGAAATATTAATTTCACTTGTATTATCACACAATATAGGGATTGGTTAATCATAAATGACTTTCACATCCTTGAAATTTTTCTTCATCTTGAAAGGTGGAAAATTATATGGTTCTATGCTTGGGAGATAGAATAACAATCTTCACTCTCTCTCATTCAAGAACAAACCCTAGAGATCTTAATGCAAAATATAAAGAGATCTTGCAATAGGGTTGTCCTAGGGGCTAATTATAAAATAATGAGGGTTTCACCACCAAGTTAGAACATGGAAAGACAAATTCAATGCAAGAGATAATGCTTAACCCTAATTTGATGTAATGCTTCACTAAATGACCTAAAGAAGTATGTAAAATAAATAAAAAAGCTATAGGATGGAATGTGTGCACTTGGAAATTTGAACAGGATTGGATGAAGCTCTGAAATGCTAGAAATTATGACTTTAATGCTGATTGGGATTCATATGCCAAGTTGGGTGATTCAGTCCTAGATTTGGGTTTTATGTGCTGCAACAGGATTCTGGCAAATGGGTATTTGAATATGTAAAAAATCTGAATTTTGACCTTAACTTGGAATCATACGCTAGAAGTGGCGAATCAATATAGTTAGGATTTTCTAAAACTTTAAAGCTTGAATCTAGTCTTCAAGGTCTGCTCTATACTTCCTAATTAATTTTTGGATCCGAAACCCTGATTTGTAGCATATAGAAGTTTTCCAAGTATCTCCAATGCAAGGTTACAACTTTGAAAACTTTAGGTAGTTTGACAACTTTCTTCAAAATTTATCCTCAATGTATCTTCATTATAAACCTACAAATCACACAATAAAGAGAGGGAAAAATGTTGTTTTTTTTAGTGGATAGGGATTTTCCTTGGTCAACCCCCATTATGGTAATCAAACCTTGTAATGAAATAAAATAGGAATGGAGAATGATGAATGAACAAAATAATATTTTGTAACTCACCAAATCCTAGCAATGAAGTGTTGAAAACATGTGTGAAATGGCTCTAATATATGTAGATCTTGACTCTTGCTTGAATATGATATACCTTGAGTGAAAGGCTAGCTTGAATCATAAAACCCTATATCATAATTGTTAGCTCAAGAAAAAAAATGATGCATGAAGTGTTTGACATGATGCTTGATGCTTGAATAATTATATAAAAAAATTGATAATATTCTCTTGAAGGCTCTTGTAAACACTTGAATTCTCTTGTGAACTCTACTTTACTATTATGAATGCTCTCACAAAATTTTGAGGTCACTTGATTGCTTGTTAGGAGAAAATGAATGAAAGAAACTTGTATTTATATTTAATTATGTAAGAATTCCCAAAATTACAACACTACAAACCAACATTAGATCTAGGACCTGATAAAATCCCACCAATAATTTAATTAATTTTAATTTTGGGTCACATGGGATTCATTCTCCCAAGGTGGCGAATGAGTCCCATTAGGCATAATTTATGGGACCATTTTAAATTTTTTTTAGAAAGGTGTAAAACCAAGATTGAGACCCATAAACCTAGGGAGGACTCCTATGCCAAAGGTGACGAATGAGTCCCAACTCACTAAATTTGGCCCACATAGCTTGAAAATACTCGAATTATGATTGGATGCTGATTTGTGTTGGGATCATTCTTGGAAATATGCAATAAATGAGGGTTGTGGATGCAGAATAAGGCCAATTAAAGCATAAATAAGCCCAATCATTTAATAAAACCCTAGGAAAGTGTGAAAGTATGTTAAACAACACTTATAACACTCAGAATAAGGTAATATTAGGTTCATTTAATTCACAAGGGCTCAAGACCTAATGTGAGTGTGCTAATCACATTACAACACTAAATCAAGGAAACATTAAGCTCAATTGAACAAGGAGGGCCCAAAGAAGTATGAAAATGTCACCGATGATATTTTTTGACACTACATTTAGCCTCCACTTTAGTGAGAGGATGAAATTGCTTCAAACTTACACTAAAGTACACAAATTTTCTTCAAGAGGGGTCCAAGTGCACCAGTGCCAGTAAGATGAGATGAAAATGATCAAGAGGGGTGATCAAGCCCCTAGGATCAAGATCCCATGGAAAAACAACATAGGCACAAAAGAACACACATGGAAATGATAAAGAGAATAATAAAGGCACAAGCATACACTGCCAAAGACGAAAAGGAAAAGTAAAATAAAATAAAAGGGGTGGATCAAGCTTCGATGATTTTTCCATCATAATGTGGATCAAATCTTGGTTGTTTGTCCAAAAAATGCAAGCTCACTCTGAGGAAACAAAACTTTAGGTTGTCCACTAGGTGAGGATCCAAAAGAGGTGAAACACATACACAAATGACTATTATGCACTCACAGTCATGCACAAGTGGCTAAGGGAAAGTCATTCCTTAGTCGTGCTTCCCATCAAAAACCATACCAAAGTTATACCTCTTGATAAATTTGATAAGGTGCCACCAAGAAAAAAAATTGATCTTTATGAGGCAAGTAAAACTTCGTATGCTTGGATCTCATGAAAAATGAACTTTGAGCTTCATGAGGCAAGCAAAACTTTGTATGCTTGGAAGTTGTGAATAAACAATATGGCTCTATAGGAATGCAAGATGTATTATACAAGGTGGCCATATAACTGAAAATGCAAATGCAACAATAAAGAACATTCAAAGGAGTCTTTCTTAGTTCATGCAAAGTCTTTAATAAGGGAATATTGTGCCTAATGTCTCCAAGAGAGGACCTATCAAATAATAGAAGATTCACAACTTAGGGGGTGTAGTGTGTCACATCAAGCCACTAAGAGGAATGTAAAATGCTAGGAGAGATCATTCTATTGAAGGACATCACACCCAATGTTATCTACAAAGCGAAAAATGCATCACATAAAATAAGAAGACTACACCATGAACCATGAAAAAAGAAAAATGTAAAAGAATAATGCCAATGTATGCCCCCACTTTAAAGAAATTGCTAGACACCATACTGCAAGAAATTACTTTAAATTAGCAAATGAAAAATGAAAACAATAAACCCTATGCCAAGTCATATGTTTCCAAATTTAACTACATCATGAAAAGAAAAGAAAAGAGAGGGGTTTCCCCCAAAACAAAAATCAGAACACACATAAGATATCTATGGATTTGGGGTCAGTATGTTTTTTCTACAATGTTTTTTTAGAGAGATCATAATTGTCATCGTTCCCCGAATACACATAGAACTGGAAGAATGACACAAAGAGAGTGAAAAAAATAAAAAATATTTGGGTCAACATGGAAGAGACATGAATGTCTCGGCGCCTTGTGTCATGCCCAAAAGGAAAACATAGGACAAAAAAATAAAGAATAAAGGAAAATCTTTTGGGTCAACGTAGAAGAGACATGAATGTCTCAACACCTTGTGTCATCCCCAAAAGGAAAACACAAGACAAATGAAAAGATAAAATGAAATATTTTGGGTCAACATGGAAGATACATGAGTGTCTCGATGCCTTGCATCATCCTCAAAAGGAAAACACAAGACAAATGAAAAGAGAAAATAAAGGAAAAGCTTTTGGGTCAACATGGAAGAGATATGAATGTCTCGATGCCTTGCATCACCCCCAAAAGGAAAACACAAGACAATTGAAAAGAGAAAAGGAAAGATTTTGGGTCAACATGGAAGAGACATGAATGTATTGCTTTCTTGTGTCATCCCCAAAAGGAAAACACAAGACAAAAGAAAATGGATAAAATAAATTATGACATAGAGAAGAATGTAGGTATAAATAGAGGAATGTCACAAAGAGAGAGAGAGAGAGAGAGAGATAAATTAAATAGAACTTTAATGGTGAGAATTGAATATTCTACAACCACTACATGATGAGGGGCTACAAGGTCCCACCTTACGGGACTATTTTTATGATATCAAGCCTTCTGAATTTTTTTAAAGCACCACACTCATCAGTACTATGTCCAAGAATTCTATGGTATCAACAATGCGATGTGTTTGTGTTCTTAGGATTTTGTTTTCGGTATTCTCTTATGGGAGGTAATGTAATCAATCCTCTATGTAAAAGTATTTGAAAATTCCTTTCAATGTTAGTAGGTGGATAAGGGAATTGGAGTTTTCTAGTTTATAAGGTCTTTTTCGCTTGCTAGATTCACCAATTTTTCTAGTTGATTGTTGAGGAGGAGGAACAAAGATGATCTCTTCTTCCTTGAGAAGCACTAGTTATTCTTTAGGAAGTAGGATACTCATATCAATATGATGATTTTGATATCCTAGCCCTTTTGTATTTTCAATTGGTATTTTCTCTAAGAGTTGATGAATTTCATGTTCACTTGTATGATCATATCCTTGTTTTCTCAAGATTGTAAATCCTTTCCATATGTCTCTTTTACGTTTATGAGAGTGTTTGCCACTTTGTTAGAATAGAATGGTTGAATGTTTGTTTTCTCAGAGGAGCTAGTTTCACCTATTGTAGGGAACTTAGGTTCAATTCTTGTGTCTGTTTCAAGATGTAAGTAACCAAACATCTTAGGTGGTGGTATTATAGGGGGTGTTGGTTATTTTATTGATGGATAAAAGGATGCATTAGATTCTAGTTTTTAAGGAAATAATTTAGGAACTTATTCATGTTGTCATCATCTTCTCCAATGATGTCAACATCATGAGGAGGACATACATTAGGATTTGAGTGAGCACGAGTATGTTCACAACACGAGTATGTTCACTTTCATTAGGGTCATTTCCAAAAGCACAACTTGACACATCCACTAAGGAATTCAAGGAAATCCAAAGATTACATATCCATGATGAAATGTAATGCAAAATTCAGATTCTAAACTATGCAACAATGTGAAATGAAATGTTCTAGATGCAATTTTGAATTTTAAGCAATGCACAAGATGAACTAATTTAAACTAGATGCAATGCATTGAATGAAACAATTTTTTTGTAAACTACAACAAAAAGGTAACAAAAAAAAACAAGAGCATAGAAATAGATCTTTAAATTTTGGAAAATGCAATGGAGTATCTACATTGGGATTGATTCACCTAGAGGTGCATATCAGTCTTAGTGAGGGTTTTTTACATTTTTTTCAGAACTTTTTAATTGATTTTTATTATTTTTTATGTTTTATGATTTATAACCAAAGTAAAAATGAAAATTTTGTATTATTTTCAATTATTTGAGCTGTAGAAATGTAACCTATCTTCACTTTCACTAATGAAAAATTAGAAACCCTAGAATTCCAATTAACTACTACAAACCCTAATGCAATGGTAATGAAAGCAAGATAGAGGATGATGATGCACTCAAAATTAGAATTATGATGTTCTAAATACAAGTTAACCAAAATCAAAGGTGAAAAATTGTATGGTTCTATGCTTGGGAGATAGAATAATAATCTTCACTCTCTCTCATTCAAGAACAAAAAATAGAGATTTCAATGCAAAAGAGAAAGAGATATTGCAATAGGGTTGTCCTGGGGGATTATTATAAAATAATGAGGGGCTCACCACCAAGTTAGAACTTGGAAAGAAAAATGAAATGACAGAGATAATGCCTAACCCTAATTTGATGGAATTCTTCACTAAATGACCTAGAAAAGTATGTAAAACAAAACATAAAGTTACATGACGAAATGTTTACAGCCAAAAATATGAAGGAGATTGGATGAAGCTATGAAATGCTGAAAATTTTGACTTTAATTTTGATCGGGACTCATATGCCAAGCTGGGTGAATTAGTCCCTGATTTGGGTTTCTATGCAAGAATAGGAAACTAGCAAATGGGTATCCAAATCTATAAAAATCTGAATTTTGACCTAAACTAGGACTCATATGCTAGAAGTGGTGAATCAATAGAGTCAGGGTTTTTGGGAAATTTAAAGCCTGAATCTAGTCTTCAAGGCCTTCTCTACACTTGCTAATTAATTTATGGATCCAAAACCCCAATTTGTAGCCTATAGAAGTTCTCCAAATATCTCCAATGCAAGGTGACAACTTTGATAACTTTTGGCACTTTGATAACTTTCTCCAAACTTTCTCCTAAATGAATGTTCAACCTAAACCTATAAATCACACATTAAATAGAGGGAAAATTTTGTTTTGTTAGTGGATAGGGGTTTTCCTTGGTCAAACCCCTTTTTGGTAATCAAACCTTGAAATGAAAAAAATAGGAATGGAGAATGATGAATGAAAAAAAAAAGATGTTGCAACTCACCAAGCCCTAGCAATGAAGTGTTGCAAACATGTGTGAAATAAATCAAATGGATGTAGATCTTGACTCTTGCTTGAATATGATAGATCTTGAGTGAAAGGCTAGATTGAATCATAAAATGTACATCACAATTGTTAGCTGAAAAATAAACATGATGCATGAATTCTTTGAGATGATTATTGATGCTTGAATAATGCTCTAAAACACTTGATAATCTACTCTTGAAGGTTCTTGACTGCTCTCACAGAAGTATTTGGTCACTTGATTTCTTTTTAGGAGAAAATGAGTGAAATATTGTATTTTCATCTAATTTTATGCTTGTTCTTTGTGTTTGTGTAGGTATAGGTTCACCTATCAAATTTTGGTGCTAGAAGGAGGGCGAATCTGGAGAATTTCATCACATTTTTCTAAAAATTATGTGGTTTATTTTTATTTTTTGTGTCTATAGGAAACTCTGTTGCTATATCAATCTAGTGGTGCCGAAATTAGCCGCTATTAGTCCAACGACGCTATATTGTTCCACTCCTAAAATATAAACTACGTTGTTGGAGTCTTCAACCAATGGAAGAGTGTATTGATTTTCGGGTGGAGATGTCTCTTGGTGATATGAATCAGTGAGGTTTTTGAGTGTAAAATTTGACCTTGACATTCTTGATATGGTTGACTTGGCTGTTGAGCAAGCATATTTGGCATGTATACTTGTGGTTTTTTCATGGAATCCTGGACGAATTGATCTTGAACAATGTTTTGATTTGGTATGATTCTTAGCTTTTGAATTATTGGTTGATATTTAACATTGTTGTGATTGGGAAACACATTGCCTTGATTTAGGTAACTTTTACTTTGCATGGGGTTACCTTCACTTGGATCAATACATGGAGTTGTCAACATATTGCTTGGATTTTGAACAAAATTGGTGGGATTTGTAAACACATCCATCCCAAATTTTACCAAGTATGGATTTGATATGTTTATTTTGGTAAGATTGGATTTGGTATAGTCACATTTGGCATGTATGGATTTGGTTGTATAATGTTGTTTGGAAGACTCATGCCTTGATTTTTTGGTTGATAGATTTGTAAGTTTTGGATTTGATTTAAATATACCATAGGAAAAGGTGTTCCAAAATTTAGACTGGGAAAACTCACATTTGTTATATCTTTGCGGTTTTGTGTTCCTAAATTCAGGTTGGGAAAAGTCACATTAGTTTTATTATTGAAATTTGGAGGAGATAAAGATCCCATGTATGGATTGTACAAATGTGAGTACTGGTTTTGATAGTTTGGTTGACTTGGATTTTTCATGATGTATGAATCGAGCTTATATTCCATGTTTTCTTGTGTTTTGACCTTGTTGACCTCTAAGGGATTTAGAACCAGTGATGGGATGAAAGATGAAAGTGTGAGTGACATGGGTGGTGGAACTTTTGGAAAATTTGGATCAATGTTAGACTTTGGGATTTTTGGATTTTGATTTTGATTTGGATTTGGATAATGATCAAATAGACCCCAAGATGTTGGATTTTATCTATGAGATAAACTTTCTCATAAGATGATAATTTTACCAAGTGTATGGAGAAGGATGCATCTACACACACCTAGCCAAACAAGATGTCTTTGATGTTGATTTGAAGGATTTTACCCAAAGTCTAGTATGAATAATTTTTCCAATCATTCAAAATTTATTTGTGAGATGGAGATGATAAATGTTTGCATGGGTGAAGTGTTTGATTTGATCCTAGATGAACTTGAGAGGAATTTGTTTACATGACCAAGGTAGTTAAGAACATTCTTTTCTCTAAGATTAGTTCAAACGAAAAGACCAATGTTTGCATGGAAAACCATATGACCGAAAGATACCGAGCACTCTGTGGGGTTGAAATTTATTAACTTTGTTTAATGAGTTATTTTTACCAAAAAAATCTCTTGATTAACTCTTCAAACTAAATGTCTCATGTCCTAACTTCTTCTCATCCCACAAGGTCCATTATGTGGAAATCGAGGAAATCAAGGCAATAGTTTCCTAATGTGGACTTTAGTAAATGCAAATTGTGATTAAATCCAAATACTTAGAAACCTCTAAGGATGAAATCCCTAGGGCAAGCACGAGCACTTAGATTCGTCAAAGGTATTTTCCCCCTCAAAAGGGTTTGAAATTTTCAAGATTTTGTGAATGTTTGTTTTCAAATGTTTTGAGACCCAAGCAAAGCATTTTTTTTCAAAGAATGTGCACAACCCTATGGATAAAAGAGGCAATATTTTTTGAGTTACCACTTGGACGAATCCATCTATGCTTACTCTTAGCAGATGATTAGATGATTGACCACACATGCTCCCCCTTACAATGCACTTGCTTCTCGGGTCAGCCAAGCATTAGTAACCATGAAAATCCCATGGCATACTTCTCATCTCTACCAAAAGTCATAAAAATGTGAGATGACTTTAGAACAATTGTTCTTGCATCAAAAAATAGATAAGGTTTTTGTATTTTACACAATGTTGGCTCTTAATCAAGGCACCCATTCAGAAATCCACACGAGAGGAAAGATCAACTCATATAAAGAGTATCACCTAGTTGTCTGTAGGAGTTCCTATAATGAAGAGATTTACTCAATATTAGAATTTATATACCAGTTGGGAGAAGCTTAGCGTTTAGCTCATTACCAGTTTGAGTAATTCCCTTGGGGTGAGTAATTTGTCCCACCAAATAAGGCTCTCTAAGGGAGAACAATAGCGAAGGAGTGTATTTGTAGTTCGACAATCTAACGTATTTAGGTGGGAGTACACACAATACCTTTTCTTCACACTTGCAAGGTTTGTTCAATTTTAAGAATCTAAATTGAAATGTGGAGGCAATCACTTACAACTTAATATCACACAAAAAATATTTGCATTCTCAAGATCACTTGTGAAGCGCGAGAGAAGTGCATGCATCTCTTCTAAATGATACTGATTTGTGTATAAGATTACAAAACAAAGAGTACACATGTTCATTTTAAACCACAAAGCTTTGATATGAATTATTTTTTAAGCACCAATTTTGAAGTGTGAGATTTTTTTGTTCATTTGTTAAGTCCAAAATAAAATCTAGTAATTTTTCCTATCGTTCTTTTTAATCCCTTTGTTTTGTTATTTTTAAGCACAAACAAAATTTATTGAGTCCTAAAAAGAAAGAAGATGAAAAATCCTTAGAAAAGGGATTATAATTTCTCCCCAAAGTGTTTAAAACCACTCGATACAATGAGATGATGTCATAAAGAACCCTTTTCCTTCATTTTCCTTAAATTTTGATCAAGCCAACCTAGTTTGGATTTTAGGAGCAGTGCAATAAAGCACTATTGGACTAACAGCGACGAAGTTTGGCACCGCTGGATTGATAGCGACGAAGTTTGGCACCGCTAGACTGATAGTGGTGGGGTTTCCTATAGACACAAAAAAATAAAAAACCATGAATTTTTTAGAAAACCGTGATGAAATTCTTTGGATTCACCCTCCTTCTAGCATTAAAATGTGAATGGTGAACCTATACCTACACAAACACAAAGAAAACACATAAAATTAGATCAAAATACAAGTTAGAATCAAAATTCTCCATGAAATTAGATTGAAACATCAAAATAGGAAATACGATGAAGAACAAAGCAATAAAAGATAATTAAATCCTATTCTAATGAGAAAACACTCAATCTTATGGGGGAATTAGTGTCATTTTGATGTGGAAAATGACCCTTTCCCAAATCCTTGAAGTGATATGATGATCTTTGATGATGATTCTTGATTCCTTGATGCAATTTGCCAATAAATTTGATAAAACTATGTAACTTGAGTGAAAATGGATGAAGTTGTAGATAAAAAGATGAAATTGAGTATAGTAGACTTGTTTGGATTGTGGAAATAAATGAGGCCTCTATTTATAAATTTGAAGAATAGAAGATTGAAGGATTTGGATGAATGTGGGACAAAATACCAACCAATGAGAGAAGGCCACTTGTCCACATGTGATTGGAGGAGGAATGGGCACATTTGGATGAATGTCCACATAAATATGGTCAGGTGGAATTTGAAAATGTTGAGACGACAAGTTTAGAGGGGAGAAGAAATGGAGTTAATGTCACTTGGCTCAAGGAAAAGGACATGTAAGAAGCCTTTAATTTCTTGTTGGAAGTACTCATCCCTTTTGGAGGGATTTTCAAATTTGAAGAATATTCTCTTTTGATGCCATGTTGACGGAAAATAGAAGAATTAATAAATCAATTAAATTGATTTATTTGTTCAAGTTGCAAAATCTGGAGGATTGGAGTGATTAGGATTATGATTAATCATGATTTGATCAATTTAAGTAGAAATTAGATGATTTGACAATTTTGACTTAGATTTTAGGACTAATTTAAATCAAAGTTGAAAGGAATAATGATTTTAGATTTAATTAAATAAAGATTAATTTATTTAATTAATGAAAGTGATGTTAGGTTAAATCAAATAAAGATTAATTTATTTAATTTAAGGAGATGACCTTAGATATTTAATTAAATAAAGTAAATTATTTAATTAAAAGAGAGACTATAGGATTAATTAAACAAAATGATTTATTGCAATTAATGGAAGAGAATGACTTAATTAGATAAATTTGATTTATTTAATTAAGAGAGGAAATGTGATGATTAAAAAGAGATGATTCAAGATGAACTGATGTTAGTAAGATCAGGATTAGATGTTTTGGATCAATTCTTATATTTTTCGTGTCTACAAGACCATTTTCAAAAATGCTTAGAAAGGTGTAAAACTAGGATCGAGACCTAAAACCCTAGGTGGGACTTGTATGCCCAAGGTGGTGAATGAATCCCAGGTCACTAAATTTGGGCCACACAACCTGAAAACACTTGAATTATGATTGAATTTTTATTTGTGTCGAGATCATTTTTGAAAAGATGCAATAAATGAGCCTTGTGGATGTAAAATAAGGCCAATTAAAGCATAAAGAAGCCCAATTATTTAATAAAACCCTAGGGAAGTGTGAAAGTGTGTTAAATCACTTTACAACACTTGAAATTATGTAAGATTGGGATAGTTTAATTCACAAGGGTACAAGACCTAATGTGAGTGTTTTACTCACATTAGAACACTAAGTTAAGGCAACATTAAGCTAAATTTAACGAGGACCCAAACAAGTGTGAAAATGTCACCGAAGAATTTTTTTGACACTACACATCCAAAGCATTTGAGTGCAACTTGACATGTGCTAGAAATTTGTTTAGCCTCTATTTTGGAAAGGACACTTACTCATCCTTTTTATTGAGGGTTAGTGTAGGATTATGGGGGGCCAAACTAGGCCCCTAAGTGGCCATGAAAATTCAGAAAAAATATAGTTACACAACTTGATATAAAATTTTGAATAGATTATTAAGATATTTGAAAAATTTGTAGAAACAAATTTGTACCAAATTAAATCAAGTTTCTAAGCCACTAGTCCTTTTTTGAAAAAAAAACTATTTACTAAAAACTTGAAATTTCAATGCAGTAGTACTAAATTTTCAGGGAAAAAAGGGTAGGTGTTTGTTCGACCACCCTAATAGGGAGAAAAAATAAATAATTTTTTTAGAATCTTTCAATATAAGTAGATGACACATGCTTTGATGTGACACATATTTTTTTGTAATTTTTTGACAAGTAAATATTTAGTTATGAATTTTCTAGTAGGAATTATTAAAAATAATAAAAACTATTTGTCCAACCACCCTAATTTGGTCAAAAAATTATAAAATTTAATTTAAAGAAAAACTATAATATGTGAAGCATAGTGTGTGATGCATCTTTTGGATTCTAAAAATGTTTAACTATTTAAAAGTTATAGATGTTTTTCAATCAGCCTACTAGTTGGGAATTTGCACATAGTGCATGTAGAAAATTAATAACAATTCTTATTAAATTTAAAATAAAGAATATCTTATATCAGTAGAATGTTGTCAATTTTCTAAACAAACCCTTTTCATTTCATCAAAATCAGATGAAAACAATTGTCAGCACAAATTGTGAAGTTTGAAAAACTCTTGCGACCCCTATAAACATGTTGGGGATGTTGACTTTTTAGGTTGGTCGCCCCCAAGCCAAATATCAAATCAATACAAAAGAAAAATGTATATTCGTTAGTATCAAATATCCAATAGAAATGGATATCCATTTTTAGCAGAAGAATCAAATATACATTACTTATGGCTAGATAATGGAATTTGTTGTTAATGCCTAAGAAATGAATATTTATTTTTTAAAAGTAGAGATATTAATATATAAAAATCATTATCTATTAATATTTATTAATATAATTTTTTTTATATATTTTATATTAGCATATATAATATATTAAGTATTTAATATAGTATATAATATTATTTATTCATACAATATATTAATATTATAATTATATACAAATTATTTATTCATATAATATATTAATATTATAATTATATACATATTAATATATCTTAATATTAAGATATCAAGATATATTAATATTTTTATTTTATTTTTAATTATTTTTCCCTCAGATTTAGTATCAATCTTCATTTCAAATGTGTTGGATTTGAGTTTGAATTATCAAGATATGGTGAAAATTACAGAAACATGTGTTCAAGAAGTCTTGTAGGATAATGCATTGCTCAAAAGCATACAACAGTATAGTTTCTTGAAAGGAGAAGCACATATAGGGGGAATCTTCCCAAGAAATTATCTTCATCATAGCAATGAAACTGTCATTGGAGTATGACTCTCCCTGTCGTCTTTACAAAACACTTGCAAGGCATCATTGAGAAATTGGTGAAGATATGGAAAGAACCCTTAAAACAAAATACCATGCATTGTCTTTCCTCCTTTCTCACCATTGTCATCAAGCAGAAAGTGACAACAAACTCAAGTCAAAACAAAAGGAGATTGTGGTTATTGCTGAGTCTCAAGCTGAAGAGGGGAAAATGCAAGAGCATCAAATCAATCCTCACAAAGTTTGACCAGATATGAACATCGCAACAAATTCACAATCCACCATTTGAGCATTGCAGATCATGAAGAATAGAGAAAGAGAGAGTTCATCAATTGGTAATATTTGAGATATTATAGTGATACACATAGTATATATACAGTGGTAATATTGGATACATATAGTAGCATATAGGTTGCAACTGATATATTTTTAGTTTATTTTGGCTATATAGTTGTTTTTCGTACACATACTTGTCAATATATAGATAGTTAACACATCCTGAATTGAATTTTGCCTATGCCACATGATGTAAATCTTGAAAGATCGGATAGTAGGGACTACTGGCATAGTTACGTAAGTTAGTGTTAGTTGTTATATTTTCAGTCATCAGAATGACATTTTGTAAAATCTCTATTATATTAATATTATATATTGGCCAAAAGCCTTTTATTAAAAAAATAAAAAATAAAAAAATATTATTGGATGCACGTAATATTTCATGTTTAAACTTGTTCTCCCAATGAAATATTTTTTAGGTGAAAAATAACCATACTCGAGGTGCATTTATTTTTGTACAAATTTTAGATAGTGAGTAAACAAGGCAACATCTTAGTATATTTAAAATGTACATAATACTAATATTTATAATATATATATTAATATATTATATAGAATTATAGACACTGAAAATAATCAGCTCACACAATGCATATAATCCTGCTCAATTAAAAACATTTCCTTTATTAATCAAAAAAATCAATTTATTTAATTAATTCACTAAGATTCATCATAATTAATTAATTAAATAAAATTATTTAATTAATTCCTAAAGGTATTCTTATTTGATTCAATAAATCAAAATCATTTAAATCAAATATCAAAACCCCTAAAATCTTCCAAGTTAATTAATTTGAATTAATTAACTCATAATCATAATTACCATTCTCTAGCTTTTGACTCAACCAGCGTCAAACCTAAACCGTTAACTAACCCACCCACTTGCACATGAAATTAATTTTAATCCATTATCTAATTATCTCTATTTTCCCTCACAAGGAATATTCCCTCATGAACTCCATTTGTTGACTTTCTTGTCCAGACAAATTTCCCCACAAAATCTCTCAACCATATGCATTTAAAGCCTTTTTTTCAAATTTCAAACTCACCTAATTGCATTTACTTGCACAATCTTCAAAATATTCTCATTCATCCTCCAATCACATGTATACAAGTGGCCTTCTCTCATTGGTTGGTATTTTGTCCCACATTCATACAAATCCTTCAATCTTCCAGCCTTCAACCTATAAATTCATGGTTCTACTTCATTTTCATCCACAATTTGAGTATTTTTATGATAGGAATTTTGAGTTCATCATCTTGCATCTCTTGTTCATTGTCATCTTGAAGCTTATCAAGGATTGGGAAAGGGATCCTTTTCATATCAAAGGTGCACAAATCCACTATGGGATAGGTATGCACTATGCTTCTTTTCATTCTTTCATTTAGTTCAATTGATATTTTGCTGCTTTGATTGCATTATGAAGTATATTGGATTATTTCATAGGGATGTTATGTTTTCTTGGTTTTGAAAGACTGACCAGACTAATCAATGTGTATAGTTTAAGCTTTTACAGATTTTAGCATCCACAAAATGGTGCTAGAAGGAGGGCACAACTTACATCTATTAGCAGACTGCTTGCTTTTAGATTTGCAAAGATTAAATTTGAGATGTATTAGGATTAATCTTCCTTGCAGATTTTTCTGATTAGTTTTCATTTTTAACTTTTCCTCTATAATTTATGCAAGTAAATGAGATGTTTGACTTGATTTACAAGCATGGTTTTGATCTTGCTCAGAAATAAAGACATATTTCTTTATTAATAAGTTGTATGTCAATAAGGCTTTGGTCCTATAAATATGTCTATTAAATAAGCTTTGACGTATTTTTGTTTTAAGGTTCTTATCACTTCTTAAGATCATTTTTAATCAAATATAGCATGATTAGAAAAATTTAATACGTTCTGATTGCTTCTTGTAATGTTAAATCTCACACATAATATTGCTACTTTGTAAATGGGATTTCATATGCATAAGAAATCGAAAGACAAATTCTGAAGACTTTAAAAGAGTTTGATGGAAGATCCTATAACCTTTATCAAGAGAATATTTATGAGTAGATAGAATCGATTCTTGTGACTTTTTTAATGATTGTATTATGTCATGCCATTAATGAATTCCTTTTATGGCTCAACCATGCTTGACTGACAAGTGCAGAAGAAGGTAAGGCTTTTTAATAGACTTTAATGGCTGATCGATTTCTTCTCTGATTTGGCATTATATTTTATGATAGCTCCATTTTAACACCATGCATCCTTTACAACAACTCAAGAGGCTCCTCAAATTCTCAGACAGCCAAGCTAAGAGGGCAGAGATAATGGGCGAAGCGTTGAATCACCATGTGTGAAATAGTTCATGGAAATAGTTTATTTGCAAAGCTTTGAATCACCATGCATGAATTTGTGTGAAATAGTTTGTGGAATGTAGTTTTACACCCACCAATAGAATTTTTGTGAAAGTCTCTAAAGCCTTCCAATGAATCTATTTCACACTAGTCGGAAGCGAGGGTGCTAGCAAAGTTTTTGGAATGCATTTTTACACTTGCCAATAGCATTTGCCTAAAAGTTTCTAAATCCTTTTCAATAGTTAATCCGTTTGTTTCTAAAGTCTTTTTTAAAGTTTCTAAAGACTTTTACACCTGCCAATTGCAGTAAATTGAAAGTTTATGAATGTCTTTATTCGTTGGTTTTAATTGTTTCTTATACTTTGGGTTTGGACTAGTTAGATTGTTTTTAATTGTATTAATTAGTATATAATGATAGTTTTTGATAGCAACAAAAAGTATTGAGTGCATGGTAGTTATGAGATGTCACTTCATTTCTTATTACATCGCGACTTCCCTAAGAAACCTACGTGTTCTAATGGGATTATGTCCACAAGGATTAAACTATAAATAATGTCATGACTACTTTTTTCCTTTCGAATCCAAGTAGAACAATCATAGCGCAATTTCTCCATTTGATTGTGTGAAGTTTTTAACATTAAATTTACTTTTATGGAGATTGAAGGACACTCTATAATTAATATAGTATCAAATTCATAAAGAAAGGAGATGGGAAAGAAGTTTTTAACATTAAATTTACTTTTATAGAGATTGAGAGAGTGGGTTACAACATTGAATTGTTTGTTCATTGCATCTTGATCTGATATAAAAAATATTGTGTTCTAGCCATTGTTTTTACAAAGAATTTGCATGATAGGAGCAACTTTTTTTTTTGCATGGCTTCATTAATTCCTTGAAATAAATCTTATTCATGAAACCTTTGTAATGTTTGTAGGTTTACATCAAAAAACAAGGGAAGTCTTTTTCACAAGGGATTCAACTAACTAGCGGATTGGAGTGGAGGAAAATTGATCATGGAACATTGAAATCAAGACTTGAAAAATCATTTTTTAATGCTTGTTGTAATAATCTAAGGCTTCCATTTTACACTCTCATTTTCTGTTTTAAGCCAACTCACCTTTTTTTTGGGGATTTAAAATTAATCATTGATTTGATCTTTTCCATGTTAGATTAAAATTGAACATTAAAACACTTACTAGATTTTCAATTTTGTCTAAAAATGAACAATCAACTTCACAAATCCAAACATTTCATCTTGGTGCTCTAAAACGAACTCATCATTTTTTTGAGGCTTAAAATGAACTTGTCCTTTCATTATTTTGTAATCTTTTTTGCAATTAGCATCATTCAAATGCATATGCACTTTTCTCAGGCTTCACGATGACCTTGAGAACCAAAAGCATCCTAGTTACATTGATTTCCTAAAAAATTACCTACACACTTCAAGTTTGGGTTTAAAATTGAAAAAATCTTGTGAGTGTGAGTGGATTACATCGCTAGTGTTCTCTCTTTGTTTCTTAACAAAGATTAATCGAACTATGGATATAATTGCTCACTTTTGTTTATCTATAGATGGCCTGCCTGGTGGGAAAATTTTATCACCTAAGGGAGTGACCCAACTGGTAACATGCTAAAGCCAAGCAACTTTCAAATGGTATATAAGTGTGGGTACTCGAGGAAAGTTTGAGTATCATGAGGATCATTTCAACAAGAAGTTAAAAAATGGTCTCATTCCACATGGATGGTCCCTCATGAATTAAATGCCCATATTAAAACCCCTTGTTTAGAAAGGCCAAAATCCCTATCTATTTGTTGGTGCAAGAACGGTTGTTCTGAAGCCATCCCACATTCTTATGACTTTTAGTAGAGATGAGAAGTATGCTATGGGAGTTTCATGGGTACTGATGTTTGGTTGACCTGAGAAATGAGTGCACTATAAGGGGGATCTTGTGTGGTCAAGCATCTAATCATCCACTGAGAGTAAGTGTAGATGGATTCGTCCAAGGGGAAGTCAACAAATATTGCCTCTTTTATCCATAGGGTGTGCATCACTTTGAAATGAAAACACTTTGCTTGGATCTAAAATGCTTGAAAATAAACAATCACAAAGTTCTTCAAATTTTCAAACCCTTTAAGAAGAAAAAATACCTTTGACAAATCCAAGTGCTCTTTCTTTCCCTACAAATTTCATCCATAGAGGCATCTAAGTATTTGGGTTTAATCATAATTTGTTCTCACTAAAGTCAACATTAGTAAAAATTTTCCTTAAATTTCTCGATTCTCCACATAATGGAATTTGTGGGATGAGAATAAGTTAGGACATTAGACATCTAGTTTGAAAACCTAAATCAAGAATTGTTTGTGGTAAAAGGAAGTCATTAAGCAAACCTAAGAAACAATGAATCCCCACACATGTACTCTTCCAATGATTTTCTGAAAGATTAAAATCTGAAAGCCAAAGTTCAAAAGTCTTAGTCCAAAAGCTCATGAAGAATATCTTTCAAGGCTTCACAAAGTTACAAAAAGGTTGGTTTACAATTTTTATAAGTAAGCTTCAAGGAACAATCCTAACTTGTATGAATTTTATTGCCAACAAAATTCGAGTCTCTTTCAAAGGTTTGTGTTTCTTACATAGGAGGTACCAAGTGTGTTCTTCAATATCGAGGTCTTGTATAAAGGAGTTCTATCTAGGTCTAATCTAGGATTAAAGTCATCATTTTCATCCATCCCTCAAATGTCAATCAAAATCATCTCACCAACAACTCTTGGAAATCTTGAAAACATCATTCATACTAAACTTTTTGGAAAATCCAAGTCATCTTTTTGATTATATGTGTGTATATAAATCCTTCTCCAGATATCTAGTCAAATTATCAAACCTTGTGAACATGTATACCTCTTGATAACATCCAACATCTTGAGATTTATAAGTTTGTCATCTTGTTTGTATAGGGGTGTTTAGATGAATCCTTCTTTACACACTTAGTTAAATTATCATATTGTGTACAAGTCTACTCTAGGACAACATCCAATGTCTTAGAGTTTATGAGTTCACTATCAAAATCATAATCCTATCAAACCAATTCAAATCAAATCAATTCCTAATTTCTAGTATCTCCTTCAATATTTCTCAAAGAGTTCAATCATCCACACCATCCATCCTATGTTTATCTCATCCCCATCCTTTGATCCTTAAAGAAAACTTGGATTTTCTTCTTTGAGCTTAAATTTTAGACCAATATAAGGTGTTAGAGGTTCATCTCTTACATTCCTAAAAATTGATCCCTATTTTATGGTTCAAACTTGATCTCAATACAAGGAAAACATGGAGCCAGAAAAAGAAACATCCACTTCAAGTGATCTGAGTCAAACTGAAACATAATTCAGTCCTACAATATCCATTGAACTCCCAATAAATCCTCCTCTAATACCTCAAAATCCTCAAGAGGAAGGTGAAGTGGGAGACATCACCAACAATATCTTGGGGATGACATAAGATGAAATCCTTGAGATGGTGCAAAATCCTAAAACTAATAGAATTTTGAATGCCATGATGAGGTTATACCCCTCCCAATACATGCTTAAATTGGAAAAAGAAGGGGCTAAACTCCCTTCTGACTATGATGTAATCACCCTTGTGGAGAGACCTCTTGGGATCATGCCTCTAATCCCACCCATACCTCTATATTAGAGAATCACTCAGAGCATCCCATAGATCACATCATCCATTTGTCCAACTCCACCAATCGTTAACAAGGGAAGCTCATTGCTTCATGCGCTTCAAGAACATCCCCGTGTGTATAACAAAGAGTTGGATGCAAACACCATATTCAACCAATCCATCTTGGTAAATCCATTACACCCATATGTTTCACTTGTATTTCATGATCCTACCCATTCATCCTCTTTTCATGCAACACCATTTTATACTCTTGACATGCAAACCTCTCTCCCTATGACCTCGCAAGGAGAAAGTGATTTTTTTTGAATGGAGGAAGTATTTGACTCCTCATCATCATCTCTTAAAGGGAATGTACTGTCCATATTTCCACCATTTCCACCTCTACCACTTACATCCACATCACTCGTTGGATCAAGTCTTCCCCCTTTACCTGCCATGAATCAACAAAATCCAAGAAACCCCCCATCATAAATCAAAGAATCATGCCAAATCCTCCCGTCTTGCCATCAACATTGCAACAATAGGTGGAAACCATCTAGGCAACCCCAATGATAAAAAATTCATCTATTATCTCCCAAGTATCTCAAAATATGATCTCCCAAGTACCAAGCATTTGAATCATGCCATCCACCACTCAAACCCCAATCATCAATATAATGGTTCCTCTCATCTCAATAGTCAACACTATTCCTAATTGACCACCACCACCACCAAAAACCAACATGGAAAACTCATTTAGCATCACGTTACAAGTAGCTCAACAAGTTTCCTATCAAAAGGCACTTCAGAAAATCCAAAATCAGAAAGTTGCACAACTAGTTTCTCAGCAAGTGCAAGACAAATTAGTGGCAGAACAAGCGCAATAGGCACAACAGGCTGCCCAAGCCAAAGCTTTAATGAAATAATAGAAAGCTGCCCAAGATACACAAGCAGTTCAAGCTGCACAAGCCACACAGGCTACCCAAGATGCACAAGCAACCCAACAAGCACAAGCTCAAGATCAAGCTCAATATCAAGCTCAGAAAGCATAGGTGCAAGCTCAATAATAGGCACAATTGCAAGAAGTCCAATAACAGGTATATTAAAAATCCTTAAAAGAGTATCAAGCACAACAACAAGCAGCTCAACATTAAGCCCAACAACAATATTTTTTGGCACAACAACAACACGACCAACAATAAGCATTGTTGGCACAACAAAAAGCGTTGTTGGCACAACAACAAATGTAGGCATTACTCGCTCCACAAATCTTGCACCAAACTCCCACTAATGCTCCACTCGTTAATCAAACACCTCAACCACCTCAAAAAAATTTCACTTTACCTCCTGATCTACACAACGATGTGACATCACAAATCAAAGTTCTCTCATAGCAAGTGCCTAATCTCCAATTACGAAAAAAAACAAGGACAACCATAAATTTGTGTCCCTATCCTTTCAATAGGAGCCTTGCAATGATACCATTTCCAAAGGGATTCAAAATACCTAAGTTTGACAAATATCATGGATTGGTAAATCCTGAAGATCACATCAGGTAATTCCAAGTATATTTCATGGAAATTGCATACAACGATACATATCTAATGCGATTGTTTCCCCGAAGTTTGGCTGACCCTTCCATGGAGTGGTTCTCCCATCTACCTATGGGCATCAGAACCTTCCAAGAAATCATAGATGCATTGCTAAAGAACCATGCATTCAACATTGGCATGGATGTTAGTCTAGAGTAACTATCTGTGCTTACACAAGGAAAGGGGGAATCATTCAGTTCCTTCCTACAACAATGGAAATATAAGGCCAATCATAGCAAGTGGTCCATACTAGAGGAGAAACAAATTTGTACTATCATCACCAATCTCGAGAAAACCTTGGAATTCCATCTAAAGATGCAGTGCATCACCATGCATGACCAGTTGATCCACAAGGTGCTTAACATTGAATGAGCCCTTATTGCACAAGGAGGTACAACCACATATCTTGAACCTTAATACAATCACCCATCCACCAGCTATAACGAAAAATATCACACATGGGTGAAGAACAAGAATTTCACCAACGATGGTGTGGTCGACGCCATGGTTGTGATCAGTGCTTCGAAATAAAATGCCAAAACATATCACCAACCGCAGAACAATAATCGCAACAACAATGTGGTATCACAACAACTACCCCACAATCAAGTCAACAATATAAATAATAAAGGAGGACCACCTCTGCAAAATAGATATCCCCCCAAGAGGAAGTTCATAGCCCTTGGGTAATCGATCGAGTCCATCATGAAGAAATTGGCTAATGAGAACCTCATCAAAATCCCCACCTATGATAATTATCAAGAGCCCTAGGTAAAACCACCTTGGTACAATGAAAATTTCCTTTGTGATTATCATAAACTCAAGGGGCATACAACAACCAACTACATGAAACTAAAAAATGTCATCCAAGACCTCATTGATGACAAGATCATAAACATGGAATAACCAATTGGCCATCAAGATCTAAAGATTTACATGAATCTAGTGTCAGATCATAACCAAGTAAATAAAAAAGGGAAGAAAATTTATGGAAATGTAAACCATGTGTATGATCATGTTGTCGCATCCCTGGATGAAATGGTCATAGTTGTTAGCATCAATGGAGCCAAAGATGATTGTGGAGTCACCACACACGGTGAAAAGGTCACTATTATTGGGTCATCACAGCCACCTAGGGAATCCACCTCAAATAAAAAATTTCTTCCTAGTGGCTATAATGTCCTAGACCAGTTAAAAAGAACCCCTTCTCAAATCTCCATCATGGAGTTACTGAAGATTTTAGTGGCCCATAGGAAAATACTTGAGAAAGCATTGGCTTCATCTATTATCTACTCCAATATTGATATGAAACAATTCCAATCTATGGTCGGAAACATCGCCACTCCAAATCTCCTCAAATTTTTTGATCAGGACTTCCCGGCCCAACCATCTCACAACCGTGCACTCCACCTTGAAGTTTTGGTTCATAAAAATAAATTCAGAAGGGTCTTGGTGGATGGGGGTGTAGGCCTCGACATTTTTTCACTCAAGCTTATAAAGAATCTGGGAATCTCTAAAGGCTTGATTGTAAAAGGTAAGGGTATCTCAATTAGGACTTACAAAGATCAAGAAAGAGTGTCTCAAGGCACTATTCAACTCCCTATTCAAGTAGGGCCAGCCATTATGGAAACTACCTATTAGGTGCTTGACCTTCATCTTCCATATAAAATCCTTTTGGGGTGACCATGGATCCATCAGATGTTAGCAATTGCATCGACTTTCAATCAATTCATCAAGTTTTCATACCAAAATCAAGAGGTCACAATCTATAGTGATCTTGAACCCTTTGCCTACTACAAGAACCTAAAAGCAAAGTACTATAAAGTCCCCCAAGTCCCAAAGAACTATGAAGGCCCCTCAAATCCATATATAGATCCATCCAACATAGCCTCCACTTCTAGGACAAAGAAACCCGCCATCCCTGACATATCTGATATCAAGCTTATAATCCAAGATAATGGATGTGGGGAATGCAAAATGAAGAAGGGAGCCTTTGTGGTCGGGGAGTTACCTCAATCCCCTAGATCCCATGGATAACCATAGACCACCAATACAATAACTCAAACCTTCAAAGAGAATCACTCCCGATTTAGGAGTTGGGGAGATCTAGGCTGATAAGTGGTGGATGAGAGAGACATATCTAGTCTCCTCTATCAAGATGAAAGACCTTTACCAATGCTTCCTATGGATGATGCAAACAAAGAAATTCAATTAATATTGGGCATGGGCTATAATAGGAATGAAAGTATGGGAAAGAACACTAATGGCCGATTGGAACCTATCATTGTTGAGAACAAATGAAAAATATTTCCCTTGGGTGTACCTCTCTGAGTGTAACCATACATGGTAGAACTCCCCTAGTTAAAGCAGTCAAGACTCCCGTTCAACTAATGGAAAATGCCCTTCAACTACTAGTATCTCTAGGTCTATGCTTAGATTTATCTATGTTGTTTGAAGACTCCTCCCTATGCATGATTGGCACCTTGTCTTTTGAGTCAGACAACCAAACCATTGAAATAAAATTAGTTTATCCCTAACTCATTGATTAAAACAAAAAAGGACCACTGATTCTAGACACATTAAAAAATGATGAGGTGCTCTCAAAATTCAATGGATTGCGAAACTCGGTACCATATGGGGATCATAAATCTGGGTTCAACATCTTACTAGACACACATGTCGATTACGAGGAAAAAATTGTGTCCTTCAGTCGCAAAAGAAAGAAATTAAGAATAATCTCAAAGTATTTGAGTGAAAAAAATTATGGCACTCTCTAACTCTAAAAAAATAAAGGATGCATCCAATGGTGAAAACCTCTCTGAGGTGTCGGAGGATGAAGAATTCAATCTTCCGCTCAATGCCATCCATCAAGGAAAGTCAGTAGTCCTAGTAGAATAATGTAATCCAGTCAATCTGGGAATAGAAGCAATGCCACACATCACGTTCTATGTTGAGTCACTTCAAACATTAGAACAAGAGCTCCTAGTTGCGTTCCTAAAAGAAGGAAATGTAAAATTTGCATGGACCCATGCTGACATGCTAGGTCTTGATCTGGAATTTCTAAGTGATCACTTAGCTGTGTATGCAAGGGTAAAGCCAATGAAACAAAAGTTGAGAAATATGCATCCCCAAATATTATTGTTGGTCAAAGTAGAATTACAAAAGATCCTAGATGCAGGATTCATACAACCAAATGATTATCAATAATGGGTGTCAAATCTTGTACCTATTTCAAAGCCAAATGGGGGCATCTACATTAGCATGGACTTTAGAGACTTGAAAAAAGTGTGTCCCAAGGATGAATTTCCACTTCCCAACATTCATATGATCATGGATATGACAGTTAGACACAAGATGCTATCACTAATGGATGGGCTCTCAAGATATAATTAGATCATGATAGCTAAAGAGGACCAACACAAGACAATGTTCACTTGTTCGTGGGGAAAATACTGTTGGAATATGATGAAATTTGGGATGAAGAATGTAGGAGAAACCTACCAGAGGGATATTACACTAATCTTTCATGAAATGATTCATAAGATTGTGGAAGATTATTTGGATGACATATTGGCTAAATCAAGGAAAATATGAGACCACATATCAGCTCTGAGTTCCATTTTTGATAGGTTGGAAAAATAAAAGGTGTGACTTAATGTAAAGAAGTTCGTCTTCTGAGTGAAATCAAGAAATCTCCTGGGGTATATCATGTCAGTGAGGATTAAGTTAAATCTCGCCAAAGTCAAGGAAATCCTCGAAATGGAAGCACCCAGGATATTGAAGCAACTAAGAGGCCTATAAGGAAGACTCCAAGCTATCTGTTAGTTCATAGAACAACTAGTAGAAAAACAAATTACATATTCTCATCTACTCCATAAGGGGGTAGCATACAAATGGGATGAGAAATGTGACTAGGAATTCAACAAAATTAAGGAATACCTACTCACACCACTAGTTCTAATGCCACCAATTCTAGGAAAACCATTAATCTTATACGTATCAGCAACAACGACCACCCTTAGCACTCTCTTATCCCAGCATGATGAAAATGGAAGGTATATAGAAATTTATTACATTAGTAGGACCATGGTAGGACAAGAGATAAATTAAAAACCTATTGAGAAAGAATGTTTAGCAATCATTTTTGCAGCTCAAAAGTTCAAACATTACATGCTAGCACATCAGATCAATCTCATAAAAAAACTAGACCCACTCAAATACCTACTTTCCAAAGGAACTCTCACAGGACAGATGACTAAGTCGGTTATGATCTTAATGGAGCATGAAATTGAATATGTAGAGTGCAAGGCCATCAAAGGAAAAGCAATCACAAATCAACTGGTAGAGACACCTATATATGTAGAAAATCCACTTGTCTAAGAATTCTCTGATGAATCAATCTTCAACCTTAATGTAGAAGATCACTGGAAGATGTATTTTGATGGATCCTACACACAACATGAGTCAGGAGCGAGAACCTTCTTCATCACTCCACAAGGGGACTACATACGTAAGTCCTACAAGCTATCATTCCCATGCACAAAAAATATCACAGAGTATGAGGCTCTTTTCATAGGGTTGAGGATTGTAATGCAATGGAATATTATGGCTCTTAAGGAGTATGGATACTCACAACTCATAATTAACCAAGTAAACAATGAATATCAAACAAAGGATGACATGATAACTGCATACAATAAATTGGTGGAGAGTCTCAAGGAGTCCTTTATTTATATTACATTTGAACAACTACCTAGAGTAAGCAACGAAGAAATGGATGCAATGGATATGATCAAATCACTCCTAGAGATCCTACACAACGTCCCAAAATAAGAATTCCTCAAAGAGAAGCTTCTCATACAAACATTCGAGGTACCATAGTTTGAATTAGTGTTCAAAATCATTGGTCGTGGTGATCCCTGGTACCATGAAATTTACACCTACCTAAGAATAGGAGTCCTCCCTGCCGACATAACTCCAAACCTCAAAAGAGAATTTTTCAAAAATTCATCTCATTTCATCATCCTAGGAGATACCCTATATTGTATGATCATCAAAGGGACACTATTACATTGTCTAAATACTGAGGAAGCCTTGACTACTTTAACTGAGGTACATAATGAAATTTGTGGTTCACACTCAAGTGTTATGACTTTGGCTAAGAAATTCCTAAGGATACGATACTATTGGCCCACAATTGAAAGAGATCACATGACTATGTCAAGAAGTTTTTGTAGTTTCAAGAACATGGGGACCCAATCCATGCACTAGATCAGGAGCTCCACCCCTTTATCACACCTTGGCCCTTTTGATAGTGGGGACTTGATCTCATCAGTAAATTCACCCTCACCTCATTGAATGGCCATAAGTTCATCATTTCCGCCATGGAGTACTTCACGAAGTGGGTTGAAGCCATTTCCATGACCTACATAACTAGAAAGCAGATATCCAAGTTCATCCTAAACTACCTTATATGCTGATATGGTGTCCCTCAAGCTATTATCTTAGATAATGGGTCACCTTTCAAAAATCAGGATGTTCATGACCTTTACCAAAAATTCAACATCCAACATCACTTTTCCACTTCGTATTACCCCAAGGAAATGGCCAAGCAAAAGCCACCAATAAAACCATTCTAAAAATCCTCAAGAAAAGAGTCAATGATGTTGGTTGTGACTAGAATCTATAGCTAAATCTCGCCTTATGATCCTATTGCAAAGGCATCTCCACACCAACAGGTGCCACTCCCTTTTCTCTAGTATACAGATCAAAGTCCATTCTCCCCATTGAGATTGAGCTCCCATCACTGAGGATATCACTATAAAATCTCATTACAGATGAAGAATATTGCGTCTCATGGCTAAATGAGATAGAAATACTAGACGAGTGGCATATGGATGCCTTAAACCACTTGCAAGTCTATCAGAATCACCTCAAGTGAAGCTACAACAAGAAAATCAAGAGGCAGACCTTGCAAGTCGATGAGCTAGTACTGAAGGAAAATCAAAAGAACTTGCCAAATCCAAATAGCAAGGGAAAGTTTGAGCCCAAGTGGCTGGGACCATTCATCATCACCATGAGCTACAAATGAGGAGCCTACCAACTATCAACACCTAAAGGTTAACCTCTGTAGGAGCCCATGAACAACTTCCATGTCAAAAAAATTTATGCCTGATCTTTTAAGGGTAAAACCAAAATTAGAAAAAATAAAAAAACATTAAAAATCCAAAAAAATAGAAAAAAGATTAAAAATAGTAAAGAAAAAGATCATCCTCTAGTGAAAACCACTTCGGTGGCGCTTTGGACAAGAACCTTGGTGAAAACCTAGAAAATCGGCGCCTTGTGTAAATAAAGCACTTCTCCATCCACCAAGATATCTGCGATTGACCCCACATCACTCATTTATCCATTACATTCCATTTTCCAACATCCATTCACATCTGTACCATAGCTTGATCTTGTATTCATATCATGTTCCACCCTTGTAATACTTGACATATTCCTAAGGTCAGTTTGTCCTACATGTATCAAAGTAGTCTATCACATCACGTTGGGGGCATGTTCCTGTACCTACATCAGATTAGATTCATGTATATTCTTGTGATATTCCTTAAAATTAAAAAATCCAAAAACATCAGAAAATCCAAAAATTCCTTCAAAAAATCCAAAACATTCAAAACATCAAAAATCCAAAAATAGGTCAAAAATCCAAAAAAATCAAAATAGTAGAGTGATCATCCCCTAAGACACCCTAGGTTAGTCCTTTAGGAGTTCGTCATAATAAGCGGGAAATTCATCATTTGTTTATATCTTCATCTTGTAAATTGGTCAATTCATCAGTCAAACTATGTGGTCTCTACGTGTACGATGTAGGCAAGGCTAATTTTTTGATCAGCTCCTGAGACCCCTAGGATAGGTCTTTAAGTTAGTCTCTTGGTCAAAATCTCAGAAAACCCAAAAACTTTGGAAAGTTTGAAAATCAAAACATTCATAAAAAATTTCAAAATCCCCAAAACAACCTCAAAACATTTCAAAACATGAAAAACATCTGAATAAATTTGAAAAAACCCAAAATGGTGCACCTATCTCATCTTTCTTTCATTGACAATAATCATTTTCTCATAATAAATAATCATTGCTTTCATCCTCTAGTAAAACAATTGGAAACAAGTCTAGCAGGTACAAAAGTGAACACCTAATTGTCAAAGTCTCAAGTCTAGGTCAGTAAGTCAGCAAGTTAATCGGCTGAGAGTATCAATAGCTTATCATCTAGTCAATCTCATATCACCTAATCACAACATGTCCTAGGATGCATCCTTTCTACAATGGACATCAACATCAGGCATCACCGTAGTTTAGTCTTGGCGAGTGGTATGAAGAACATTAGCTTTTTTGTTTACTTTATCTTTGTCTTTTTGACTCATCTTATTTTTCGCTCATTCCAATTACCTCTTAATGATGCCTAATCAAAATGGTTTAGAGAGAAAGGAATGGGGCAACGATTATTATCTTTTTATCTATTGTGATTTTTTGGATATTCTTGTAATATAACTTGGTCATGCATGCTTTGTTTGGTTTGTAGGGAAGGTGTTTTAGATGTCTTGTTGACCACATAGGAAGGCTTTCTTTCCTATGTTTTGGTTTGAGATATTTAGAATATCTTAACTACATTCTGAATAAGGTTATGTATGTTAGGTGTGAACAAGAGTACTCCTATCTGATTGTTGAGTCAAATTCCATCACACTAGGTGCAACACCATCTTGGTTATTTATACCTTGATGCATTGTACCTATGTGTGTTATCAAACATAAGGAAATTTATGCTCTTTATCTCTCCCATCATTTGATAAGAAATACATCATCATCATTCATCATCATATCTAATAAAGTCTCAACGACTCATAGAATTGTTGGACTTCTACAACTTCTTCGATTCTAGGGTTGATCCCTCTCATTCTTCTATCCTCTTTCATGATAAAATAGTATCATGTCATCAATTTATCCATCCTACATTCATAAAACATCCAAACTCTCATCTTGCATATTCATACATATCATCGTAATAAGTAAAATAATCCATCTCACATGCGTTGCATCGTCATTTAAGTTGTTTAGGATAATACGGATTTTTTATTCTAAGAATCTTACAAAAATCTCATTTGCATCATCATATAGATTTGTTAGTCTAACCATCCGTACATCCATCTTGAACCTCTTTGTCATGAGATCGACCCTCAAATTGAAATTTTTGCTCAATCTCTCAAAGGGGAAATGTACCAACATACTTCTTTCCACCGGGGCATCCGAAAAAAAATTCAATTTTTTTTGGAATTTCTATCTTGTCGGCATCATTCTTTGAATCAATGCAACAAGTACATTTCTTCAAAGAGGGAAAAAATGTAGACACTAAAAATAATCAGCTGACATAATGCATATAATCCCACTCAGTTAAAAACATTTCCTCTATTAATCAAATAAATCAATTTATTTAATTAATTCATTAAGCTTCATCATACTTAATTCAATAAATCAAATTATTTAATTAAGTCCTAAAGGTCATCTTATTTGATTCAATATATCAAAATTATTGAAATCAAATATCAAAACCCCTAAAATCTTCCAAGTTAATTAATCTAAATTAATTAACTCATAATCATAATTACCATTCTCTATATTTTGACTCAACTTGAGTCAAACCTAAACCCTTAACTAACCCACCCACTTGCACATGAAATTCATTTTAATTCATTATCTAATTATCTCTATTTTCCCTCACAAGGCATATTCCTAAGGAATATTCCCTCATTAACTCCATTTGTTGACTTTCTTGTCCAAACAAACTTCCCCCCAAAATTTCTCAACCATATGCATTTAAAGCCTTTTTCAAATTTCGAACTCACCTACTTGCATTTACTTTCACAATCTCCAAAATGTTCTCATTCCTCCTCCAATCACATGTGGACAAGTGGCCTTCTCTCATTGGTTTGTCTTTTGTTCCACATTCATCCAAATCCTTCAATCTTCCAACCTTCAACCTATAAATTCATGGCATTTCTTCATTTTCATCCAAAATTTGAGTATTCTTATTATAGGAATTTTGAGTTCATCATCTTGCATCTCTTGTTTATAATCTTCTTGAAGCTTATCAAGGATTGGGAAAGGGCTCATTTTCATATCAAAGCTACACCAATCCACCATGGGATAGGTATGCACTATGCTTCTTTTCATGCTTTCATTTGGTTAATTTGATATTTTGTTGCTTTGATTGCATTATGAAGTATATTGGATTATTTCATAGGGATGTTATGTCTGCTTGGTTATGAAAGACCGACCATACTAATGAGTGTGTATAGTTTAAGCTTTTGCGGATTTTAGCATCCACAAGAATATTATAATATATAAATATAAATATTAATATTATATAAATATAAATATTAATATTATATAAATATAAATATTAGTATTATATAATATATATAATATTAAATTATTTATATGTATAATAATATATTAATTATGAATAATGAATATCCGTTACATGTTCAAATAAAAAATATTTGTTATGTATGGATAAAGAGTATCCATTATGCGGGGCTAAACAAACCCGCCAAATCTTCAAAATTTTGATCGGTCTTTGCTGTGAAAAATGGATATCTAGTTATTAGTAACAGATATTCGGTTTCTCAAAATGGATATCCATTATTTAAACTCAAAAAATCTATTATGTATTAAATATTATATATTATATTTTATATTATGTACATAATATGATATATTATATATATGAGATATTATTATTACTATTTCTAATATTTCTAATGGTACAATGTTCAAGGTTTAGGCTATAAGGTTGAGGGTGCAGGGTTTAGTGATTAAGGTATATGGTTTAGTGTTGAGGGTTGAGGGATTATGGCTTAAGTATAAGGTTGAGCATTTAGGGATTAGGGAATATGGATTGGTATAGTGGGAGGGAGAGAGAGGGAAGGATGGAGATAAAAAGTGGTAGGGTGGGAGGAATAGAGAGAAAGGTGATACCAATTGGTAGGGTGGGAAATAGAGAGAGAGAGGAGATAGGGATTGGAAGGGTAGGAGAGAGAGATAGAGAAGGAGATCATGATTGGTAGGGTGGGAGGGAGAGAGAAGGACATAGGGATTGGTAGGGTGGGAGGGAGAGATAGAGAAGGAGATAGGGATTGGTAGGGTGGGAGAGAGAGAAAGACATAAAGAGATAGGGATTATTAGGGTGGGAGGGAGAGAGAGAGAAGGAGACTGGTATTAGTAGGGTGGAAGGGAGAGAGAGAAAGAGATAGGGATTGGTACGGTATAGGATACATGCATGGGGATTGAGGGTGTAGGGTTTAGGGTTTAAGGTATAGGGTTGAGGGTTGATGGATAGTGTTTAGGGATGATGGTATAAGGTTGAGTGTATCTAAGGTATAGGGATTGAGGGCATAAGGCATAGGGTGAAGGGTTGAGAATGTATGGTTTAGAGTTTACATATAGTGTTTAGGTAAAATGTTGAAGGTTTAGGGTATACGGTTAAGGGTATTTGGTATAGGGATAGGGGTTGAGGTTTTTTGGTATAGGGATAATGGTTGAGGGTGTAGGGTTTGGGGTGTAAGGTATAGGGTTGAGGGTTGAGGGATTAGACCTTAAGTATAGGGTTGATAGTACAAATTTCAAGGTTTAGGCTTTAAGGATGAAGGTTGAAGGTGTAGGGTTTATGAATTATGGTATATCGTTAAGTGTTGAGGGTTGAGTGATTAGTGATAAAGTATAGGGTTGAGAATTTAAGGATTAAGGTATATGGATTGGTAGGGTGGGAGGGATAGAGAGGTATGGAGGGAGATAGGGATTGCTAGGGTAGGAGGAATAGAGAGAAATGAGATAGATATTGGTACGAGGGGAGGGGGAGAGATAGTAGGAGATAGGTATTGGTAGGTAGGGAGGGAGAGAGATGAGATATCGATTGGTAGGGTATAGGGTATAGGAATGGAGGTTGAGGGTGTAGGGTTTAGGGTTTAAGGTATAGGGTTGAGGGTTGAGATATAGTGTTCAGGGATGAGGGAACAAGGTTAAGTGTATCTAAGGTATAGGGATTGAGGGTTGATAATGTATGGTTTAGAATTTAATTATAGTTGTGATGGATAATTTTGAAGGTTTAGGGTATAAGGTTGAGGGTATTTGGTATAGGGAGAAGGGTTCAAAGTGTTTGGTATAGGGATAAGGGTTGAGGGTGTAGGGTTGAGGGATTAAGGCTTAAGTGTATGGTTTATGGTACAATGCTTAAGTTCTAGGATTTCAAGATGAGGGTATAGGGTATATGGATGAGGGTGTAGCATTTAGGGATTCAGGTATATGGTTGAGTCCTGATGGTTGAGGGTTTAATGCTTAAGTATAAATTGAGGGTTTAGGGATTAAGGTATATGGATTGGTAGGGTGGGAGAGAGAGAGCGAAGGAGGGAGATAGTAAGTGGTAGTGTGGGAGGAATAGAGAGAAAGGATATAGAGATTTGTAGGGTGGGAGGGAGAGAGAGAGAGAGAAGATAGGGATTTGGTGCAGGGGCACCATGGCAATTTCGGTCAAATAATGCGAATAAGGTTCTAAGCTTAATTTTTGCGTGTTTCATCATATGTTTGGATGTAATAAGGTCCATTATGATAATTTTTTATTTATTTAGGTCATATAGGGTCTATTGGTTGAGTTTTGTAAATGTTGCAAGAAGTTGCTTTGGAACTTTGCAAATTTTGCTTTGTAAGGAAGGTGAAAAGTCATCTATTTGTAAGTTGGGTGGAGACCATTAGTTTTCAGTTGGAATGTTTTTAAAAATTCCTCACAAAATTCAAGGAAACTTTTGAAATTCATTTTGGTGAATAAGCAATTCAAAAAGCTTTGTTTTTTATGAAATTCAAGTGTTTTTCTATGTTTCTCAGATCTGTACAACCCTATTTAGTTGTTTGTAGTTCTAAAATACATGTGAAAGGATAATATAGTGAAAGTACCATGATTTTTCTTTGGTTTGATTTATTTTAATTGAAAAATAAGGTAGTTAGAGGAATTTTTGTGTAAACTGTCTGAAAACCCTAGGTTCAAGGGTTTGAAGACAAAACTATGAATTATAGTCCATTCCATTGTTGAAACTTGACCAAACTCAAGTGAATGGAGGGGTTGGATGTTTATTTTATGTTTTAAAGTTGTTTGAGTTGGAGGTGGAGTTTGGGGAATATTGGAGCTTGCCCTAACCTAACATATTCATGTGTTAGGCTTAGGAATGTAGGTAGAAGAGAGAATTTGCAAGACAAAAAATTGGTGGTGCATTTTGGTGGAAAAATATGTAGATTGGGACCCTATATGATGTGTTTAATCTTCTGGAGTTAATTTTTGGAGTCTGGTGTTTGAATTCCTTAGACTTGCTTTGGAAAAGGCCTAATTGGGCCTTGGAGTAGAGTAGCAGACTTATTTTGATTTTTTTTTTCAAACCAACCTTAATCCTTGTTTGGATATGTGGAAGAAGATGCTAAAGGGTATCTAGAATGGTATTTTAGAAGTTTTTCTACAACCTTCTCTAAAAGATATGGCCAAATTTCATAGTTTGAAGGGATATAAGAAGAAATGAGAGATTGAGTAAGAAACCACCATTGTTAGGGTTTTGATTTCTTAAGAAGTTGTGATATTGTGTTGTATGAACCTACTCCACCCTACTCTACATCAAGTGGTATCAGAGCATAGATTCTGATTGAGAAGTAGAAAAGTGGTTGAAACTTTGAAGAAGCAATATGCCTCTGAAGAGCAATCCAACATCCAGAGAGGTCAGAGAATTAAAGGAGTGACATGCTAGGGATGTGAGACTATTTAAGGAGTGTCATGAAACCCTTTCTAGAATAGAATCCTTGGAGGAAAAACGAAAGAAGAGATATGGTCAATGGTGACCAAAGTGACAAATAGGATGAGGGTGAGAGTGAGAACCCTCAAGGAGGAATCCAAGATGAAGAGGAAATGGACCTTGAAGAAGCAAGAATGGTTAGGATGCTAAATGATGTCAAGGGGGATAATACTCCAAAAGGTGAAGGTAGAAGTGCATATGTATTATGGAAAGATGGAAAATGAAGAAGTATTGGGTTAGATAGATGCTCTTGATATTTTTTTTCAATTTGAGTAGGTAGAAGACAATAAAAAGGTGAAATTTGAAAAAACCAAGTTCAAGGGCCTTTCCCTAATATGGTGGAACTATGTTCAAGAGGAGAGGGAAAATAAGGGTAAATAAAAGATAAACTCATGGGACATAATGGTAGCTAAGGTGAAAGGACAATTTCTACTTGTTGATTATGAAATTCATAAATTTAGGAAATTGTAGAGTCTAAAACAAAAAAGAGTTGGATATCATGGCATACATTGAGGAATTCCATAAGTTAAGCATTAGAGCAAGACATGTAGAGAATTAAAAAGAAAAGGTAGAAAGGTATCTAAATGGCCAAAGGTACAACATCCAAGATGAGATCAGCCTCACAACACCCAAGACAATTGAAGAATGTTTTCAATTGGCTATCAAGGTAGAGGAAAGGATAAAAAGGAGAGAAGAGATGGAAGGAAGAGGTAGAGGAAGGAATTTTAGAGGTAGAGACAACTCAAAAGAGGATAATCACAAAGGTAGCAAGGAGATTTAAGTGGCCAGCAAGAGAAAAGTGGTGAATCAAGAGGAAATTTCAGAGGTAGAAGAGATAATGGTAGAGGTAGATTCGGTGGACAAGGGAGAGGGTCAAGTACATTCTGAGGCAGATGTTACCAGTGCAACCAATTTGGTCATTCAGCATGGAAGTGCCCAGACAAGCAAGCTGGAAGTTCCCATGGAGGTGAGCAAAGAACCTAAATTGTACATGAGGAACACAACGAAAGTGTCAATCCACCATCTCAACCTGTTGCTCGAGAGATAAGTGAGTGTTTTATGATTAGAAGGACAATTATTAAGGTTCCAATATTCAAAGAGCCTCCACAAAGGAAATCATTATTTATAAGTACATGCAAATCACATGGAAAGGTATGTACGGTGGTTGTTGATTCAAGTTCTACTAATAATTTGGTTTCTTTACAGATGGTAGAGAAGTTAAACATGAAGAGAACTCCTCACTCGGCACCTTACAAATAATCTTGGCTAAATAAGGGTCAACAAGTCTTGGTCAATGCACAAACATGGGTAGAGTTTAATATTGGGGGGTATAAAGATAAGATCCTTTGTAACATCATCCCCATGGAAGTTTTTCACTTGCTTCTATGAAGACCTTGGTAGTATGACAAAAAGCAAAAACGTGATGGGGAGAAAAAAACACCCATATGATAGAAAAATATGGAACTTCATTCACCTTGACATCACTACAAGATGAGGGTTTAGATAAATAAGTTGGGTCTAATGTTATGGTATTTGGGGAGAAATAATTCTTGAAAACATTGAAGGAAGAAGGTGGATAGGGGTATGCTTTAGTAATTAGACCAAAATTTTTTTTAGCAGCCATTAAGGTTGAGGGTATGCCAAGTGAGGTTCAAAATTTGTTGAATAAATACAAGGGTATTGTAGTTGATGAGTTACCTATCTCTTTTCCACCCATGAGAGATGTAAGCCATCACATAGACCTGATCCCTGGTGAAAATTTACCAAATAAGGCTACACACAAGATGACTCCTCAACAAAATGAGGAAATAAGAAGGGAGGTCCAATAATTGTTAGATAAAGGCCTAATAAAGGAAATTTTGAGCCCTTGTGTTGTCCCTACTGTTTTATCACCTAAAAAGGATGGGGATTGGAGGATGTGTATTGACTCAAGCGGAACCAACAAAATCACCATTAGATATAGGTTTCCAATACCCAGAATGAAGGATTTAATGGACTATTTGGGAGGTGCATGCTATTTTTCAAAGATAGAATTAAAAAGTGGTTATCATCAGATTAGGATAAGGGAATGAGATGAATGGAAAACTACATTTAAAACTAATGAAGGTCTCCATGAGTGGATGGTAATGCCCTTTGGATTGTCAAATGCTCTGAGTACATTTATGAGGTTAATGAATGAGGTTTTGAAGCCTTTCATTGGAAATTTTTTTGTTGTATATTTAGATGAAATTATTGTGTTTAAGAAGACTAATGAAGAGAACTTGCAATATTTTGACATGGTTTTAAAAAAAATGAATGAAGAGAAGTTGATGATAAACCTCAAAAAGTGTGAATTTATGAAATAAAGGTTAGGATATCTTGGCTTTGTGATCTTCAAGGGTTCATTGAATATGGATCCCACTAAAGTAGAGGCAATTCTCAATTGGCCAACTCCAAAATCAGTAGGAGAGGTAAGAAGCTTTCGTGGACTTGCAAGTTTCTATAGGAAATTTATGAAGAATTTCGGTCATATCTCCTCACCCATTATTGACACCATTAAGGGAGATAAAAGGAAGAGATTTCAGTAGTCTGATGAGGTAGAAAGGAACTTCAAATATCTAGAAAATGGAGTGGCTCAACAATGTATCATTTCTTTACCTAATTTAAACAAGGTTTTCACTATAGATTTTGATTCAAGTGGCTTTGCAATTGGTGCAGTTTTAAGCCAAGAAGGTAGACTGGTGGATTTCTTTAATGGAAAGATTAATGAAGCAAAAAGAAGGTATTCATCATATGATTTGGATTTATATACAATGGTGTAGTCCCTAAATAAGTGGAGACACTACCTTTTTCCCAAGGAGTTCATTGTTTTCACCGACAACCATGCTTTGAGTTTCTTGAATAGTTAGGACAAGATGAGTCGAAGCCATGTGAAGTGGGTAGAATATTTGTGGAGCTATAGCTTCACAATAAATCACAAAAAAGGGAAATCCAATAAGGTAGGAGATTCTCTAAGCTGGAGGTTAATGTTGGTGCATGAAATACAACTTCAGAGTGTGGGAATAGAAGCCTTGAATGATACGTATGCTGAGGATGAAGACTTCAAAGAGGTATATTTTATTTGTACTCAGTTTAAGATCATTTTCATGAGGAATATTCTAATTTTTTGTTGAAAGAAGGATTAGTGTTCAAAGGTGCTCAGTTGTGTTTTCCAAAGTGCTCCATTAGAGATAATTTGATAAAGGAGAAACATTGTGGTAGTTTAGGAGGACATTTTGGGGTTGATAAGACATTCGAATAGGTAAGGAGGTTTTAATTTTTTCCAAAGATGCAAGTAGATGTCAGAAATTTTGTGGAAATTTGTACAATCTGTCAAAGAGCCAAGGGTTCTACTTCTAATGCAGGACTTTATCAGCCCTTACTTATAACTAATAGGCCATGAGAGAGTCTAAGAACTAATTTTGTATTAGGTTTGCCAAAAACTCAGACGGGTTATGATAGTGTGTATGTTGGTGTTGAATGATTTAGTAAAATGGCTCACTTTATTTCATGCAAATGAAAAAATGATGCTTCTCATAGTGTAGGGTTATTTCTCAGAGACATAGTTAGAATTCATGGTCTTCCACTAACAATTGTTTCAGATAGGGATCGAAATCTTATTGGCCACTTTTGGAGGACCCTTTGGAGAAATCTTGGAACTAATTTAACCTTTAGTACTGCCTATCATCCACTAATGGATGGGAAGACTGAAGTGGTCAATATATCACTTGGAAATCTTCTAATATGTCTCACAAAAGAGCATGGACAATAATGGGACTTGGTTCTTCTTCAAGCTAAATATGCTTACAATGATTCAGTCAATAGAAGCATAGGGAAAATCCCTTTTGAAGTGGTATATGGTCTAAAACCAAGAGGTGTATTTGAGCTTAGGGATTTGAAGGGAATGGAGAAGAGAATTGCTAAGGGAGAAGCATTTTCTAAAGATATGAATGAGATACACTAGCACATTAAGGAAAATTTGCAGAAGAGTGTTGATAAGTACAAGAAACATGTTGATTTGAAAATAAGGGATGTAAAATTCAAGGTGGGAGATTTGTTCCTTGCACATTTGAAGAAGGAAAGGTTACCAAAGGGAAAGTACACAAATTTTTTGATGAAGAAAATTGGGCCATGTAGAGTGGTCCATAAGTTTGGGACCAATGCATATGAGATAAAACTCCCTCTTGGAGTGGTTATCTCACCAATATTTAATGTTGTAGACCTATAATATTTCAAAGGATTTATGGATGTAGGTATAGGTATTGATGTAGATGTTGTTGATGAAGATTGGGTCAAAGATCTACCCCCACTGAGCCATTGAAGCTTGAATCCATTTTAGACAAAAAAGAGGTGAAGAGAACAAGGCACAAGGTCTATATTGAATATCTTGTGAAGTGGAAAGTATTACCCCCTGAAGATGAAACATGGCTGTTAGAAAATGATATAAATAAGCATGGAACATCAGTGCAAGAGCTGATCTCAAGAGGATCCTAAGATTCTTTTCCCTCTGGGTGTATGGTGTAGGGGAACCATGGCAATTTTGGTCAAATAATGGAAATAAGGGTCTAAGCTTAATTTTTGTGTGTTTCACCATATTTTTGGATGTAATAAGGTCCATTATGACCATTTTTAATGTATTTAGATTATATAGGGTCTAGTGGTTGAGTTTTGTAAATGTTGCTAAAATGTTGCAAAGAGTTGCTTTACAACTTTGTAAATTTTGCTTTGTAAGCAAGGTGAATGGTCATATATTTTTAAGTTGGGTGGAGGCCATTGGTTTTATATTGTTATGTGTTTAAAGAGGCCTCACAAACATTGAGGAAAATTTTGGAAGCCATTTTGGTGAATAATCAATTCAAAAAAAATTGTTTTCTATGAAATTCATGTGTATTTTTGTGTTTCTTAGATCTATATGGCCATGTACAGTTGTTTGGAGTTCTGATATAAATGTGAAAGGATAATACAATGAATGAACCTTGATTTTGATTTAGTATGATTGATTTTCATTTAGAAATAAGGTAGTTAGAGGAATTTTTGAGTAAACCGCCTGAAAACTCTAGGTTCAAGAGTTTAAAGACAAAAATATGAATTACAGTCCATTATGTTGGCACTCTCAAATTTTGCAAATTTGAGGTGCCCATTTTGAGAAATTTTCCTATGCACTTTCAGAAGTGCACTTGAGGGGTCAGTTTGAATGGCCTACTTTGGAGAATCAGAATTCAGAGCCTACTGATTTCCAAGAAAAACCCATTTTTAGACGTGTTTGATTGACATATGTGAATGCATATGTAAATTTTTAGCTTCCCAAGATAAGTTTTGTCAGGGTTTTGAAAAGTGAAGCTGGAGGGTTTTTGTACTATTCTGTTATTTGCAGATTGTGAGTTCTGTGAAACAGCCTCCTGTTTGAGCTTGGATTTTGTAACCAGTTGATTATCATGTCAAAATAAATGTTGTTTTATGTTCTCCATACTTAAATGATATTGGGTGTCTGTTTTCAGAGCCTAATGATTTGATTTTCTATTTGTAGCACATCAAAACCAAATGTTGTTTGCTCAGTTTCACATCTGCATTCCTAACAGCCTTTCTGACTGGTCAAATTTGATCGTTAATATCTTTTGATCAAATATGTTTCATTTAATTTCCTTTTGCACACATTCTCAAGGTACCTTAATGAAGTCATGTGTCTAATGGCAGCTCACCAGGAGTTGTTTCACTATTTTTACAAATTGGCAGTTGGGTGAGTTTTTATTTGTTTTAGAACAACTGTTGTTTCAGAAAAGTTTACCTCAACAACTTTGCCGATTAATATTTTTCTCCTTGTGACTTGTTTTTCGGTGTCATTTTTTGCACTGCTTTCCTAGACTGAATGTCTACGAGTTTGCAAATTTTTATTACTCCAGAATGTCGTTTGATCAGTTTTCCAATTTTATTCCTGAGGCAATTTGACCAGTTTTCACCATTCTGCAAAAGTGAGAAAACAGATTTTGATGAAGACCCAGTTCATGTTTTCACTTCACATGATTCAAAATGCAGTGTCAAGTCATTTGGGGGTAAAAATTGTTTGAAAACAAATTTGTTTTTAGCCGGACCCACATGGGGCCCGACATGTTTTGCACAATTGCGAAATTAGAATTGTTGTAGTATGACAATTACTTCAAGAATGTTGCTCACCTGATGGAGATACAACAAATCTCTAATGGATATGGCCAAATAAATAAATTTATTTTGGAAACTAAGCATATGAAGGAATCAATGGTGGCAATCTTTAGTTAATTGGAAAATAGGAGAAGTGTGGCAAAAATTAAGTGGAGAATTGCAATAAGAGAGGTTGTGGTAAAAATGCAAGGGATGTATAAATTTTATCATTGTCAAAATAAAGACAACTTGTCACTATCTGATCCACTTGAGTATGGTAAAAAGAGTCTTTCAGCTTTTGTAGTAAGTAATTTGAGTCCAAGGAGTATGATGAGCTTGGGGTGATAATTTTAATAAAATGTGGAAGCATTGACTCACACAAACTGTATCTAATGTGGTTTGAACTTGAATACAAAGTGAAACTAAATTGGGCCAATATTCTAGTATTTCTCAAATCATGAAGAAACCATTCTAGGTTAAAATCACAACACTATTGCTCTTGATAGCACTATTTGGAGCTGCATAAATTTGAGAAGAAAAATCATTTTTACGGGCATGTTTCTCAGTTTGAGTCTTTGAGTGCCACTAGAGGAATGGATTTAGTGATGAAATGCATCAAAGTTCCTGAGCATCAAGTGATTCTATTGAAAATATTTCTGAAACTCCCAGACAAATGATACTGCCAGGTGTCTTACCAGCCCTGTTTGTGCCATGTTGGCGGTCTCTCATAGTGCATGGCACACACAAAATGCATTTTTTGATAGGTCTTTAAAATCTTTTGGGCAAGTGCAAGCAGAGGTGTGGCTTGGAAGAAGGGCATGGCTAGCAGGTAAAGGGACAACCAAATAGCCAGTGGAGGATATTAGTAGCAAATGCAATGGCACAACTGGTAGTGGCAATAAGAAAAATGCAAATGCAAGTAGCAAATACAATGGGACAGCTAGCTAGAGGGAAGGAGCCCGCAGTAGGTGATAAAGGAAGCATTGGTGGTGGGAGCGACCTGCAACAATGAGTGGTTGGCATGACGTACAACAATATAAGTGGAGGGCATTAGTAGCTTTCAAGAAAATGCAATGAATAAGGAGCTTAATGCATCAATAGACCATTGAAAAGGCGTTTTAAACTTTAAAGCAAAATCAAAATGAAATTGTAAGCCGTGCATAGCATGGAACTACTAAGAATTCCATTAAACTTTAATACAAATGCAATGGAGCAGAGGGGCACGACCTACAACATGGAGAGCCCATGGCTAGCGTATGGAGTGGGGCTTGAACCAAAGGGAAGCTCACATATGGAGGTTGCAGGGGCACAAGCCAATGAAGGTAATGGAAGATAGGATTATAGAGGAAGATGTAGAAGAAGCTTCTACCATGGATTCCCATGAAGTGAGCTCGAGCAAAAAACAAATGAAGGAATTAGGGCAACAGGCGAAGAGAAAAGCAAAATTCAATGGTGGAGATCGGGGGTGTATCTCCAGCAAGATTTGGACTGTTCCCTGCCATATCACAATCAGAAGCTTCTCACGGGTTAGTGATTGCAATGGCATGGGGAGATGGGGAGAGGAGTGAATAAAACATTTAAAATTATATTTTTTTCTATAGTTTGGTCAAATGATATTAAATCGGCGCCTCCAATTGAAATTAAAATTTGTTTTTTCCACGGGAAAGGAATGGGAGGTGGATCCCAGTGTATAATTAAATGGCATGGGTATTCCAAGTTGAATGCCAAGTAAATTTTTAATGGGAATTTTCATTAACTATTGGGGGAGAAGTTTTAAAATTAATTTTACCAAAAGAGCTTGGTATGGGGAAAATTTTAAAATGGCTCGACATTGTTTTATAAAATGTTTTATTTTAAGTAAGTGTTTAAATGGGGGTGAGGCCTGTTTTATTTTCTCAGGTGAAACATTTTATTGTCCTGGGGTGAAATATCAAATGATAAATACTTTGTGCTACTGGGTAAATTATTTAAAATAATTTGCATGGAGGGATTAAGATAGGTGAAATATTTATTTACTCATGGTGAATAAAAAATACAGTAGTGAGTAAATGGAAAAATAAAATGTAGCAAAGGGAAAAATAAGAACATAGGTAAATGGATTTTCATGGGAGTGGATTTTCTGTTTCAGCTGTAAGTAATGAGTGGAGAATGGACACATGGGCATTTTTTTGTTACAGAACGAATTGAGCACATGTTGTTTTGAAAGCAAAATAAAGTTTGTTATAGGGAAATGAAGAAGATGTTTTGCAGATTATTGTTCAACGGTGGAGATGTTTCCAGATGGCAATTTTCTGATCGGATTTAGGGTTTCTTCTAGAGTTTCTTCTCCTCTACATATTCTCTTCTCTTCTCATTGTAATAGGGTAGGAAGTCAAAATTTGGAGTGGCGCTGCATAGCAAATTGTAAAATCTGTAGTTACAGAGGCAAATGCAAGTTGGATTTTATATCATTTTATTGTAGAATTTGAGTTTATTGGGATTTAGTGTTTCATAACAGTACTGGCATTTGAGTTTAACTGATAAATCTAGGCTCATGTCTCTCCTTTGTGCAAGTTTATTCAAATTTTGAATGAAGTAATCAAGGGTTACTGTGTTCATCTCAGTGTTGCGGTGTGTGTAATTCTGGTTTTATCTTTAATTCAAAGAATTAATTAAATTGCTTAAATGAGATTGCAGATTGATATGTTTTGTACAAGGATTTGGTAAGTAGTATTGAGCTGACATACAAATTGGTGATATTGTAAGGCAGTATAATTAGAGATTTTATATGCTATGTGTTGAAATTTTCTATGAACTATTAGGTGTTGGTGAGTTTGACTCCTCCAATGGATATGGCACTGGTCTGATTTGCATCTATTCTTTTTGATTCAATGTTTGTTTGTGTTCACCTAGGGCTCGCTACAATTTTAAACATAATGATTACCTTTCACCAAGAAACTATGTTGTAATGATCTCACGCTCCAAATGGTTGATATTGCTGATGAACAACCAATTCTTTTTCAATTTTATCCCATTTTGTTGAGCTATTAAGTGAGATTATTTGTTTGAAGTTAATGATTGTTTATAATTTTGTTGCAAAAATGGTAAACACATTAAGGGATCACCCTCTCGGGTCTTGCAGAGCCCAAATTGTAGAAGGTTATTATTAAAATCCTTGTCATTTGGTCTAGGTCCTCCGAGCTGCCCTTGATTGGAATTGAAAATTCCATAGGTAGATTAGGAGACAAACTTGGTTTAGCATAAAAAACACCAACAAAATGGTGACTCCACTGGGGATGCACTCAAAATGTTTTTTTGCAGATGGTGCTGTTATAGAGTCATTAAAGTTTTGAATTATTTCTATAACCATTTCTGAAAATTATTTTTTCCTTATAAAGTCATGAGCTTGATAGGTCCAATCTCCTTGTCGGTTGAGTCAATTCTCATGAATGTTGCCAGAGAGTCTATTGTAATTCATATTTCAATGTAAGTCTGTCTATATTTGTCCATACTTCATGCTTATTTCATAATACCTCAAGAGTCGTGAGTGGAGAATTTGAGATCTATGCATTTGTGAGCATTATTTGAGAGCAACTGGGAAAGACCCAACCAATTTGCAGTAGAGATGAAGTAGATTTGAGCTCTTGTGATGAAGTACCTTGACAATTTTGAGGAAGGAATCCATATGATGTCATATTGTTCGATAAGGAGGTTTTGCAATACTTATGCTAGTTTTTAAATGAATTTGACTTGTGAAGAATTTCCTACTGTTCAAATTTTTGCCCTCTGTAAAGAGGTGGTGACTCTACCAAAGAACCTAATGAAGATGTGAATACAGTTCAAGAATCTACAAATATTTCCAATCAAAAGAATGATTTACAGCTGCTGCAACAGTTCTAGGTATTTTTCACTCTTGGTTTTCAATAAATTATGTATGGAAACCATATTTGAACGTTTTAGGAAAAATCTGGTTACTTATTAGATGAATCTGCATTATGAAAGGGAACAACAATAACGATATTTCTTTCCATAGTTTTGAAATGTAATATGTAACATGAGTAGAGAAGTATGTGTGTTTTGAGTTATGTCTTTGAGAAATCTTAAGGCATAGGTATTCAATCAATGTTTTAGAATCATGGTTGATTTTGTGAATGATGTAATTGATAACCATGTATGAAGTTGATAGTGATTGAATTTTTATACAAGAGGTTTTCCTTGTGAAATGGGAAGTAAAAGTATGCAGGGAAAACAATTCATCCCAAGCCCTCAAAGAGATTTTGCTATTAAAAGATATATTCCATTGGTTTTCAGTGGTATTGGAGGTTTCTCGAACCTAATCCCTAAATATGTTAGAAATAATTTTCCCATATTCACATGGCAAAGTTCAGAATTAGCCTCTAAGCATCTACAAAAATTCATGGATGTGATGGGGGACTATGAGGTCAATCATGAGGATGTTGTTATGAAATGGTTTATTCAATCCTTGAAGGATGATTCCAGAGATTGGTTTACATATTTACCGTCATGTTCTATAGCCTATCAGAATCAGTTTATCACAACCTTTGTTGAGCAATTTGGTGAAAGGGTGAATCCAAGTGAGGTGAGGAATTTTTTTTTGGAGATCCATATAAGTGAAAATGAGTTGGTCCCTATTTTCAATCTTCAATTTGCAAAGGCAATAAGAAGGTCCCAGAGTACATAAGACCAAATGATGTTGAATACTTGGTCGTGTATCTTGCTGAATTTGATAGTAAGATGGGATTCTTGTTAAGGGATAAAGAGCCTTTAACTTTACTTCAGGAATATCAAACTGCCATGGACATTGAGAACAATTTAAAATAATCTATGATGAAATGATGTCTAGCTACAAGTGTTGATTACCCAAGTACAACTTATGATTATAGAGTTCAAGGACTAGGTAATGAAAATTATTGTCAAGCTGATAACGCCTTTGCTATTATTATTTCTTCATCATCAAAATATGAAGATCATAGTGAGCTCCAAGTTGAATGCCAACATAATTTGAGCATTGTTGATAAAAGGTCTTTTGTACAAGAGCTGTATGAAATGAGAAGGTAGGAAGGAGTGAATGAGATATAAAGTGCTACTTCATGTCATGTTGTGACCAGCAACTATAAGGCATGTATTGCCAACATTTCATTAGAAAACAATGAATTTGGTAGTGAAAGTGCAACCCCAAGCTATTATTATGAGGATTTTAAACATAATTTGTGTAATAAGGATTCTTCTTGTGATGCAAATCATGATGGGGTTGATATTTTTGATTGCTTCTCTAAGGATTATGATTTCTTTTCTAAAAGTGATTTTGAAGCATTTTCCTCACTCAAAGAATGCAATGATATAAATGTTCATAAAGTCATTTATCCACAAGTTAAATAATAAGGAACATGTGAAGAATATACTAAATGTAATTTGGGTTCAAAATTAGAAGAGCATGTTTATTGTGAGAGCGATGCGGAGTTTGAAGACAAACATGTGTGTGATCAGTATGTTGATTCAAAACATAATGTTAAATATGATGAAGGTGCTGATAAGTGTGCTTATGCTCCTGCTCTTCATGTTTGTTTGAATGAAGAAAAGATGGAAAATTTTATGATGAATGATGAGCATGATGATAAATTAATGGATGAATCAAGCATGTATATGGGTGAATCAATATTAATTGATGATATTGAAAGGCTTTTTGAATTTTGTGAGAGTAAGGTTCCTGATTGTGTTGATTTAGCAAATATTGTCAACCCATGTGTGGAGCAGCCAAGTAGTGACAATAATGGGGAATCTCATGTTGATGAATGTGAGGTTGAGTGTAATTACCTTTTGTTTGATGCTCCTGATTTTCAGAATGTGCACATGGATATGTTGTCACCACATGTGAGAAGCATTGATGTGAAAGAAACTGATGATTTGAGTTTCATTGTTAATGAGGAAATTTTGGTTAGTAATGAGTCTTTCACTTTTGGATCAGCACACATACCAGGTGGTGTTTTACATGAGGTTACAAGTTCACAAGGTTTTCTTCCCGATGTCCTTATTGATGATGATTTATTTGAGCCTTCGCTTGAGGTGTTTGGTTTTGAAAGGAATGATGATGTGAAAAATGAATCAGAACATTTTCTCAAACCTGAGATGAATGTATTTACTCATTACTTGGATGTTAATGGTGCATGTGTTTCCCATTTCCATGGTCCCAAGATGTGTTCTTATGTACCTGAACTGAAGTGTCGAAAGGTGGGCCTAGGTTGAAGTGATCAGCACAAGGATGCTCCTAAGTGTGCATCTTTTATTTTTGATGTATGCCAAGATGATTTGCATGGAACACATAAAATTGTTTATCATAACTTTCATTTTGATCTGCAAGTTGATTTTGATGTGCAAATTGATAATCAAAATGAGACTAATAGTTCTAGCCATGTAGCAGAATGTGAGTGCTATTTTTGTCAGCTGGAAGGAATTTTCATAGAATGTGGCAATGTGCAAGATATTGAGGCATGTTGTTTTCTGCCTAAGAATGATCCATGTGATGAATGTGATAGGTTTTTGCCACATGATAATCGGTATTTTGAAAGTATTCCTTACTTTTAGATGCATAGTGATTGTGAACATGTTGATAATGTTGTGAATGATTTCCTTCTAGGAGGTACTACCATGTTTAAGAAGACAGACTGTTGTGATCAGACCAGGATTTCATATGTTCTTGATCATTATTTCCAAATCATGCCACTTGATATGAAATCAGAAGATAAATAAAGTAAAAGTGGTATGACTTATTTAATTTGGTTTCCATATAATGAAGTTGAACAGAGAGAAATTTTCTACTTGCCCAATGGTAGCCTGACACTTATGTTTGCAAAGGTGCAATTGTTTATGTTGTTATGGTTTGATAGGTGCAAGCATGAATAAGGGAGATCAACTCTTTCTAAAAAAAATGTATTTGACAGAGGTAAATGTTTATTCCCATTTTTCATTTGGTGACCTGGGGTCATTAGATGAAGTTGAAAAATAAAAGTTGAACTAGGGAGTAGTTTGAAGGCACTTGACAGATTAAGAATTTGGTCTACTCTCCCAAGAGATCTGGAATATTGCTATGCCCACAAGGAGCATACATCTGTAGATGGAGCCATTGTTGGGACTCTCAAATTTTTTCAAATTTGAGGTGCCCATTTCGAGAAATTAGCCTTTGCACTTTTAGAAGTGCACTTGAGGGGTCAGTTTGAATGACCTACTTTGGAGAATCAGAATTCACAACCTATTGATTTCTAAGAAAAATGCATTTGTAGATGTATTTGATTGACATATTTGAACATATGTTTTAATTTTCAGCTTCCCACAACAATTTTTGTCAGGGTTTTGAAAAGTGAAGCTGGAGGGTTTTTGTACTGTTCTATTGTTTGCAGATTGTCAGTTTTGTGAAACCTCCTATTTGAGCTTGGATTTTGCAACCAGTTGACTGCCATGTCAAAATGAATGTTGTTCTTTGTTCTCCATACCTAAATGATATCAAATGTCTATTTTTAGAGCCTAATGATTTGATTTTCTATTTTTAGCAAATCAAAACCAAATGTTGTTTGATCAGTTTCACATCTGCATTCCTAACAACCTTTCTAACTGGTGAAATTTGATCGTTAATATCTCTTGATCAAATATGTTTCATTTAATTTCATTTTCCACACATGCTCAAGGTACCTTAATGAACTCATGTGTCTGATGGTAGCTCACCAAGAGTTGTTTCACTATTTTTACAAATTGGTAGTTGGGTGAGTTTTATTTGTTTCAGAATACCTGTTGTTTTAGAAAAAATCAACTTAGCAACTTTTCCGATTAATATTTTTCTCCTCATGACTTATTTTTTTGAGCCGTTTCTTGCATTGCTTTCCTAGACTAAATCTATGAGTTTGAAATTTTTTATTGCTCTAGGATGTTGTTTGACTAGTTTTCCAGTTTTATTCTTGAGGCAATTTGACAAGTTTTCACCACTGTGCAAAAGTGACAAAACACAGATTTTGATGAAGACCGAGTTCATGTTTTCACTTCACATGATTCAAAATGCAGTGTGAAGTAATTTGGGGGTAAACCTTGTTTGAAAATGATTTTTTTTTTAGCCAGAGCCACATGGGGCCAGACATGTTTTGCACAATTGTGAAATTGGAATTGTTGTAGTATGGCAATTACTTCCAGAATGTTGCTCACCTAATGGAGATACGACAAAGCTCTAATGGATATGGCCAAATAAACAAATTTCTTTTGGAAGCTAATCATATGAAGGGATCAATGGATAGTTAATTTGAAAATAGGAGAAGTGTTGTAGAAATTAAGTGGAGAATTGCAATAAGAGAGGTTGTGGTAAAAATGCAAGGGATGTATAAATGTTATCATTGTCAAAATAAAGACAAATTGTCACTATCTGATCCACTTGAGTATGGTATAAAGAGTCTTTTCAACTTTTGCAGTAAGTAATTCAAGTGCAAGGAGTCTAATGAGCTTGGGGTGATAGTTTGTAATAAAATTTGGAAGCATTGGCTCACATAAAATGTATCTAATGTGGTTTGAACTTGAATACAAAGTGAAACTAAACTAGGCCAGTATTCTAGTTTTTCTCAAATCATGAAGCAACCATTCTAGGATAAAATCACAACACTATTTCTCTTGATAGCAGTATTTGGAGTTGCATAAATTTGAGAAGGAAAATCTTTTGTACAAGCATGTTTCTCAGTTCGAGTCTTTGAGTGCCAATGGAGGAATGGATTTAGTGATGAAATGCATCAAAGTGCTTGAGCATCAAGTGGTTCAGTTTAAAATATTTCTGAAACTCCTAGACAAATGATACTACTAGGTTTATTACCAGCCCTACCCGTGCCATGTTGGAGTTTCCTCACAATGCAAGGCACACACAAAATGCGTTTGTTGATAGGGCTTTAAAAGATTTTGAGAAAGTAAAAGCAGAGGAAAGACTTGGAGGAAGTGCATGGCTAGCAGGTAAAGGGATGAAAACACAACTAGTGGAGGATATCGGTAGCAAATGCAATGGTGTAGCTTGCAGTGGCGATAGGCAAAATGAAAATGCAAGTAGAAAATGCAATGGTGCAACTAGCTAGAGTGAAGGAGCCCACACTAGGTGATAAAGGAAGCATTGGTGGTGGGTGCGACCTACAACAATGAGTGGTTGGCATGACCTGCAACATTATAAGTGGAGGGCATTAGTAACTTTCAAGAAAATTCAACGAATCAGGAGCTTAATGCATCAATAGACTGTTGAAAAGGCATTTGAAACTTTAAAGAAGATGCAAAATGAAATTGCAAGCCGCACATAGCATGGAACTACTGAGAACGCCATTAAAATTTAATACAAATGCAATGGAGCAGATGGGCACGACTTGTGAAATGGAGAGCCCACGAATAGCGTATGGAGTTGGGCTTAAACCAAAGGGAAGCTCACATATGGAGGTTGTAGGGGCACAAGCCAGTGAAGGTAATGGAAGCCAGGGTTGCAGAGGAAGATATAGAAGAAGCTTCCGCCATGGACTCTCGTGAAGTGAGCTCGAGCGAACAACAAACAGAGGAATTAGGGAAACAAGTGAAGAGAAAGGAAAAATTCAATGGTGGAGATCGGGGGTGCATATCCAAGAAGATCTGGACTATTCCTTGCCATATCACAATCAAAAGTTTCTCACGGGTTAGTGATATCGATGGCATAGGGAGATGGGGAGAGGAGTGAATAAAACATTTAAAATTAAATGTTTTGCTATAGTTTGGTCAAATGATATTAAATGGGTGCCTCCAATTGAAATTAAAATTTGTTTTTTGCATGGGAAAGGAATGGGAGGTGGGTCCCAACGTAGAATTAAATGGCACGGGTATTCCAAGTTGAATGCCAAGTAAATTTTTAATGGGAATTTTCATTTACTTTTGGGGGAGAAGTTTTAAAATTAATTTTACCAAAAGAGCTTAGTATCGGGAAAATTTTAAAATGGTCTGACATTGTTTTATAATATGTTTTATTTTAATTAAATGTTTAAATGGGGGTGGGGCATGTTTTATTTTGTTAGGTGAAACATTTTATTGTGCTAGGGTGGAATATCAAATGCTAAATACTTTGTGTTGTTGGGTTAATTATTTAAAATAATTTGCATGGAGGGATTAAGATAGGTGAAATATTTTATTTACTGATGGTGAATAAAATAAATATAGCAGTGAGTAAATGGAAAAATAAAATGCAGCAAAGGGAAAAAAAAGAACAGAGGTAAATGGATTTTCATGGGAGTGGAGTTTCTCTTTCAGCTGCAAGTAATGAGTGGAGAATGGACACATGGGCATTTCTCTGTTAGAGAGTGAATTGTGCACATGCTGTTTTTAAAGCAGAATAAAGTTTGTTACAGAGAAATGAAGAAGATGTTTTGCAGATTACTGTCAATGGTGGAGATGTTTCCAGATGGCCTTTTTCTGATTGGATTTAGGGTTTCTTCTGGAGTTTCTTCTCCTCTCCATATTATCTTCTCTTCTTATTGTAATAGGGTAGCAAGTCAAAATCTGGAGTGGATTTGCATAACAAACTATTAAATTTGTAGTTATAAAGGCAAATGCAAGTTGCATTTTATGTCAATTTATTATCGAATTTGTTTTTATTGGGATTTAGTGTTTCATAACAGTATTGGAATTTGACTTTAACTGATAAATCCAGGCTCATGTCTCTCCTTTGTGCAAGTGTATTCGAATTTTGAATAAAGTAATCAAGGGTTATTTTGTTCATCTCACTGTTGTGGTGTGTGCAATTCTAGTTTTAGGTTTAATTCAAAGAATTAATTAAACTGCTTAAATGAGATTGTAGATTGATATGTTTGTACAAGGATTTGGTAAGTAGTATTGATCTAAGGTACAAAATTGGTGATATTTTAAGGCAGTATAATCAGATATATTATATGCTCTGTGTTGAAATCTGCTATGAACTATTAGGTGTTGGTAATTTTGACTCCTCCAATGGATATGGCATTGATCTAATTTGGATCTATTCTTTGTGATTCAGTGCTTGTTTGTGTTCACTTGGGGCTTGCTACAATTTTAAACATAATGATTACCTCTCACCATGAAACTGTGTTGTAATTATCTCACACTCCAAATGGTTGATATTGCTGATGAACAACCATTTTTTTTTTAGTTTTATCCCATTATGTTGAGCTATTAAGTGAGATTATCTATTTGAAGTTAATGATTGTTTATAATTTTGCTGCAGAAATTGTAAACACATTAAGGGATCACCCTCCTAGGTCTTGCAGAGCCCAAAGTGTAGGAGGTTATTATTAAAATCCTCGTCAGTTGGTCCAGGTCCTTCGAGGCAATTCCATAGGTAGATTAGGAGACAAACTTGGTTTACCATAAAATCACGAACACATTCCATTGTTGAAAGTTGGCCAAAATTGGTGCAATGGAGGGGTTGGATGTGTATTTTTTTTGTTTTTGAAGTTGATTTAGTAGGAGGTGGATTTTGGGTTAGATTGGAGCTTTCCCTAGCCTAATGTCTTCATGTGTTAGTCTTAGGAATGTAGGTAGAATAAAGAATTTTCAAGACAACAAATTGGTGGTGAGTTTTTGGTGATAAAATATATATATTGGGAACCTATATGATGTGTTTAAAATTTTGGAGTGAAGTTTTGGAGTCTAGTGTTTGAGATCATTAGACTTATTTTTGAAAAGTGGCCTAATTGGGCCTTATAGCAGCGTAGGAGACCTTTTTTGAAGAATTTGTTGCAAAACAACCTTAATCCATGTTTAGATATGTGGAAGAAAACCCTAATGGGTATCTAGAATGGTATTGTAGAAGTGGGTTTACAACCTTATTTAAAATATATGCCCAAATTTCATAGTTTGAAGGGTTGGAAGGAGAATTGAGGGATTGTGTAAGAAACCACCATTGTTAGGATTTTGAGATTTGAAGAAGTTGTGAAATTATGTTGTATGAACCTACTCCACCATAATCTACATCACGATTGGTAGGGTGGGAGGGAGAGAGAGAGAGAGAAGGAGATAGGGATTGGTAGGGTATAAGGTATACAAATAGGGGTTGAGGGAGTAGGGTTTACGGTTTAAGTTATAGGGTTGAAGGCTGAGGGACAGTATTCAAGGATGATGGTATAATGTTAAGTGTATATAGGGCATATGTATTAAGGGTATAAGTTGGCATAGGGTGAGGGCTTGAGGATGTCTGTTTTGGCTTTTAATTATAGTGTTGAGGGAAAATGTTGAAGGTTTAACATATAAGGTTGTGTTTATTTGGTGTAGGGATAAGGGTTGATGGTTGTGGGATTAGGGACTAAGTATAGGGTTGATGGTATAATGTTCAAGGTTTAGGATTTAAGGATGATGGTACAGGGTATATGGATGAGGGTTGAGTGTGTAGGGCTTAGGTATTAAGATATATGGTTGAGCGTTGAGCATTGAGGGATTAGGGCTTAAGTATAGGGTGGATGATTTAGGGATTAAGCTCTATGGATTGGTAGGGTGGGAGGGAGAGAGGGAAGGAGGGAGATAGGTAGTGGTAAGATGGGAGGAGTAGAGAGAAAGGAGATAGAGGTTGGTAGAGTGGGAGGGAGAGAGAGAGGAGATAGGGATTCGTAAGGTGGGAGGGAGAGAGAGAGAAGGGGATAGGTATTGGTAGGGTATAGGGATGGGGGTTGAGGGTGTAGGGTTTATGGTTTAAGGAATAGGGTTTAGGTTTAAAGGATAATATTCAAGGATGATGGTATAAGGTTAAGTATATCTAGGGTATAGGCCTTGAGGCTATAAGGTATAGGGTGAAGGGTTGAGAATGTATGGTTTTGAATTTAAGTATAGTTTTGAGGGACAATGTTGAAGGTTTAGGGTATAAGGTTGAGGGTATTTGGTATAGGTATAAGGTTTGAGGGTGTTTTGTATAGGGATAAGATTCGATGGTGTAGGGTTTTGGGTTTAAGATATAGGGTTGAGGGTTGAGGGATTAGAACTTAATTATATGGTATGGTACAATGTTCAAGGTTTAGGCTTTAAGGATGAGTGTATGGGTAAGTACACTAATCTGTGACACAATTAAGGTGCCAAATTGAAAAAGCATTAAAAAAAACCTGAAATAAGGCATTTGGCGCATGCCAAATTTGGTGCTCACCAAATGTCTTTTTAGACATTAAAAGCAAAAATCAGGTTTCAAACCCTCATTCTATCTTCAACCCGTGGCTTGACAAAGATGATTTTAGGTCTGCAACTCGTGCTTGCCAAATTTCTTCCATTTTTTGTATCCTTAGCTTTCCATTTCCCATGAGGATGCCACCAAAATGTCGAAGAGGTTGAAGATTGCAAAGAGGTGTGTATTTTTATTCTATTTATTTGGAATGAAAATTTAAATAGATTTTTATAATAAAAATTTGTTCTAATTCTCAGGGAATCAATCTCCACCTTAAAACATTGAGAATTCAAAATCACCCCCTTATGAAGAGCCTCCTATACAAAAACAACTTGAAACCCTTCCATCAATTCATAGGCATCCTCAAGGAACACAAGAAAATATTCAAAATCAAATTGAAAACAATAAAAGAGAGATTCAACAATTAATTGCAAGATTAACCGAGCATGTCAAAACCCACCCTTATAGAAGAGGGATTGTTAAATCATTGAAGTCAATTTTAACTCATGTAGGATAAATGAGCGAGAAAATGAATTTTTGGTCAATTAAGAGGCATGAGATGAGACAACTTTATGCTAATGGTTTGTCATATGCAGATGTCAAAAAACTAAAAATTAGCAAAGTCGAGCTATGTGGCCTATTTATAGACCCAAAAACCAATGAACCTTTGTCCCATGCATGCAGGAGGTTCCCCATCCATTGGTGCCACCATGAGTTAATTAAAAACAAATTTTTGAAGTAGTGGTGGATGGTATTTGACCAACCTCCATGAAATAACCATGAGGTTCCACAATAATTTTTGAGGAAACTATATTGTGAGTTTGTCCTCAATAAAACGGTAAACTATTTTGACATCCTAGACTTTCAAGGTAGAGGTGGGGGCTCCATACACGATAGACATTTTGCACGACATAATCCACAGTTGGCCCCAAGATCCTTGGGCAGAACCATGGTGGAGCATGTCGCTTTCCCTTTCATTGTTAAGGATAGTGTAGAGGTGGACATGATGAAGTTGATTGGCTTACTCACCCAGACCATTTTATAGTGTGTGAGTCCTCTAGTAGAGCCTGGTGTGGAGGAGACGTGTAGGCCCCGAGCTCCACCCCAACATTGTGGTGCTAGTGGTGCTCATGGTGTTGTTTGCATGTGCAATTATCAAGGTGATCATGATGCAGCTACACAACCTACGTCAGTTGTAGAGGTGATGGATTTCATAGATGATATTATGAATGATACATTCAACATTGACACTCAAGTAAAATTTAGGAAGTTATTTTAATGTTGTTTATTAAAATATATTTTGAAATTTAAGAATAACTAAATTAGCAGAATTTTGATATGATGAGATTTTAGGGTCGCACTGTTCATGAGGGATTCTCTATTCGTACAGACCCTTATAAATTCTCGACTATTAGTCCACAGGTATACAACTAGTATTAAAGATATTATTATTTTATTTGAACAATTGAATGTTATATTTGAATGTTTGTCTCATAACATGATTCAGAAATCGAAGAATTTCCTGGTGCACCTTCTTCCTCCACACCTCATGATTCATATCCTCAAATAATGTACACTCAAGTATCCTTTATTTATTAATGGTGTTGTAAATCTATGTTAGCTATTTTTTCATAATTTTGTGTATATACAAATCTAAAAAATTGATGAGAAACACAAACATTAAATTCAAGTATTCCTTGATCATGTCACATTATGTTCTCCCATATCAACATGATACCTGAGATATTGTTTCATTTGTAAATGTTGAAAAGAGATAGCCCTGGTGATGTTGGTGGCACGATGGACCATGGATTTGTTGCAGCAATAGCCAGTTTTGATCCATTGAGAGAGGTATGGAATATATTAGTCAATTTGACATTATATTTGCTCTTTTATGTTCTATTATAAAAAAAAATTCATGATAATTTTATGTAGTTTAGTTTCTATCTTCACGGTTGCTACAGGTGGTTGCCACTCTAGATCCTGGACGTGGTGATGTTGTAAATGTGCATGATGACTATATGTATGTGATAAGTCATTATATATTTTGTCATATGCCATTCCACAATTCAATTTCTATGTTTTAACATCTTTACTTTTAATTGTATCAATTGAAGGTCCAAAGTGAAGAGAGGAGGAGTAGTGAGCATGTTCAAAAGAAAAGACAAGCAATATTCACTCCATCCAGTCAAATTTTGAAGGCAACATGAGATCTATTTCTTTCCCCTAGAGTGAAATGACTATGTATTAGTGTTGTTTGTTGTATGCCTATGTGGTATTTTGGAACATATGTTTTGTACTATTGATATATATACGTGATATTTTATGTCCATGTGGCTCCTTTTTACTAATCCTATATTGTTTTTTTGGATATATTTATATACTTTTATCAATATATATCATAGTATAGCCTTTCGAATTTTTGATTAAAGAAACTCTTATTTTCCTACTGCCATTCATGAATGATGTTATCATCTGTATCGTGTAATTTGTATGCTTGAATGTTGTAGGCATGGATTTTGTTTACACCTAATGCTTAATTAATTACTATCAAATTCTTAATAAGCCCCATCTAAAGCGTATTGCATAAATAAGCTCCATTTATGGTGGTTTGTGTCCTTTGGAATGCTTCAATTACATATGCCTCACTGATGCAAAGACAAGGAGGCTCAAACCAAATTAGTCTGACAACCTGCCTTCAAGGGGCTCCTAACAAGATTAATACAACCTATTTTGAGAAATCTACACAACCTCAAAGCCCCATCAAACCAAACTCTTCATTCGGCACCTTACCCAACAATCCACCCTTGTAGCACTCAAAACTAGTTCCAAGCCTAATTTATCCCAACCTTTCCAAATGACCTGACCATTTAAAGGTGGATTAAGATACCCTTTTCAGGGTTATACAACATATGCCAAAACCAATAGTAACTCTTTTGGACCAACATAAACTTTCAATACACCTCCCTCGCTCTAGGCTTCACAACTAGGCCTAATTTCCAAAGGAACCCCCTCACAAACTCACCTCCAAACCAAGAAAACTTGAAACAGTCATAGGGATGCTCACCAAACTCGGGATTCTCCCATTTTAAGAGCCCTAAGAACTTGTTCTATTCCTCTACTCACAAACCCTCCTAAACCTTCACAAAAACAAGGGTTTTAAAGAAACTCATAACTTCAGACCTCCTCCAATCCTTCCAAAGGTCCAAACACCCCAGAATACCTTTTCCCTAACTTCAAATACACTCACAATCTCATTCCTTCAAGTATTTCTCAGATTCACTACGTGAGTTGCTTACTTTCATGGTGGAAACACCCCTGAACAACATTAGAACTTTACACCCCATTGATTTTATTCATTCTCTTGGCCTCCAAAGTATTCATACACCAAAATAATAATGGTATAGGCCAATCCACCAAGCCACAGGGTCAGAACACTAGGTGGATTGGCTAATGTGTCATGGTGTTGCCCTCAAAACCCCTAACACAAAATAAAAAGAAGTAACAAAGTTTGTTGATCCCACACACACCAACGATGGATTTAAACATTCAGAATAGATGCAAAGAGAGTAAACACATATGAAATCAAGTATTCGAAGCCTCAAGTCATGATAGACTTGTACGGGCTTGTGCAAGGCAAAGCAAATTCAGAAAAAACAAAGAAAACCAGTGATCAACGTTTTCAAAAGTATATTTTCTTATTAGAAATTGAACAAAATCAACCCTCAACTCAGGGTATAACAACAATATATCTTGATACCACCTTCCAACTACCCCTTGAGTCGATCAACCACCATAACCACCCTTTGTTAAACTTCTAAGATGGAAATTTGTGAATTTTTCTCTTAATTAAGGTGTAAGCATAAGAGTTTAAAGTTGACGCTCTTTCCAAGAAGACATTGATTAATTTTTAACATGCTATTTCTTACGTGGGAATGCATCTCCACCAAAAGTAAAGAAAATTTTCCTAGCACATGTTAAATTTTAAAGGAACACAATACTAAAGAGGTAGATTTTAAGAGTTCCACATTATCCCCAAGGAAGCCTCTTTTAAAAATACCACCTAACTGACCTATTAAGCCTTTTAAATACAATTGTAAGGTATTTCCATATCATATAGAGATATAGAAAGCAAACTCAATAGACTATTTAACGAATGAATTGTTAAAAATGATTTTTTGTAGTTTATATTCATTTTGTCAATTGCATTGCATTATACATCTTTCAAAGTCAAAGCATTACTTCACTTTTCTTAACTAATAAGTAGATGTTGATAGATGCTGAAAATTTAATTACAATATAGTTTTTACAAAGACAACCTAAGCAGTTATGCAATTTCTTCACATTGCATAACTAATAACTAGGAGCAGATATCAATTGCATTTTCTTATCATAGCATTCTATGAGACCAAATTTATTTAAGATATTTTTTCAAATAGTTTCATGCCTTGTCTATATTACCACATTTTTCATACATGTCTACCAAAGCATCTTCTCAAATAGTTCACTACCTTGTTGTTATGGCTAAAAGCCTAAAACAAGTGATTTTGAACAAGCTATGGATGCTTCAAAAAAATATATCAAAAGAATTATAGTAAGCAATAGCATAGACAAGGCAGTGAACTGTTTGAAAAAATGCATAAAAAAAATTGCTTTGAAATGATAAATTTAGTTGTGCTTTCACTCTTCTTTAACATTGTATACCTGCTCCTTTTGGTTTTCTGTTTGTGTGATGGTAGACCAATGTTCAAGCCCTATGTACAATATAAATTGGTATTTATTGTTTTCTTCATAGCAACAAAAATCTTTTGGGGAATAAATCAACAAACCAAAAATATAAGATTTTTTGAAAAAATCGGGAAAAATCGAGAAAAAAATGGATTTAAAAAAAACGTAAAAAATTGTATAGCAAGAGATAAAATCTATCTTTTTTGAAATCAAAAGGTATTTCCATAGCATAGAGATATAGAGAGAAAATAAAATAAAGAGTTTAACTATTGAAATGTAGAAAATAGATTTTTGTAGTTTATATTCATGCATTGCACATCTTTCAAACTCAAAGCATCACTTCACATTGCATAAAGAATAACTAGATGCTGATAGATGAAGGTGATTTCAAGGTTTTTTTTAAAAGTTCATTTGAAGGTGATTTCATCTTTGTTCCATGAAGACATTGCAAAATGTGTGAAAACTTGAAAAAAATGTCAAAATTGTCAAAGATGTCAAATTGGGTAAATGAAGGGATTTTGTTGTTTTTGAGTCTAGAAGTCTTAATAAGGGTTAAATAAGGTCTAAATTACCATATTTCAGTTTTCTAAAGGCATTTAGAGTCTTAAAATTTCTATAATTTCAAAAATGCAAAATGTTGCAAATGTTGTCAAATTTGTGCTGATTTGCAAAATTAGAGTCATTTAAAGGGTAATTAGGTGCAAGTTGGTTGGTTTTAAAGTTTTTATGGATTTTAAATGTTATAAGATGCCTCCTCAGGCTCAAATCAAGGTTGTTGAAGGTGTAATAAATTCATAGAATAAGAATACCACATTTTTTTGATGCATTTTTTGAGTTTTTTCACTTTTTTTCAAAATTGTTTGTTGTTGTACGGATTATAAAGACCCAATCATGCTTTTAAATATTTAGAGGTTGAATTTTTATAAGTTTTATTTTATATACACTTGCTTTGAAGTTCTAATTTTCTATTTCGTAAGAGAAATTCAAAAAATACAGTGTATACCCTGTTTTTCCTTTATGAAGGGTTTGAAAGCAAAATGATGAGTTTTTGACCAATCCTCCCACTTTTTTCTCCTATAACTTGGTGTATTGGTGAAAAATATATTTGTATACATTTTTCAATGGATTTTATATCAGAATAAAGAATTCTTGTGGTGATTGTGTGATGCCATAGGGCTGGAAATGCAAATTTTCCCTTGAAAAGTGACGGTTTTGAAATGCTTTACAATGAAATGTTGATGAAGTTGAGTTTGTAAGCATTTAAAATTTCAAGAAAGACCCTATTAAAGGTGTTTGGACCATTTATTTTTTATTGAAGCCTGGGAATGAAGAGTTTGACAAAACCCTTGTTTTTGCATTAGAAAAGGAGGTTTTTTCGAGTTGGGAATGTTTATGACCATACAGGTGAAAAATAGTGTTGGATTATGTGGTTTTGGGCCATTTAATTTTCTTCACCGAGGTTCCAGGGTGATTGGATAAGTTTGAAGGGTACTTCCTTTTTTAAATTGACATATTTTCCTTGATTTTGCCATGGTGAGTGTATTGGAAGTCTAAACTAGTCCAAAGGAGTTATACTTGATCTTGAATTATGTTGTGTAAGTCATTAATGGGTGTCTAAATCCATAATTTAATTGATATTTATTTTGGGAAAGCTGGGTGAAAAGTCTCTTGAAGCTGTTTAGCATTACTTATAGAAAGAGTGTACCTGACAAGTGGATTTGTGAAGTTCTTTAGAATTTGCTTTGGATTTTGGGTTGATCATCTTGTATTTTTCATTTTAATTTGATCTCCACCTTGGGTCTACATCACTTATTCAACTCCTTCTAAGACCTTAGACTCAAAAACAATAAAAAGTTTGCTTTCACCCATCTTGACATGGACTGACCATTTATTACATTGTATCATATTTTAACATATTTTTCAACTTACTCATTGTAGAATGTTCAAAAGACCTTAGTAATATGAATTTCTATAATTATATTAAACATTATTTCATTCTTACTAATAAATCCACATGTTTTTCCTTGAAGACAACTTTAAATGTAAACCATCAAGCATTACAACTAATTTTAAATGTAATATACACATTTAATTGAGGCGTATATTAAGGAATATACACATTTGCATGTATTGATTTCTCATAATTTTAGCATATGAAAAAATAGACTAAGTTAATGAAAAATATTATAATAGTGATGGAGAAACATCTTGAAAATCTTCCCATTTGTGAATACTTGTAGCAATACATGCAAGGAAATAATCCTCCCATTTCTGGCACGAATCATGAAATATATTGTACTTGAGAAGAAACAAAAGGAGTTTCTGCCCAGTTTCCTTTTTCCATTCCACCTCACCTAGCCTAGCTATTTGCATTCCAAAAAACTTGCAAAATCATCTCAATCTTAGACATAGACTCACATAAAAATAATTAAAAGAGCAATAACTAAATAATTTCAATCATATTGCTGTCAAGACCTACTATCACCTTCATGCTTGCTAGATAAGGGGTCGATTGAAGGTCCTACAATGGTGATGAACCTCTTCACTACTTTATCATCTCTCGATGACCCTACATATAAATTTCAAATATATCATTGAGAGGCTTAACATAAAACATGTAGCATATAAGAATCCGATAAATCTAGGAGATGGAAAAGAAAGAGAAGATTGACAACCACAAAATGCACCAACAACCGATGTTTCTCATACCACTTAACACTTGCACCACCAAGCGATGTTGTTCTTTTCTTATATAATTTGACAAACTTCAGTATTACCTACAATCACAATTAGAAAAGGATCAATGACAGTTGTAAATGCATATGACATCAAACAATAATGGTGAAAAATCTTTATTGCAAGGTGTCAGTCCAAAAGAGTGATCAATAACATGACTTTACAAATTCAATGTGCATACTTACAAATCAATCTAGTGAACCATCTGGGTCTACTCTACTCTTTATTGTGTCGAGTATTTCCTCGTGTTCAGACTCACACACTTTCCACAAGTTCTTGTTCACAGGTCTTCCCTTATATTTGATCAAATGAACACTAGTGGTGATGACAAGGTGCGAATAGTGAAGAATTTTTTGATGTGTGTCGAAGTCCTCAAACAATCGAACTACAAAATTCTTAACTGGATACCTTCGAAGCCATGTTCCAGTAACAACCACCGAGCCTGTAGGATATTCTATTTTTTATGTGTCTATAACTGGGGACTCCAATTTCTTTTGGCCTTGATACAATGACATAGGTGATAATTTGTACCCTCTTCGTTGTCTTCATCTACAATCACTGCATAAATGTGCCCTACATTGATATGTTCATCTTATTAGATTTATTTACTAAGAAACATAATCAAACTTGCAAGTAAGATATATTACTTGGTTTTAGTAGGTCTGATACATGATCAAAGTTAATGGATGATTGCATCTCCATGATTTCTAGAGGAATTGGGAGTTGATGAGTGTGAAGTGGGCTTAGAATTCTTATAGACCATTCGTCAACCCACTCTGCTGACTCACAATCATTCCATGATTGAAGAATACATGCATAACAAAAGCATGCCATCTTCCTTGTATGGATAGTCCATGTACTTGCATTGGAGCTTCTAAAAGAGTGTAGCTCGCTCGATCCTATTAGTGTACAACAATCCTCATATTTTGCAATGTTAGTATCATCTACTAAATGAAAAAATCTATGAACTAAATAATTAACTTCACTACCTGGACCTATTGCACCATTGCACCACTGGACAATTGATCTTGCATTTGTCAACTTTACATTGTTTGTGTACTTTAACTCTTCTTGTGCTAGGGATCTTTTGATATATGCACCTACTCCATCATGTTCCCCCTTTCCATGCTTGGCCTTTGATAAGTTCCACATATGTTGAACACCACTAATCCCATGCATCTTGCTCAACCAGTAAAACATACTGGCATTCTTGAATTGTGTTGTACAATTATCGGACCCTATGATATGCTAACTAAATGATATGCACCTGCTAGCCAGATCAACATAGAACTTATGAAAGCAACCTTGAACAAACTCTATAAAATGTGTGTGATCATCACTAATGTAAAAGTGATACTCCCTCAATACTTTCCTATTTTCTTCTGTACTATCATTTGCGTGAATGAATGCTATATGCACAAATATAGCAACTTGCACGGAGTTGGAGTACTATGATTGCACCTTGTTCTGTGGTTGTAGTGTGTAGTTCTCAGGGAAGTCGACAACTAAAATGATATAAAGAAGTGGAAATGTGTCCTTGCATAACTTGAACTGTGAGTCCAACCATTGTGCTATGTGTGTATTTGTTGCATAGTCATAGACCACTTGATCATGAAAAATTCCCATAAAACGATACACTGGAATCTTATCACTGACCAATTCATACTTCATTGCTTCTTTCCCATCTTTTAGACCGTATGCCACTATCTTATATTTTCCAGATTCCACAATTTTGTCTCCAATTGTGTGTGTACTAGTGATGTGTTGGAAAATAGGAAAATGTTGCATGCCACCAAAATGATCACATGTGCCATCCAAACATGATTTTTTGTAAAAAAATTGACCATCCTCTCTTTCTCATAAAATGGAAGACAAAAATTTCCTTGACGATTTAGGTGGAGGCATTATGTTACATTCTTGCAAAACATTGCCAGTATGCATATCTACACATATACGTCGATAAAAATCATAATGATTAGAAAACTCAATATGAACCCTACAACAAGAAGCTATGCATGTGTGATTTATTTTGACATAAAAAGGCTTTGGCATTTCAAAATACCTTTGACATATTTTAATTTCAGGAAACATCTGTACAAAATCAGCAAAAAATTGGGTTTGAGTAGTATCCAAATAATGCATTGGATGTGGCTCATGGTTGTTACTACCAATTCTCCTTCTTACAACATCTCTTTGATTATGATAGGTCCTTATGTTATCCTTCCAATAATTCACAATTAAAGATCCCAAGCCTTGAGCAATTCTTGTGTCTTTCCGTGGCACTCTACCCGAAAATTTCCATAACTCATTGCTATTTGGATCCTCCACTATTTCACACCTTCCTTTGGATCTCATTAGAGATGATCTACTTATTTTCAAAGACTTACTTGCCTTTTTAAGGTTCACCTTGTTCCTTGTTTGATTTCTTAATAGTGTTGTTGTCATCACACATCATGTCACACAACTATCCGTCGTGCGTGAGGTGGAGCATACACTCTTGTATGCAATCATCAAGTTATTTACAAGGGAATTTTTACTTGAGTCATGCAAAAATCTTAGCCCAAGATCCTTCATGGTGGGCCTAAATTTGAGTCACCTCATCATTTTAAAAAATAGTTGGCATCTTCCACCCTCACTTAGCTTCATGAAAAACAAACTCCATATACTTTGTGCATATCTTTGACATGTACGTTTTTTATTTTTATTAGGCATACATTTCAAAACATTGGAATCAATATCGATAAAAAATGTAGGTTTTCTATGCAAAACTCTAGGAGTTCTCAAATGTAAATTTGTGTCAATATTGGGAAGGTCAACAACATCGAGGATAAATCATGTACCTTCAATTGGAGGTGCAATTGATGACATACCTTGAGATTGGAATGTAAACGATGTTTTACCTCCAACTTGAGATGTCATTTGTGGAGTGCCTTCAAATAGAGATGTGTTTTCTGATGTACTTTCAAAATGCAATGTTTTTTATGGTGTTTCTTCAATTGGAGATGTGATTTCTGATGTACCTGGAAAACCACATGTTGTTGTCAATGTGTCTTCAACTGGAGATGTGCATTGAGCTTCACCTATGGTTGATGATGCACCCCCAAATTTTGTATCCATTCCTGTCCTTCCATGAACTTTCCTCATTCATTCCCTTTGTTTTTCCAATTCGACATCTCTCTTAGATTGCATGAGAATTTGTTGCTATATGGGCTGCAATTCCTTTGCTTCACGAGCTACATTTTTAGTTGCACGTTCTTTTGGTGTTAGAGGCTTCAATCATTTCTTCAACATGACCTTCAATGATACATGTTCACAAAAACCATAGAACAAAATTAAGTAATTCATTTTACAAAAATAATGGCATCACTGATTACATTGCGTTATATATGAAACAAACCAAAGCATTTTATGAAAGAAGGCAACGAGCTTTTTGGAATTATCAAACATGTCTATACTACACAATATTTTTCGTACATGATGGAGTTAGATGTATATAGGGTTAGATATTAGAGTAGGGATTTTGAGTATGTTTGAAGAGTAGGCAAAGTACCTAGAGGCTAATGTAGTACATGCAGGGATCCACAATGAACTTGTTCAAAGATTTAGAGGAAGGCTCTTAATAGACTTACACACAACTTGATCACTTAAATTACCAAGAAACACAATTTTTGATTTAGAGAGGGGTGGAAACCATTCAATACAACAAATTAATGAGAATCAATCAGATTCCAAAGAAAAACCAGATATTCAACTAAAAATCCCAACTTCTACCAAGCCTTCCCTTATAGCATAGGTAACCCGATTCAAGAGCCTTTTCACCAAGATTTTCCAAAACACTTGATAAAATTAGGGATGATTAAGATACCCATTTGCAAGTTATAAAACATAGGTGAACCCCAACATCAACTCCTTTGGACCGACATTGACTTCCAATAGACCCACCTTGGAAAAGGCTATTCAATTGGCCTAATTTACAAAGAGAGTACCTTTTAAACACTACATCTTCACTCAAAATCATCAAAAAAAATTATTTTATGTGTCAAACCCTCCAATTTCCTGATTTTTTTCCAGGTCCAAGACCTCTAGACCCCTAATATACCAAAACCTCAATTTCAAGAAAAATACTTGGGGTTTTCATGAAACTCCTATCTCTTGGACCTACCAAATCCATACAAAGCACCAAACACACTTACCAGAACCTACACATGGTGAATAGTACATTACATGGACAATCCTTCCCACATTTTGTGAATACACCACTTGAAGCCCTAATTTTCACCATGAAAAGACCTTGCTAGAGTCCTAGAACATCATCCCAAACACCCAACCTTGACCCCACAATATTCTAAATAGGTTAGTCATGTATCTTAAAAGTTAGATGACCCATTCCACAAGTTACAGTAGGAAGAAAAAGTTTAATGGGTCGAATTACATAATGAAACCCTTCAATCCAAGAACACTGTAAAAGTAGGTAGCAACAGTAAAAAAAATATAAATTTCTCTATACAAAGAGTTAGAACCTCTAAATAGATGAAAATGAAAGCTAATTCATTAATCTACAACATCCAACTATTTTCATATCATCTTAGAGTTCATAGAGGCCGTACAACAACAAGAAAAGTGAGAGAAACCAGTAAATTTCTAGAAAATAACATTCTTCTTCATAAAAAAAATGGGGTACAAATCAACCAACAACCTCTCCTTAGAGGCATTGAAGGTTATCAAAAATATTTTGATTTCATTCTGAATCCCTTGAACTCTGCCACTTTTGCATCTTTTAGCAACTTTTCTGACCACATTTAGCCAAATTGCAAGCTATGACACAAATGAACTCCCTTAGCTCCAAATAAATTATAAAATGGTCTAATTGAACTTACTGAAAACAATATACTCAACATTTACTAAAATCCTAGCATTTGACCATGCTCACTAAAAGATGACATTTTTGTCAAAATTGAGCTTACAAGGTGCTCCTGCACCAGAGGCCTGGAACGTTGATTTTGAAGTTGTGGACCTTTTGACTAGCATTATTGAACTTGAAATTTATAAAGGTTATGATGAACACTTGATGGATTAGAGTTTCTAGTAAAGTTGAGTTTATTTCATTATGTTAGGAGTGACTATTTTATGAATACAATATTTTGAGCTATAGACTTACATATGGTGGTTTTTGTTAAAAATTTCTGGAGGTTTAGAAGTCATCTTGAAAAGCATAGCTTGTTATTTATGGATGATCTTTTTTTTGATTTCCAGATTGAATTTTCCATTTTTGGCCTCCATTTTTTGGCTGATATATGAAAGAGATATATCAATGATTGTGGACCATTGGCTTGGGAGAGACTTGAGAAAGAGAGACTTGAGAGAAAGATAACTAGCTAAGAGAGAAGAGATAGAGTGAGAGAGATAAAAATACCAAAGAGAGGAGAGTGATAAAGGGGGTTGGAGTGAGAGAGATTTATTTAGGTCCTATGGTGGGAGGGATAAAGATTACCTAAGAGAGGGGATTGGACTAAGAGAGTAGCTGAGAGTCATGGTGGGAGGGAGTGAGACTTGAGAGATAGAGACTTCAGAGAGGATAAAGAGTTCTACCTATCCCTGGTAACGAACCCTTCACCTTTGAAACCTAATCCCGCAACCCCTATACCCTCTTAATAGGAGACAAACACAACCCTTAACCCTTAAACCCTAATCCCTCAACCCCTCTACAATCTTAATCCTTCAACACTTAACCCTTAACCCTCAACCCTTAAAGCCTAATCCATCAACCCCTATACCCTCTTAATCCATCAGCCCTCAACCCTTAACCCTTAAACCCTAATCCCTCAACCCCCATACCTTATTAATCCCTCAACCCTCAACCCTCATCCGTTAACCCTTAATCCATAAACCCTCTACTTGAGAGAGAGAGAGAGAGAGGGAGAGGTGGTGGGAGGGACATACTTGAGAGAGAGGGATAGGGAGAGGGAGAGAGAGAGAGAGGGAGTGAGAGAGGGAGGGAGTGGAAGAAAGATGAAGGGAGTCATTATGAGAGGGAGAGGGTATAGGAGGGGTAGACTTGACAAAGAGAGAGAGAAAGATGGGGTAGGACTACGATACTTGAGAGAGAGAAAGAGATAGATAGGGTGGGAAGGAGAGACCTGAGAGAGAGGTAGAGAGATAAAGTGGGAGAGAGATAGAGGGAGTGAGAGAGAGAGGGAGATAGACAAAGTGGGAGAGAGATAGAGTGAGTGAGAGAGAGAGGGAGTTGGAGAGAGAGAGATGGAGAGACATAAATATTGAGAGAGAGAGTGAGAGAGAGGGAGCGAGAGGGGGTGGGAGGGAGAAACCTAAGAGAGAGGGTGGGAGGGAGACACCCGAGAGAGAAGGAGAGGGAGACAAAGTGGGAGAGAGGGGGTGGGAAGGAGAAACCTAAGAGAATAGGAGAGAGAGGGAGTGAGATATAGAGAGATGGGAGAGATAAAAGGAGTGAGAGAGAGAGAATTGAGAGATGGAGATGGGTTGGGAGGAAGAGGGAGTACTCAGGATAGAGGGATTCGAGAGAGATGGAGGAGGTGGGGGGAGATACATGAGATAGAGGGAGAGAGAGAGAGTGGGAGGGTATGGGAGGGATATATCTGAGAGAGGGAGAGAGAGGGATAAAGATAGAGGGAGTGAGAGAGAGAGAGAGAGGAGATGCGGGAGAGAGATAGAGGGAGTGAGTGAGAGAGACAAAGAGGGGCCTAAAAGAGGGAGAGGGGATAGAAGGGAGAGACTTGCGAGACAAAGAGGGAGGGACAGTGGGTGGGAGGGAGATACTTGAGAGAGAGAGAGAGGGAGAGAGAGTAGGAGAGAGATAGAGGGCATGAGAGAGAGAGGGACTTGAGAGAGAGAGTGAGAGGAGGTGGGAGGGAGATACTTGAGAGAGATGGAGAGGTAGACAAAGATAGATAGAGGGATTAAGATAGGGAGGGAGTGGAAGAGAGATAGAGGGAGTGAATGTGAGAGGGAGAGGGGGTAGGATGGGGAGACTCAAGACAAAGAGAGAGGGAGAGGGGGTAGGACCAAGATACTTGAGAGAGAGAGAGGGATAGGAGCTGGGAGGGAGAGACCTGAGAGAGACAAAGAGATAGAGAGGGAGAGAGTGAGAGAGAGGGAGTGGGAGAGAGAGGGAGTGTGTGTGTGTGAGAGAGAGAGATAGGGGGTATGGAGATACCTAAGAGAGAGAGAGAGAGAGAGAGAGAGAGATAGAGTGATTGAGAGAGATAGAGGGAGTGAGTGAGTGATAGACCTAAGAGAGGGAGAGGGGGTAGGAGGGAGAGACTTGAGAGAGAGAGACTTGAGAGAAAGATAACTAGCTAAGAGAGTGAGATAGAGTGAGAGAGATAAAAATACCAAAGAGGGAGAGTGATAAAGGGGGTTGGAGTGAGATAGATTTATTTAGGTACCTATGTGGGAGGGAAAGATACCTAAGAGAGGGGATTGGACTAAGAGAGTAGTCTAGGTCATGTGGGAGGGAGTGAGACTTGAGATATAGAGACTTCAGAGGGATAAAGAGTTCTCCAATAATGGTAACGAGTTAGAGAAGGTATGAAAGGTAAAACCTTGATCATGCATCTATGATCATAAACTATGCACTCTTATTTTTTTTTGTGTTCCCCGTCTCATTTGCATGTCTTTTAGTGCAAGTATATAAAAAAATGTGATAACGTTAACTTCTCTTTTAGGTATCTAAAGATATAATTCTTTTTCATTTTGATTTAGTTAAAGTTTTGATCCATGGCTTTGATTGTAAATGCCTTCACTTTTGGTCAAAAACCAACATGTGCTAGGTTTAGGATAAATTTTACATTTTCACCAAAATGTAAAACAAATTACATTTTTTGAAACTAGACTGCATTCTACACATGCTGAAAAAAAAATCAATTTTCGATTAGTTTTCAAAAAAATTAGGAGGGAGCACACACAAATTTCATCTTTTTAGGATGTGTCCACTTCGAAAATTCATAAAAAAATATATATTCATTAAAAAAATTATCTGAAAGAAGGAGGATAAACTAAATGGTGTTAGCTAATTTCTCAGCATTGGGATTTTTAAAATTCTAAAAAAAATTAATCAAAAAGGGTGAAGCCCTCAGGTGCTATTCTATTTTTTTTGATAAAAATATAACCTATTTTGGTCTCCCCTTTTTGAGACCCTTAATCTTCACTAATTTCAAAAAAAAATAGTAGCTTAGAAACTAGACTTAGAGCACTTCAACTTTTGTTCTTGCTGCATCTTGAAATTTTGAGCGTAAATATCTTCATTTTCTCCTGCAAATCAAATTTTGCTGATTTTTCCCCATGAGGAAGAATAGAGGGTGAAGGATTCCCAATGCATGGAAAATTATACAATAAAATCTTTAAATATTATTTTCCATGCACAATAGTTTTAAGAAGTTTTGAAGGGTTTGACTTTGCCAGTACATGGACATTCTCAGGAATTCCCTTTCTGAAAGCATTACTTTCTTTCAATGTACAATAGTGTAGGGTCACTTTCATCTTCACCCTCCATGATCCATCTTTCATTTTCGATCTCCTTCATCTCTTCTTTTCCTCCATCTTCCATTCCCTCCATTTTTCATGTCCTTTCATGTCTTGGTCTACTCTCCCAATTCCATGTTGGATTCTTGCAATGATTTGTGAAATGACTCATCCCCAATAGGAGCCACTATTAGAATCCAAAATTTTCGTGGAAAAACCTAGGGTTTTTTCCCATTTTGAACATAACGTTTTCACTATTTTTCTCATAAAAAATCATTCACCCCATTTTACAATGCTACAATAGTTTTTACTCTTGTACCATTGCCTTATTTTTTGCCTATATAGCCTTCACATTTTCCCCCCCTTTTTAATTCCGTAATATTTTCATATCTTTTCATGAATTTTTTTTTGTCTCATTTCCCTCCTAAAATCTCGATCAATTCATACCACCACTTCTCTCATTATTCAATTTTTATATCACCTACCAATTTACCATGGCTTCTTACAGAGTAGCCCGTGGTATAATGGTGGTGGTGAGTGGTAGTCAAAGTAACCCTTATTGCTACACTGCAGAGGGTCATCTCAGGGCCTGCGGTGCCGTGGTAGAGGGTTAGTGGACAACGGAGGTAACAGTCAGTAGGTAGCAGTGGGAAGTGAGTTAAATAGTTAAGGCATGATGGTTAAGGTGGCTATTGCGGTACTATTGGTGGTCATGCCAGCAACCGCGGTAGTGTGGTGAACAGTCAGGTGGTAGTGTGGTGGTCGGTAAGTGGTTACCACTATACCGCAACCGGCTAGAATGAAGACAATGGTAGCACAGGTAACGGTGGAGATAGTAGTGAATCTTAGTCATCGTGGATCCAACAAAGAAAAAAATGAAGGGTGTGGTGGAGCGGTAATGACAAAGACTAGACCATGACTAGTCAAGATCACTACAGTACCACGGGTTGAAAAGTTAGAGGGTGTAGCTGAGTAGTGGGAGAGGGTGGCCAGTGAGTTAAACAATTAAGGAACGATGGTTAAGGTGGCTACCACAGTACCACTGGCGGTCATACCATCGACTACAGTAGTGTGGTGAATATTTAGGCAGCAACATGGCATTCGGTAAGCGATTACTGCTATACCGCAACTGGCTAGAATGAAGACAATGGTAACATGAGTAACGGTGAAGATACCAGTGAATGTTAGTCACCGCGAAACTGCTAAAAAGAAAAATGAAGGGCATGGTGGAGCAGCAATGAGAAAGAGTAGACTGTGACAAGTCAAGATCACCACAGTACCGTAGGTTGAAAAGTCAAAGGGTGCAGTTGACCGGTGGGAGATGACCAGTGAAGAGCAGTCATCGCTCTACCATGGCCGGTCAAATGGTTGACCATGGTAGAGTGGTAAACATGATAAAGGCCATGTGGACAAGAAATGTAAAGTATGAGAAAATGTAAAGTAAAATGAAAATACGGGAAAGGAATTAAATTAAAATCAAATACAAAAATTTATAAAATATTTAATTTGTCGATAAAGGCAACTTAATTAAATATTTTACTTTATGACTAAAAAATACTAGACAGTTGCACAGGAAATTGAAGGGACATGACTTTTGGATTGTAAAGTATAAATATTTGAAAAAATTAGTTGGAGAGTAGTGAGAATAGAGACAAAAAAAAATTCAGAAACAATAACCGAGATCGGATGATGAATAGTTTTTCTTGAAATTGTAATGGAGTAAATATTAATAAATGGGTGACATCTTTTCTGATTCCAGTTGTTGAGATGCTATAATTTATGTATTTCCTATCTAGTTGTCCACAATTAGAAATTTTTAAGTCATTTAAATCAATATATCAAGTATATTCCTGATTTATCACAGTTTATTTTTCACTTTGTATGATTTGATTAACTGGTGTCTACAAGACAAAACTAAATTCTTAAAAAAAAAAACACAGTGACCTTAGGATTTTTGTTTGATGGTTGAAGAAGAACCTAGTAGGAAGACATTCCAGCATAATTTATGCAATTCATAAATTTGATGAAATAATATGCCAATCATAAAATTTCATATTTCAAAGGTGCCTAACAACTTGAATTAGGTCAGAAAGGGGAACATCTAGAATTCTGAATAATTTTGACTTTGTTGTTGATGTGGATAGAAAACACTGGTCAGTCATAACCCAAAAGATAAAGTTAATGTAAAGTAACATTTTCAAATCCTTTCCTTTATGTAGTAGGAATAAGTGTAGTGATTTTGTCTATTCACTTCTAGTTGCCATTGTGGGTAGATTGTTTAGCAGGAAACATATTTCATATCTGCAACATACACGTAGTTGCACCCACCTAGGTCTAGTAGAACCTAAAGAGGAGAAGGTAGAATTGAATCAATTGGCCTTGTACATTTTCCAAAAGTGTTGTAGGATCTTGTCAAACTCTTCTGGTTAAAACCTGCTATTTTGAGACCCAACACCCTCAACCCCCATACCCTCTTAATCCCTCATCCCTCAACCCTTAAATCCTAATCCCTCAACCCTCAACCCTTAAACCCTAATCCCTCAACCCTTAAACCCTAATGCCTCAACCCCTATAACCTCTTAACCCACAACCCTTAACCCTTAAACCCTAATCCCTCAACCCCCATACCCTCTTAATCCCTCAACCCTCAATCCTCTACCCTTAAACCCTAATCCCTCAACCCCTATACCTTCTTAATCACTCAATCCCTCTACTCTCTACCCTTAAACCCTAATCCCTCAACCCCTATACCCTCTTTATCCCTCAAACCTCAACCTTTAACCCTTAAACCTTAATCCATCAACCCCCATACCCTCTTAATCCTTCAACCCTCAACCCTCAACCATTAAACCCTAATCCCTCAGCCCCTATACCCTCTTAATCCCTCAACCCTCAACCCTTAAACCCCAATCCTTCAACCCCTATATCCTCTTAATCCCTCAACCCCTCAACCCTCAACCATTAAACCCTAATCCCTCAACCCCTCTACAATATTAATCCCTTAACCCTTAACCCAATCCTTAAACCATAATCCCTCAACCCCTATACCCTCTCAACCCTCAACCCTTAACCCTTAAAACCTAATACCTCAACCCCCATACCCTTTTAATCCTTTAACCCTCAACCCTTAAACCCTAATCCCTCAACCCGTATACCCTCTTAATCCCTCAACCGTCAACCCTTAACCCTTAAACCCTAATCCATCAAACCCCATACCCTCTTAATCCCTCATCCCTCAACCCTTTAACCCTAATCCCCGAACTCCTTTACCCTCTTAATCCCCCAAACCCTATACCCTCTTAATCCCTCAACCCTCAACCCTTAAACCCTAATCCGTCAACTCCTCTACAATCTTAATCCCTCAACCCTTAACCCTCAACCGCTATACTCTCTTAATCCCTCAACCCTCAACCCTCAACCCTTAACCCTTAATCTCTATATTGTTTACTTGAGAAAGAGAGAGAGGGAGAGGTGGTGGGAGGGACATACTTGAGATAGAGGGATAGGGAGATGGAGAGAGAGAGAGTGAGTGAGAGAGGGAGGGAGTGGAAGAGAGATAGAGGGAGTCACTATGAGAGAGAGAGGGTGTAGGAGGGGGAAACTTGAAAAAGATAGAGATGAAGCTGGGGTAGGAAAGAGATACTTGAGAGAGAGAAAAAGGGAGAGAGGGTGGGAAGGAGAGACCTAGAGAGAGAGGGAGAGATAAAAAGTGGGAGAGAGACAAAGGGAGTTTGAGAGAGAGAGGGAGAGGGTGTGAGAGGAAGAGACCTGAGAGAGAGGGAGAGAGTGAGAGAGAGGGAGTGTGTGTGTGTGAGAGAGAGAGGGGGGATGGAGATACTCGAGAGAGTGAGAGAGAGAGGGAGAGAGATAGAGTGAGTGAGAAGAGGGAATGGGAGAGAGATAGAGGGAGTGAGTGAGTGATGGACCTAAGAGAGGGAGAGGGGGTAGGAGGGAGAGACTTGAAATAGAGTGACAAAGAGAGAAAGATAAAAACCTAAGAGAGGGAGATGGAGTGGGAGAGAAAAAAATGCCAAAGAGGGAGAGAGAGAGAGATGGAGAGTAAGATAGATTTATTTAGGTACCTATGTGGGAGGGAAAGAGACTTTAGAGAGGGGATTGGACTGAGAGAGTAGTGTAGGTCGCATGGGAGGGAGTGAGACCTGAGAGATAGAGACTTCAGAGGGATAAAGTGTTATCTAGTTAAGGTAACGAGTTAGAGAAGGTATGAAAGGTAAAACCTCGACTATCCATCTATGATCATAAACTGTGCACTCTAAGCATTATCAAAGTTGTTCACCAAAGAGGGAAAATTCTAGTTTTGTGCAAATTAGGCCATTTGGTGTTCGTAAAATTAGGCACTGGCCAATTGTGATGAGTCATTTGGTGAGCGCCAAATTTGGCACTCGCCAAATGGCCTGCTTTGGACATGTTAATTGACAGGATTTGCCAAATTTTCTCATATTTTTATCTGTGCTTCCCATCTCATTTGCACATTTTTCAATACAAGTTTATAAAAAAACTATGATAGCATTAACCTCTCTCTTAGCTATATAAATATATGTAATTTAGTGAAGGTTTAGGGTATAAGGTTGAGGGTATTTAGTATATAGATAAGGATTGAGGGTGTTTGGTATGGGGATAAGGGTTGAGGGTGTAGGGTTTGGGGTTTAAGGTATAGGGTTGAGGGTTTAGGGATTAGGGCTTTAGTATAGGTTTGTGTTGTAACAAAATGATCCATTTAGAGGGGGGTGAACCACTATATACCAAAATATATCCCTTAAAACATTTATGCATATTACTTTTCTAGCTTCAAATACTTTGTCTAGAATTTTATTCAAATTGTTAATGTGTAGATTGAAAACTAAATATGAAAACATAAATATGCAAATAGTCAATCAACACACACATGCCAACAACACCAGATATAAGTGGAAAACCCAAGATTGGAAAAATAACGGTGAGAAATGCTGCTTGAGACTACTATTCAAATCCAACCTCACAATCCAAATATTTGTTACAATATTTAGGGCTACAACCCAATGATGCTTCAACACCCTGATTTATGAGCTACAACTCCAAGGAGACTACAATCCCCTAACCTGAGCTACAACCCATTACAATGAGGCAATGACCTCTTACTACAACACAAGCTCATATATGCATAGATTGGTTCTACAAAACCTGAGATGCATCAATACATACAACACATTGTTGCATTTACTTTAACTTAATTTATGCTACTAAAGTTGCACTCTCAACAACACACGCAAACTTTGCACTCTTCTCTACACATAAAACACTCAGTATTGTATCTTGCTGCTCTAATCTTCTTTCCCTTTCAGTAGTGTCTCATACATTTTCACTCACGTGAATTCCAACGTAGATGATGATCTATGTTGTGTCTAGGTTGCACATGTATGTGCATTCACTATCTGCTCTCATAGCTCTCCATACTCACTTCTTGGAGATTTAGCAGCCTCGAAATTACGTGATTGTCTTCTTTCATGCTTGACTCCACCAACTTGCAATCACTACCTTGAGATTCTCAGTATCGTCCAAATCATCTACAACCTACTATTAGGGTTTCCTTTAATTTCAAGCTTCATGAGAAAGCTACCTTTACCTCAAGCCACACACACCACTTTCCATCTCATAATTAAGATATCTAAAAGAGTTTACGAGATATTGCCATATCTTGCATCGGGCCACCCAACATTTAATTTTGTTATAGAGAGTCTACATTTATTCATTCTCTTTCAAACCCTATGATCAGATATGCATTCAATGTATTCTCTTTACTATTTGATCCAATTCTAATCTCTATCACCTATTAAGGTTTTTCATAAACCTTCATTACACAACCTCTACATTGAGCCTTACACCATTTAATTAATCTAGAGTATTTTATAAGAATAGAAAAACTATAAAACCCTAGAATCAAATATGCATTAAATGCATTTCCTTCTCTGATCAATATAATTCTAATCTTGATCAACATGGCTATCTATGTCGTCACTTAACATATAAAATCTCATTTACATCGGTCATTGGGTGTAGTTGGACCAACTAATTCTTTCCTCTATGTCGGTTACCAGTCAAAACCATTGGTGACATGGAGTTATCCTTTTAGATTCCTTTCTTTGAATTTTGGTCATTGATCTACTAACTTCACACCAAAATATTGCACTTCTCATTCAATATCATATCTTTAAAGCACAACCATTCAATAAATGGTCTACAACTCTCTATTTTCAAGCTCCACTAATTAACAATCACCATTGGATCAATCAACTTTTGATGTCCATCACCAATCACAAAACCATTGCGATCATATAGTGCATCACAATAACCTTAAATCATGACCGTCAGATAAACCTTGAATCTTGACTATTGAATGAATGGTCCTTTAAATCTCCACCATAAATCTCCTTCATACACCACTTTCCATACACAAGGTCCACCGAGACACACGTCCAAAGTCCGTTGATCCCAAAAGCTTGAAAATGGGCCCACACAAACCTTGTGGGGTTTGTAGGAAGTTTCCATTTGTCATCCACGTCATCGCCACACAACTCAAAACAACGATATGAGTTTTTATTTCAAGAAATCACTCTTCACCATATGGACATGCTAACACATACACTATTGGATCCTATTAAGTGGGTGGTCCCCACTGTCCACATGTCGTCCTTGTCAACATTGTGTAGAAACCAACACCTATGTGACTTGAGGCACTAGTCAATCAAATACTGCCACATGTCACCATTCACCATCATCACCTTCCTATCGGGTCCTAGAAGGTATACTGCTTGTGCAATTCTAGGGAATCTACAATATTCACACCAAGCTCCCAGAAAGATGTCCGATCAAAGCTCTGTTTGATCTCCACCATTCACTACTACCATTAGTTCATGGCTTACATCACCTTCCACTATCTTCATATGCTATCTTCATAGGTCCCACCATGCATTTACGGTCAATATCCACCCATCATGGATTAATCTCCATCACTCTTCGCTTACCCCATGAGACTTAGCTAGGATCCTTATAAAGCTCAATGAAATTGATAAGAACCATTAAATATTATTTATCACAACTGTTGATCATACACCATTACTCATTTCCTTGATGCAATCATTCATTTCAACCTACTATTGTGACATCATGTTCCACTAACTGCGTTTGTTGCCTTTGTAGGTCCCACCATGCATGTTGTGAGCATCATTGATCTTCAAAATTCGATCACCACCCTTCCTCGTTGACCTCATGGGTCTTGATTAGGACCAAACAAAAAATCAATGGTGCATTTGACGATAGTTAGATCACCACAGCTCAATCTGCACCATCAGTCTCACGGATAAAAATATTTTCATGGGGCTTAGGAAATATTAACACATACAAATTTGCTTGGCCGATAAGTGCAAGGTGGAGGGGCCGGTCACCCTCATGAATTCAAAGGCTTAAGTAGTAACTTAAGTGACCTACAACTACCTTAACAAGTCAATGACGAATTAAAATACCTTTTAGTGCCCATGATTACAACCCTATGGTTTAACCAATAAAACCCAATTTCATTCAAGAGGAAACATAATTCATTTATGAACTCATCCTTTAACCTCTAGACTTATAACTTATTCTTTTGAGAAGCTCTCAGAAAGTGCACATCAAATCTACATAAATATTTGACTTCAGACAACTGGAGGAACCATCTACATCATCATGTAAATATTGCATGAAAATAATGCAACATTTGAGAAACTTGCAACATTTGTAGATATATGTTCCCATCTTCATCATTCTACACAAACTCTTCCAAAAATTGATCCTTTGGTCTTTATGACATCCAAGAAAATCACTGAGCAACCTTTTTGCATCAATGAAACCTTCCATTAATGCCATCATCTTAACTTGCATGAGCAACTCCATTTCATCTCCTGTCATCATGTCAACTATATGCTTCTGCATAGGATCATAAAACTTCTCCTCTGATCCCCTTTTGACATCAATGACAACATATTCCAAAAATCTCCCCCTTTGTCATTGATGGAAAAACTTTAAATGCTCAATGATACCAAATAACCAATTCAACATCTATACTAGTATGATCTTTGCTTTCTACTTCTATTTGCAACTTTCTTCAATGATCTTCTTTGAGCATTTGCATGACTTTCTCCCACTTTAACATCAATGAAAAAGGGATCACTCCTCTGAAATCATTCCCCCTTTGAAAAGTAATCACTACTGTATTTGACTACAAATTGTGATGAATGTTTGGTGACATATCAACAAAATATTGTCAACTTACCAATGCAACACTGATTTAAATTTTGTCGCTGGATTTTTGTCGCTTTAACGACCAATTTTTATACATTGAAACCATGACCCAACATTGTCGGTCAGCAGCATAGAAATTTTTGGTAGTGTCCATCACAAAATCAATCTAACGTCCATCTATCAATACAAAAAATCATAAAACATTGCAGAATGCCCATTTGAAATCTTCAAAAAAACACCAAAAATTCATCCATTTTCTGATGAGGTGGAGAAAACCATCATTTCCATTACGATGAAAAATACGTCGTGTGTACAACAACCTCATCATAATTTTTTGTTGTTTTCCAGGCTATGTTTGTCAAAATTACGACGAAACCCTGCAGTTTTTTTTTTTAAATTTATTGAAAAGTGCATTACCTTATTGAGCTTCTCTTTGTTTCAAGAATAGTTTAATATTATATACTTAATAGGTCCAACCATATGATGGTGGAAGATCATTTGGCCCCTCCCCCCCCTCACATCACTCTCAATTCCCCATACCTAATCATATAACATATAACATTCATTCATCCATCCATTAATAACATATAACATTCATTCATTAACATATAACATTCATACATTAATATATTCACATTTATTCATTAACATATAACATTCATTCTTTCAGGTTTTATATATTATAAAAAATATGGTTGTCAAAAATATCAGTTTTTAACATTCATTAACATATTAGCAAAAATTTGGCTGTCATAATATGATTACAATCACTTTTTTTTTTTTTTTGTAGCTAAAAAAATAAGTGGAGTATCATTTTCTAAATAATCTATCCCCCCTTCATTTGTTCCACCCTTTGCTCATGATCTTAATGTATGCCTAGTCATGTACTCACGACGTAGAGGTCGCTGCAAGGGGGTTTTGGTGCAATAAGAATGAAATATGTTAAATTGATATATTTTATTATTATTGTTACAAGTATTTCATTAATTGAAAGAACATTAGAGTGGTGCTCTTTACCTGATGGGGCCACGTCATGTTCCTGATATTATCTTATAGCATCACACTCAACATATTGAACACCCTCTAAATCCTATGGAGTTGAAACACGAAAGGTTACATTAATTAATACACCAATTGCAATTAAATATGTTTAAAATAACATTAGAGTGGTCCTCTTTACCTGATGGGGCCACATCATGTTCCTGATCTTGTGTAGCTTGATCATGCTCAATATGTTGATCACGCTCTACATGCTCTAAAATTGAAACATAAAAGGTTACATTAATTAATACACCAATTACAATTAAAGATGTTTAATTGTATTAATCCATACTACATTTTGTATAGCACATGAATACATCTAGTACCAGGATGCACACTGTGAACCCCTAAACCTGTAATTGCATAAGAATAAAAAGCAAATCAATGTGTTAGATCAAATGCAAACAAGAATGAAGGATTCCCCATGAAATCCATCTAATAAAACTTAAGCTAGGAATATGATGAACAAAATACCAAAAGCATGTAAATCCTAATTAAGTCAATAAATTTGTGATCCCATGAGGGAATTGGTGCCAATTGAATGTTGAAATTGGCCCTTTTCCAACTCCTAAATTGCAATTTTGAAAGTATGTAGATTGATCAAATCTCCATGATGAGATTTGAGCATAATCTAATTAATAATTATGAAAATGAAGAAGTATGGAGTGATGTGCACAAAATTGTCTCTCAATGTTAAGAGAGTAACTCTGCATGAATTGTGGATGATGAATGAGAAGAGAAGACTTTCATTTATAGGTTTGAATTTGGAAGAAATGGCAAGATTTGAGCAATGTGGGACTAACTTTCACCCAATGGTTGAATGCCACTTGTCACCATGTGAATGGTTGATGGTAGCGCACATTTTGGCCAAAGTGCCAATAAATGCAATTAGGTGGAATTTGAATTTGAAGAAATGACATGTGAGAGGGAAAAGGAATGAAATAGATGTCACTTGGCTCAATGCACAAGGACATGTAAGCGGAGTGAATTCCTTGTTGGATGTACAAGTCCACTTGGACTTTTTGAATTCAAATTTGAGGGAATATTCCCTTTTTATGCCATGTGATGGAAAATAGAGATTTAATAAATGAATTAAATCTATTTTCATGTGCAACTTGAATTCTCTAGAATATTTTAGTGACAGAGATTAACTTAATCAAGATTTTGATTAATTTAATGAGGGATTAGATGATTTGACAATTTTGATTTAAATTGATGAATTGATTTAAATTAGAATTGAGAGGAAATGCTTACTTAAATAAATGATTTTGATTTATTTAACTAAGTGGGATATTGTTAGATTAAATCAAATAAGGTTTAATTTATTCAATTTAATAAGAGGTCTTTAGAAAATCTAATTAAATAAAATGATTTATTTAATTAAATATAAATATAAGGTTAATTAAATTAAATTGATTAATTTAATCAATGGAGGAGAAAGACTTAATTAAATAAATAATGATTTATTAAATTAAGAGACAAAATATGATGAAATATCGAGAGTATGATTTAGGAGGAAATGTCATTAGTAATCAGGATCAAGTGTGTCAAACCAAAATTGTACATTTTCCATGTCTACATTTTTCCCCTCGTTGAAGCAATGTACTTGTTTCATTGATTCAAAGAATAAATTGTTATGATCAAAGTTGAAAATTTCTTAATTTTTTCAGATGCCCCACTGCTGCCCCAGTGGAAGGATTATGCTAGTATACTGCCCCCTTGAGAGATTAGATGAAGATTTTAATTTTTTTGGATGATCTCATGAAAGAAGAGGACAAGGTGCTTGACAAGTTCAAAAATGTCCCAGAATGCCAAAAAATGTGTTAAAATGCCAAAAAAGATTCAAAATGGCCCTCGGTTGGACAAAAACGGGATCGGGGAACCAAAACCTTAGTTGGAAGGTCAAATTAGATCAAAAAACCCTAATTTTTAGGTTCAAATAGACCTTGAGGGGTCATTTTCAATGCATTTGCAATCTTAGCCCTTAGGAAAATTCACAATTTTAGCTCTGAGTCTTGGTTGAAATGGCACGACGAAAGCTTCCCAGGGACATGTCAGAGAGATTATGAGTGCACCAGCGGCCAGTCAGCGTAGGGCCTGTGGTGTGTACCCTTATCAGACTTTCAATTTTATCATTTTAAGTGCATTAAATAGAGTTTAGGTGTCATTTAACTTGAGCAATGCTATATAGCGTCGCTGAAAATGTTTTATCATGGCCACGTAGTCCTGTATTGGACTACATATGAAAAGAGCATCACACGACCCTATTTGGAGATTAGGGATTTGTTGGTCAAATTCCACCGCATGTAAATATTCAACCACGTGGTGCAGTTAGGGAAATAAGGTTCTTCGCAAAGTGGACCGCATATGCAAATAGCACCGCACGGGTCATTTTGGAACTGAGAAATGCGCAAACTCAACCAAGGTGACGTAGTTTGCAACTTTCCAAACTGCACCACACCCATGAACAATGCTGCATTTTTATTTTTGGATGTGAAAATTAGCGCGAGATGCAAAATTTCTTATCTTTTTCTTGAAGCAATGACTTCCCTTGTGTAGGAGGAGCTTGATGTGCTTCACTCGTGGGAGCATAAATGGCCCATGCTTAGCATATTGTAGGGTATGCATGAGTTGGTTCAGGAGCATCTTGGTGCTCTTAGTCTTTTGTATATTGTGTACGTCCCTCCTGTTCGGGCGCACTTAGGCATGATGATAGCCTTAGCCGAGTGATGGCATAGCGAGACTTCTTCCTTCCACCTTCCTATCAGTGAGGTCACTATTAGCCTCGAGGATGTTTGGCACATCCTTCAATTACATATTCACGGGGCCAAAGTCATCTATGATCCAGATGCTGGGAGACATGCTTGCTATGGTGTTATGGAGATCGATGAGATTGAGTTTTTTGATGGGCAGATCGATTTAGAGAGATACCGTGGTAGTGTACCTGTTTATAGATTGATCATTGCTACTATCATATCAGGCCTTGTGGCACCCGATTGGTGGGGCTGATATTTTAGTCTAGGATGGGGACTGGCATTGGATCAAATGGTTCACCATAGTGTGTTCTTTGTTTGGGGAACAATATTACTGGCATCCCTATATAGGGATCTTCATGAGTTTGCATATTTGGACAACAAGTCCCTCGGTGTCGGGGTTACCCTATTACACATCTGGGGATGGGAGTGGATCCCAGTGCTTCACCCAGATGTTATACTAGTTATCCTTGAGATAGATGATCATGTTGTTTGGCGGTATGGTGGGGCATAGATTCATTTCACCCATACTGGAACAAGTGGTCTGGCACACTAGCAGCGAGTTCTCGATGAGACGAGAGAGTTCATCTGGAGACCTTGGATGGGAATTGGCCCATGGTACGATGATGTGGATCAACTATTTTATGCCATACATGACAGGTGGATGCAGGGTCAGGAGTAGACCATGATTGAGAAATATCTCCCAGACAGGTAGCTAGGCAGTTTGGAGAGGTACAAGACATGCCTAATGATCAGTACTTGGTAATCTTCGCCCGTACGACTAGAGAGAGAACATGGGTCCAACCCATTGCATCAATAGAGGTAGTATCTTCCTTTAGATAGTTGGTGGCCCAACTGTGGCCTGATGATAAGGGGCTGGCAGATGTAGGGGTCACTCTAGCATAGAGAGCTTGGTTCAGGCCTCCTCTTAGACTGACAATTCCTAGTGCAATGATTTTGTGGTGTAGGCCTAGAGGTAGGATGGTTGGTAAAGGTAGAGGATGGGGCAGAGGAGGAGGTGGACCACATCCTCATTAGACACCTCTAAGGGATTCAACACAACAGTCACCTATCCTAGTAGGGGGATGAGATTTTCAATCGAGGGTAGTTCCTTAGCAGCATCGAGCAATGCAACCAGCCACATAGCCAGATCACATTGACACACTGATTCAACAGCTGTAGGGTCAGATCCAGGTTTTGATAGTAGAGTGGGATGAGGCTAGGCAATAGGTTGTAGCAGTTATAGCTGAGAGGGACCAGGCACGGTCCAAGAGGGATTAGGAGATTGGTCAGTGATGGAAGCTAGAGAGCACAATTTCCTCATCCAAAGGTTGATCAATTGATTTGGAGGCATACAAAGAGGTTGTCAGGGAGGCTGAGTATTATCGACAACTCATATCATAAGGGTGAACCATCTCATATATATCATCAAATAATATGATGTATATGAGATGGTTCGCCCTTATGATATGTATGGATGCATTCTAATTTTATTGAGATGCTATGAGATGTTCCTATTTCTTATGCTCATGCGATATGATGTATGTTTGTAATGGATGCACTTCTTTTTGTATATTTTTCATGCATTTTAATAATGATCCTATGAGTGTAATGTATGTTTAATAACGGTGCAATGGATGCAAATGGTAAATGGATGCTTAGTGATTATGTATGATGTAATGATTTCTTAAGATGCTTGGAATAACAAATTTATATTATTCGTCATAACTTAAGATAGTGATATGATGCAATATGATTTTTATGCTAATGATCTAGTGGATGCAGAGTGTATGCATTAGCGATGTTTTGATTACTATTAATATACCATGTTAGCATGGAAAGAAGATAGAAGAACTTAGAATCAATGAGTTAGATAGGATGATGATGACTTGCTTTTGTAGGAGTTAGGATTTTCAAAGGGTCAATTACGTTATTTTTGATAACACACATGGGTATGATGCATCAAGGTATAAAGGACCAGGATGACGTTGTACCCAGTGTGATGGAATTTGACTTGAAAATTAGATAGGAGTATTATTTTTCATACTTAGCATGGATACTTTATTCAGGATGTAGTTCAAAAATTCTAAACATCTTGGGCCAAAACATAGGATAGCAAGCTTTCCTATGTGGTCAACAAGACATTTAAAACATCCTCCCTAAAAACCAAAACAAGGATGCATGGCTAAGTTATTTTACAAGTGTATCCCACAAGAACATCAGATAAAAAAGATAATGATAATTTCCCCATTCCTTTCTCTCTAAACCTATTTTGTTTAGGCATCATCGAGAGGTCCTTGGAATGAGTGCAAAATAAGATAAGCTAATAAAAGACTCAAATACAACAAAAAATCTAGCTAATGTTATTCATACCGCTAGCCAAGACTAAACTACTGAAGGGTACCTAATGCTTATGTCCATCGTGGGAAGGATTCATCCTAGGACATGTTGTGATTAGGGTTTTGATGGGACTGATTGGATGATAAGCTATTGATACTCTGAGTTGATCAACATGCTTGATTATTGACTTAGACTTTTGAGAATCTATTCACTTTGGAACCTGCTAAACTTGCTTTTGATTGACTCACCAAAGGGTGAGAGTGATGAATTATTTTATTATGAGTCATGAAAATCATAGGTGAAAGCGATATGGAACGGATGGACCATTTTGGATTTTTCAGATATTTTGAGATTTTTTTTGGTATTTTCAAGAGTTCTTACAAGTGTTTTTGGTATTTTCGAGATTTACAATGAAGTGACTAACTAAAAAAACCTGTCCTAGGGGTTTTAGGAGCTGATCCATAGATTATCCTTGCCTATGTTATACATGAAGAGACCACGTAGTTTGACCAATGATAGACCTGACTCAATGATGAGATAGATGGGAAAACAAATTGCCATTTTATTGCAACGAACGCCTAAGAACTGACCTAAAATTTCTCAGGGGATGATCAAAGATCAGCCTTTCCTACATTCAAGCTCAAAGATGACATAGTTTGAACAAGGTGAAAGATTGACAAGACTCAATGATGATTTTTATTTGAAGATTTTTTGAGATTTTGACATGTTTTTGGATTTTTTGATGAATTTTCTGAATGTTTTTGGATTTAATGATGTCTTGGGAAGAGGACAAAATATATACACCAATCCTATCCACTGCTAGTTTCAAGTGCATGCCCCCAACATTAAGTGATAGACTACTTCAATAAAGGCAAGAAAAATTGACCTTAGGAATATGCCAAGTAGATTTATGGTGGAATATGATATGGTCATCAACTCAGGCTATGGTATGGATGCAAGTGGATGGGTGGATGAATGATTAATGAAATGTGATGGAATGGATGAGTGATTCATATAGATCCTGGAGGATGGGGAGTGCTTTATTTATACTTGGCACCTATTTTCCACCTTTTCACCAAGGTACTTGTCCAAAGTGCCACTGAAGTGGTTTCCACTAGAGGACAATTTTTTTCTTTACTATTTTGAGTCCTTTTTTTGATTTTTATATTTTCTTGATTTTTTTTATTGTCACCAAGATGCCTGTTTGCTAGGTTTTCATCAAGTTAACTTTTTTTCAGGACCTTTTTTGATTGTTTTTGTATTTTTTGATTCTATACCTTACAAGTTCTTAGGCATAATTTTTTTTTGAGGTGGGAGTTGTTCAAAGACGCCTGCAGAGGCTCACCTTCTGGTGTTGCTAATTGATATTCTCCTAATTTATAGCTGGTTGTGATGATGAAAGGTCCTAGCCAGTTGGGCTCAAATTTTAGTTTTATCTCTAGATTTGGCACATTCTTTTGGTTCTCTTTCATTACAATTTCACCAACTTGGAAGGTGCATTGTCTGATCCTCTTGTTGTAATTGCATTTGAGGAGATTTTGGTAGACCTGTAGATGATTTAGGGCGTACATGCATTGTTCATCTAGTAACTCCAGCTCATTCAGTCTTGTGATGCTATATTCCTCATTTGTGATGAGGTTTTGCAATGATATCCTTAGTGACAAGAGCTTGATCTCGATAGGGAGGATAGCTTCTGATCTATAGACTACAGAGAATGGGGTGGTGCCTATTGGTGTGCGGATGCTAGTGTGATAGGCCCATAAGGTAGGATTTAATTTTAGATGCTAGTCATGACCAGATTCATTGACTATTTTCTCAAGGATCTTTAGAATGGTTTTGTTGGTAGCTTATGCTTGGCCGTTTCCTTGTGGGTAATATGGTGTGGAAAAACGATGTTGGATGTTGAAATTTTCACACAAGTCATGAACATCCTGATTCTTGAAAGGTGTCCCGTTATGAGAGATAATGGATTGAGGGATTCCATATCGACAAATAAGGTAGTTCAAGATGAACTTGGATATCTTATTTTTGGTGATGTAGGTCATGGGAATTGCTTCGACCCACTTTGTGAAATACTCTATGGTGGTGATGATGAGCTTTTGGTCACTGGATGAGGTGGGTGAGATTTTACCTATGACATCGAGCCCCCATTGCAAAAAGGGCCAAGGTGTAACAATAGGATGTAATTCTTGAGCCGGTGCATGAATGATGTCTCCTTGTTGCTGGCACTATAGACACCTTCTGAAAAAATCATGTGCCACTCTTTCCATTGACAACCAGTAGTACTCGGTTCTTAGCAACTTATTGGCCAAGGTCATACCACTTAAGTGTGAACTATAAGTGACATTGTGTACCTTAGTAAGAGAAGTTAGGGCTTCCTCGGGTTTTAAGCAACGTAATAGGGTTTTGTTAATGCTTCTATGAAATAAGGTTTCCCCTAGGATGACAAAATGTAAGGACCTTTTGATAAAGGTTCATTTGAGGTTCGGGGTGATATCAACCTGGAGGACTCCTAGTCTCAGATAGGTGTAAATTTCATGATACCAAAGATCACCAAGACCAATGAGTTCACATGCATATTCTGAATCTGGTACCTCTAAAGTAGGTACGAGAAGCTACTCTACTAGGAATTCATGTTTCAAGACATTGTGAGGAATGTCTAGAAATGATCCAATCGTTGCCATTTTATCAGCCACTCTATTGTTTTCCCTCGGTATCTGCTCAAAGTATTCTTTGAGATTCTCTACCACTTTCTTGTATGGTGTGAGCTTATCATCCTTAGTTTAGTATTCACCATTGAGTTGGTTAATGATAAGCTATGAATCTCCATAGACCTTTAATGCCATGATTCGCCATTGTGCCGCAATTTTGAGACCTATGGTTAAAGCCTCGTACTCTACAATGTTGTTGGTACATGGGAATGCCAACTTGTAAGACCTTGGTATGCAATACCCTTGTGGGGTGATAAAGAAGACACCAGCTCCTGATCCATGTTGTTTGTGGGAACCATCGAAGTATAGTTTCAAGTGATCAACTATGCTGAGATTAAAGATGGACTCATCTAGAAATTCTAATATGAGCGGGTTCTCTATGTAGATGGGAGCTTCTACTAGACGGTCCGCAATGAACTCTCCTTTGATTGCATTTGTCTCCACATACTTAATGTTGTAGTTCGCTAGTATCATGACCCATTTATCCATCCTTCATATCAGCATAAATTTTGAAGTAGATACTTTAAGGGATCTATTTTGGCAATGAGCTTAATCTTATGTGCTAGCATGTAGTATCATAATTTTTGTGAAGCAAACACTACCGCTAGGAAATATTTCTCAATGAATGTGTAGTTTAACTCATGTCCAACCATTGTCCTATTGATGTAATAGATTGCCCTTTCTGTCCCATTTTCATTGAGTTGAGATAGAAGAGAACCTAGAGCTAGTGTTGTTGCTGAGATGTATAAGATCAATGGTTTTTCCTACAATGGGTGGAAAAAATATGGGTGGTGTGAGCAGATATTCTTTGATTTGGCTAAATTCCTAGTCACATTTTTCCTCCCACTTGTATGCTACTCCCTTGTGGAGTAGATGTGAATAGGAAATTTGTTTGTCTGCCAACTGTGCTATGAACCTCCAGATGGACTGGAGTCTTTCTTGTAATCCTTTGAGTTTCCAGTGTTCTTGGTGCTTCCATATTAAGGATTGCCTTAAATTTTTGTGGGATCCACCTCCATCCCCCTCATCGACACTATGTATCCTAGGAGTTTCCCTGATTGTACCTCAAAGACACATTTCTTAGGGTTGAGCCTAAATTTATACATCTCGAGTTTGTCAAATATGTCACTTAGGGTTGCTATGTGGTTTTGCCTCTTCTTTGATTTTTCCAATATTTCATCCACATAATATTCAATGGCTTTTTGTATCATATCATGGAATATTAGTGTCATGGCTCTTTGATATCTATCCCCTACATTATTTAGCCCAAATGACATCATATTCCAGTAGTAGGTGCCCCATGGACATGCAAATCGCATTTTATGTTGGTCTTCTTTTGCCATCATTATCTGGTCATACCTTGAGAGGCAAGCCATTAGGGATAGCATCTCATGTCCGAATGTCATGTCCACTATCATATCAATGTTGGGTAGTGGAAATTCATCCTTAGGACATGCTTTATTGAGATCTCTGAAGTCTGTGCAGATGCGGATTCCCCCATTTGGTTTTGAGATTGGTACAAGGTTAGATACCCATTCTGGATAGTCAATTGAGTGTATGAAGCCAACATCTAGGAGCTTCTATAACTCTACCTTGACTAGGAAGGCTATTTGGGGATGCATTTTTCTTAACTTTTGTCTAACCGGCTTCGCTCCAGGGTAAACAACTAAATGATGAACCACCACTTCCGGATCCAAACCTGGCATGTCACCGTAGGTCCATGAAAACTTTACCTTCCTTTCTTTCATAAATGTTGCTAGCATTTCTTGTTCCTCTGTCAGGAGAGACTCATCATAGAAAGTGATTTGTGGTGTTGTCTTTGTTTTGAAGTTAATAGGATTACATTGCTCAACTAGGACTACTGATTTTTATTGATGTAGTGCAGTAGGGGGAGATTGAATCCTTCATCCTACAATGCCTCAGAGAGGTTTTTCTACATTGGAAGCATCCTTTGTTTTTATTGTTTTGTGGTTAGTGAGTGGCACAATGTGGTTTTCACTCAATAACTCTGAGCTTATTCCCAATATTTTTCTTTTGCGACTGAAGGACTCAATCATCTCCATGTAATATGTGTGGGTGTCTAAAGTGATGTCAAAAAATGCCTTGTGATCCCCACAAGGAACTATATCCCTTAGTCCCATGAATTTTGAGAGAGCCTCATCATTTTGGAATGAGTCTAGAATTGGTGGTCCTCATTGGTCATGATCGATTAGTTGAGGGTATACTAAGGTGATTTAGTGGGTTTGTTGGTTTGACTCAGTGGGTGATGCACTAATCATTAGTAAGGAGGAGTCCTCAAAAAATGTGGGAAGGCCTTCTATGGCATCATCATCGTCACTACTAACGCAAATGTTAGTTACGTCAAAGGTGAAGTTTTCAAGTGGGACACTTGTGCATACGAGTGGTCTAAGGGTGTTTGTTGATACTTGTGGAAGGGACCTGACCGCCCTACTGGGAGCACCTCTACCATGTATGGTTATACTCAGGGAAGTACATCCAAGTCCAAGGTTCCTCATTTTTCTTTCTACAATGATGGGCTCCAGCCATCCATCACTCTCCCTTTCAAGGCTTTGGTTTCTATTGTAGCCGATTCCAAGCATTATTTGTAGCCCTTTGTTGGCTTCATCCATAGGTAATGTGGGTGTGAGATTTGCATCATGATATATTGTGATTAAAATATCTTCCTCATCAATTTATTTTGACTTAAGTTTCCGCAATGGTAGAATCTAGAGGTGTCTGCCCTAAGGGTGTGGACGGGTGGTTCGGTTGATTGAGGTTGCCCATGTGACCTAGGAGATTGTGGTAACTCTCCTACAACAAATGCACTCTTCTTCATTTTGCAATCTTTGCATCCATTGTCTTGGATCATGTTTGTGATGTCAGATATGTCAGGAATGGTGGGTGTCTTTGTCACAGTAGTGGAGGCAAGGTTAGCTAGGTCAATGCATGCAGTGGATGGGCCTTCATCATTTTTTGGCACTTGGGGGATTTTATAAAACTTGGCTTCCAAGTTTTTGCAGTAGGTGAATGGTTTGGGATCCCTATGTATAGTGACCTCCTCATTTTCATGAGAGAATTTGATGCACTGGTGATATGTCAAGGCCACTGCTTTCATTTCACAGATCCATGGACATCCTAGGAGGATTTTATATGGTAATTCAAGGTTGAGGACCTGATAGGTAGTCTCCATGGTTTGTGGTCCCACTTGGATTGGGGATGTAATAGTTCCTTGAGACACTCTTTATTGATCATCATATGCCCTTATTGTGATGCTCTTGTTCTTGTTAATGGAATCCTCAATGAATCCCAAGTTCTTTATAAGCTTGAGAGAGAAAATATTAAGGCTTGCACCTCCATCCATGAGGACTCTTTTAAATTTATTTATTTGGACTAGCACTTGTAGGTGACGTGTGTGGTTATGAGATGGTTGTGGGGGAAAGTAAGGAGGTTCGAGGTAATGATATTACCAACCATAGCCTGAAACTATTATATGTCAAGGGTGGCGAAGATGGTGGATGCCGCTAAAGCTTCATCAAGAAT